>CM067318.1:13303055-13903055 GCA_034231615.1 Meghimatium bilineatum | reverse complement strand
GTCTTTGATGTTATCTATCCATCTTGTTCTTGTCTTTGATGTTATCTATCCATCTTCTTCTTCTTCTTCTTCTTTCTGTCCTCATGTACCTTTCGGTGTTGAGGAGAGAGTGAGTGTACGGTCTTTTGCCCTAATCTATCCATCTTGTTCTTGATATTTTACATTCTAAGTTGTCCTCTGGATCTGACACTTGATCATGTTTTGTTAACTGTGCTTGTACGATGTTGGGTGTATTCTATTCTCACATGATGTTCAAACCATTGTATTTGTTGTCATTGATGTATTGAATGCATGATATAATTCCTATTCTACTTCTGATGTCATTGTTTTATTTTAATATTATAATATGTCTTATCTGCTAACACAGAAATCTTTCTTCTAAAGCATTTAATTTCATATGTTATTAACTTTATCTTATGTGAATGTGTCAGATCTCAAGTTAACAAAGAGTTGGTCGAAGGTTATACTCCTACAATCTATTGCTAGCAGTGTCATCCAATATCATTGCCTAAAAGATAGCAGGGAATTTAGTACTCACCTTCCTGTGCATAGTGATCCACCCTGCCACTAATGTCCTTTAGATGTTGTTTATCCCTCATAAAATATTTTGGACATATTAAAAGATATGACACCTTGTTAAAGACCTTACTTGAGGGTAAAGTCGATGGGAGGTGAGCAAGTGGTAGGCAGAGATACAAGTGGGAGATTAACATCACAAGATGGACAGGTTACAGTACAGCAGAGTGCACCACCAAAACAAGAGACAGGGGATGTTGGAGGTCATTTGCAGCCAACCGTCATTGCGGAAATGGCACTTGATGATGATGATGACCATTTATTACATATACTTTGAAATTCAGTTAGAGTTATTTCCTTGACTAAAGTTTGTAGATGGCTAATAAGCTCATTCAGTCCACAAATATCCTGAGACAGTTCGGGCATGGAATGGTCACTTTAGAATGTTTTTGGTCTACCCCTGACTTTCTAGCTACTCTTCACTACTGAGCTTTCAGTGAATTCTTTAACGAGTCCTTGTAGCCCTACTTTTGACGACCTTGAGAACATATGCCCTTCTGAAACTCACTATAGAAAAGTAACTTTGCCACTCGATGATCTGGCATACATACCAGATGACCTGCCCAACAAATCAGTGTCTTAAAAATGTCCTTGAAGCCAGTTAGCTTTTTCATTTCCTTGTTTGTTGTTTTGTTTGTTAAATGGGGGATTAAGCCTCTTAGCTGAGGCAAGACCCTTTCAACCTAAGACAGAAGTCTATTTTGGTTATATCAGGCCGTATTAGCTTTTATCTAAATGTGACCTAATGGTCTGGGTGTTTGGAAAGCCGTGCGCGCTATTGCTATGTATTATCTATATTGCTAGGTGGAGTTGATGTTTATTTGTGGCCAAGATGGTTTATTTGTGGCCAAGATGCCTTTTATCTAAGTGTGACCTATGGTCTGGGCGAATTGAGAACCGTGCGCGCTATTATTGCAAAAGAATGTTATGTTGCTAGTTGTATTAAACTGTTTATTTCCGGTGGTATTGCTTTTTTATTTAAGAGTGACACTAATGCCTGGGGGAGTTTGAAAAACCGTGCATGCGATTATGCCAAAAATTGTCCATATTGTCAGTTGTATCCTGTGGTGAGCATATCCTGTGGTGAGCGTTCCTCGGTTGTTATTTGTTGAAAGCTGTGGAGAGAGACCTGTAGAAAGACTGATGACAAACAATGACTTATTTTGTTTTTGACATGCTTAGATTTTTAAATTAGGGCTTTAGTCCTGGTTATAAATTGTTTAATTAGTTTTAGCCTATCTGGTGGTACATCATGTCCCAGAACCTTTTCTAATTTATATGGTATTTTATTGTTTAGGTAGTAATCTTTTAGGTCTTGCCTAAGATGGTTGTATTTATGACAATGGAGTAGGAAATGATCTATTGTATTTTCCTCTTCACAGTCTTCACATATTGGTTCGAGTATATAATGTAATGATTTTCCCAGTCTAAGTCGTAGTAGTTTCCTATTGGCAGGGATTTTCAGCTCTTCCTTTATTTGAGTGGTCCTTGTGGGTCCTTTTAGCAATTTTCATTTCCTATAAAAATTAATAAATATTTATAAGATGCAGAAAATGAAAGAAAAATGTCACTAATTAGAAATACAGTGTATTTACACTCACATTAAAAAGGTAATCTAAGTTATTACATTAATGCAGAAATAGAACAAGTAGTAGAATAGGAACTATAAGGAGGGGAAGAGAAACAGAATGGGAAAAGAAAGAGAAGGGGAAGACAAAGAGGAGGAGAGAAGGGAGAAGAGAAAGAAAAAAAGAAGAAAGGAGGAAGAGGAAGAAGGAAAAAACTATTTTGTTGAAGAATCATCAAATTTATGATCTGGAAGAGCAAGACATAGTCTGACGAACACAATGCATTGTGTCGTGGTTTACAGTTTGTCTGAGATACAATTTTCAGACTGGACCATCCGACTTCGGCAGATTTGGATCTTTTTGACACTCTATAGAATGGTACAGCTGATGCTGACTCCAATGCGAAAAACCACCTTAGTCATCTCTAATGACATACATGAAAGGTTATAATGTTAGCATTCTTTGATCCCCTATCTGACCTAGGCAGTTCTTGTCAAAGTTGTATCAGAGGTAACTAAGGGGATTATGTTTAGGATTGGCTACCCAATCAAGAGAAGATCACTCATTAATATTATGCTGAAGTATTTTTCTGAACTATTCATCTATCCCATTATTGGTGACGTATAAAGAGGTTTGTTTTAGGTCATAGCAGGATCTCCACAACTTAATCTGCAGAGATGCTCCTGTGAATCTTATTGATGTTCCGTGAACAACAAAGCTGGAACAGTCCTGTAGTATTTGCTCGGGTGTCTGTACTGTTGCTCCACAGAAGCAGGCTGCAGTGTCACTGATGCTGATTTGGAATAAGCATTCCTTTAGATTGCAGTGTCTCATTGCTAAGATTGATGTGTCAGGTCTAAGGTGCAGATACTACTGTCAAGAAGTCAATCAAGAATCTGTTCATGAGACTGCATCCAGCAGGAGTTTGAGAATGAATGTAGAAAAAGACAATTATATTACACTGCAACCATACTTAGATTTTATGTCAACAAACATTATTTTACATCAGATGTTACCCTTTTATATGGTAAGTCGAAGAAAGGTATACGTTCTCAAGTTGGTCAAAAGAAGCACAACAAGGACACATTTACGACCTCACTGAAAACCTTTGACATAAACCAAGATACATGGGAAGATGCTGCATGAAATAATCCTACATGGCAATCTATGGTCAAAAAAGGTGCATTTTGTGAAAAGAGGAGAACTGCCTCAGCTCAAAAGCGAGAAGTAGCTGGAAAGTCACAGGTAGATCAAAAACCATTTATCTATAGTGGTCAACCCATGCCAGAACTGTATAAACCACTTCTCTCTATAACAACATAGCTTGGACATATACTTACTTGTAAATTGATACTTGAAATCTCTGAAGCTAGAGACATCTGCTGGTCATTATCAAGTTGGTCCCAAAATTGTAGAAGATGTTCCTGTCCAGCCTCTGCACATGTTTGTCGCAGACTGTTAATGTCAATAATTTTGGTCATCTTCAAGATTTTTTCAACCAGAAGTGAAAAGTCAGTTTATTAATGATTTAAATGACTTCCAAGGGGTAGAGTGATAAATCCAGAATATTACAACTGAGTATAGTGTCTTCGTTCAGGACGGCAAATATTTTTTAGTTGCAACTTGTAATGTTATTTTTAGTATTATCACAATCTTGAATTATAATCAGACAATACACTCCATATGTTAATATGTTAATCTTGCTCTATCCTGGATGTAAAAATTGTAGTTTCATCAACGTTTGTATCATACATCAGATTGAGGATCTGAAAGTAGGACAGACATATAATTTTAAACAGATTTCAAAGCGTAATTCTTTAAAAGCATAATTCTTTAAAAGCATAATTCTAAAAATGAGTTTCCAAAAGGCACAATATGAATAGTTCAATAAGTAATAGCTGTCCTATTAACCCTTCTAACATGATATCAATGTCATACTCTGTTAATAAGAAACTTCCACAATTTCAAGTTGTGCAGACTTAGGTTCAAGCAGAGCAGAAGTTAGGCCATTCACATAGCATGGGTTTATATAATGTAGAGGGACTACTGGACTTATACATGATGTCTAAACATTCAATGGGTAGTTAACATTTTTCATTCATTATATTTTTACATATATAACATTATATATATATATATATATATATAATTATATAGGTGTGTGTGTGCCCGTGTGTACATGTGTGTGGAGTGTGTGGCTGTATGGCTAGAACGTTGACCTGAGAACTATGAGATTCAGGGTTCAATCTACAGTTGGGACAAGGATTTTTGTCTTTCAGTGGTGCAAACAAAATTCTTCCTCTACATGTCGCTGCAGCAGCTATGACAAAGCAGCCTTTATTATATTAGCAGCCTTTAAACAGCCAAAAAGCCTCCCTTCAATCCTTAACAGAAAAAATATGCAGTAATGAAAGTGAAAGCTATATTATTACAAATAGAATTCAGATAGACCCATACCAGATAATGATAAAAGAGTCTTACTGCTAAAATAACTGTTTTAGTGTTGAACATCATAAGGCAACAAATGAAATTTTAACAAGGCGTCAGCTGGCTCCTATTCGCCTTGCAACTTGAGTCAACACATTTTCTGTATTAGACCACACCACATTCCTAAAATTATTTCATTTAGTCAAGACTTCCAATATTCTCGTTGCTATGGATATGGATCGATCTATTGACACACCGACAACAAAGACAACATACACTGCAAAGGTATGTAAATTACTTAAGAAATACAAACATTTAACATTAGTATTGCCATTGTCGTTACTACAAGGACTAAATAGTCCTACTTGTAAACATAAATAACACAAACATAAACAAGTATTAGTATTAGTAAAAGTAAAGTAACCCATAGCATTTATTAATGCCGTAGGGGTGTGAGATGTTAGCGATCTCACATTTCACAGGCTCTGCAAATGAGGGCGGTAGCCATCTCCTATCCCTCGCAGTCTTTACTTCCCGGATTAATCCGGTACCCATTTAAGGCTGGGTCGACCTGGGAGCCGTTGCGATCTGAAAACATTTCCGCCTCAACTGGGGAATGAACCCAGGACCACTCATATGCGAAGCCAGTGCACTAACCACTGCGCTAACGCAGCTCACCTTAGTATTAGTGCAATCTGTTAACCCTAAATACAAAAGTTACTGCCCTATGATGCTGGTCATTTTTCATATTGAGTGTTAGGATCAAATATTATTGGATATTTCCTCTTCTCCTTCCGCCATCAACTATTCCTTACAAAATAGCTTTAGAAGGTGAGTTGTCAATAAGTTTAAGGATTCATGAAGGAGAGATAAACAAAGCCACTTCCTTAAATAGGATATGTTCCTATGAATGACTGATGCACTGTTGAAAATCCCTTCTACTTCAGTAAACCAGTTGCTCCTGATGTCCTTTGTCTTGATGCCATGTAATTATATTTGCAAGTTTGTACCAGTTGTTGCTGAGCCAAAGATATTACCTTAAGGAGGGGGGAGGGCTTTACCTAAACATATTTAGAAAATGTAATTCATCAGTTTTCATGTGAAAAGTTCACTGTTTGATGGGAAATGAGGACCTTTTTGTGAAAAACAGCTGAGTGAGATTTTTATCGAGCTTTTGGTTAAGTTGCTAGTGCTGAATGTCATGTTATATTTGTTGTTCAAACACCTCAAAACTCCATCTTATCTACAAGTATGAGTTGTTGCTTTATTGTAACAGATATATAATGTTACACTTGATCTTGAGGAATAAGACTTTCTGAGGCAGTTCAGAACTTTATTTATGAATAGATTGTATTCAACAGATTCATGATGATGGTTACATAGCTAGACACTGGGGAGGTTGTTGTGGATGGATTCTGTTCACATGTTTACATGTTCTGTGCTTAAATCGAAGTTGAAAAATTGTATTATTTTAATATCTCCTTACAAGATAGTTCATGCTATAATTAGGTTTAGGTTGACCATATGCCTAGCACCTCTCTACCAATGTTCCCAAATGTCCATCATTTGATCTACATTTCTTGATTTGCTGTTTTTAATGATCTGTTGAAAGTTGTTGCGTATGGCTTTCTCATCTTTATCTTGTCTTTGTTAACTTGTTAGCTTTATTATTTGCAGTGGACGGCCATTAAACGTGCCGGAAGAGAAGGTATAGAGGCAGATATGGCAAGACTAAGTAAGAACTGTACAGAGCTTGGACAAATTTCACATGGGAAGTGTAAGCAGATATAAGTACAAACGAAACAGGAAGAAACATCCAGTAGAGGCATAGTCCCCATATTAATATGAGAGCTTTGATACAGCGGATTTTTATCTCATTGAAAAATCCCCTGAAAATGAAAAGGCCGATTGGAAAAGAGATCATATGCAGAACGAGAGTGAACTATCCCAGCAGGACATATGCAAATCATTTTGATTACACGTAGGCTTGTAAGAAAAAGGTATATTGGTACGTGTAACTGACTACACATTTAAAAGCAGATTTAAAAGTTATCGGAAAAATCATGTGCACACAAATATGTTCTTAATAAAACCCCGACATGCTTCAAACACCTGTGATATTCACACTCAAGAGAAACAAAGCCGTGCCTCGGAGACAAATACTTAACGGGGGAAATGTGCAAACATTCTTAACTGAGACACAACACAGAGTAATGCGTTTGGTAAATGTCCTATGGATTATTGGATCTTCACGGCTTACGTTTGCTACAGGACTGGATGACTACACACTGGGTCGCGTAATGCTTCTTAAGTTAGCGTGAAAGAAAAGCAAGATTTAAGTGCCACATGTTTATACAGATGGAATGGAGGAGCGAATAGGTCTACATATTTGTTTCGCTAACTCGTGCATAATGAAGTAGGCCTACATTTTCAGTGTTATTTTTCTTCTGTAGTAAACTATCCGTGTTGTATTTTGATATGGAAACACGTTTACCTAAACCTAAAATTATATGCAAATTATTATAAAATTTGATTCAATTAAGGAGGTCCACGTCGTTAACTTTAGGGGGGGGGGGGGGAGATTAAGAATATTTATTTATTTTAAAAAATAAATATTCATCATTGCGCATTTTGCAATCAACCCTCCATTACACTGATTTTATTTATTAACCCTCTACTACACCGATTTTGCTATTAACCCTCTATTACACCGATTTTGCAACTGACCCTCTATTACACCGATTTTGTTATTAACCCTTCATTACACCGATTTTGCTATTAACCCTCTATTACACCGATTTTGTTATTAACCCTCTATTACATCGATTTCACCAAAAAGATGTGATTATATACACTGATGGATCTGTAATTAGGCATGTTCGCAGTGCTTGGGCCTTTACAGCTCAGTGCGCAGGTAAAACGATCAAGGAGGAAAATGGTGCCTTTGCGGTCACTACGAGTAGTATGACCATGGAGACTATGGCGGTGACAGGGCATTTGAGTGGCTACGCACACAGAAGGTAACGCAGGTCTGCATCTTGAGTGACTCTATGAGTATGATTAAGAAGGTACAAGTGGGTCTCGTTCACGAACAGTGGATTGAGGCCTTGAGAAAGGCGAGCGTGAAAATGGTTACATTTATTTTCGTGCCAGGACATGTGGGCGTTCAAGGCAATGAAAGAGCGGATCAACTGGCATCGTGCGCGATTGTGGCACAGGGCGATGGGGCAATGGATCGAGCTGACGTTTTGAACTCCTTAAGAGATATAACACGCGAGAGTGAGACTAATGTGTATGATGATTCCTTTTCAATGGCTAGGATTAAAGATCAGGGATTGAAATGTGGTGTTGCTAGAGGTGAACATTTTGGAGGGCGCAGAAGAATGATGGTCAACCAGCATAGGACCGGTACTGTCAGCAGAAGTGTGATGGCGGATACACTCAAGGAGAGATCGGAGCAACTATGGGTGTGTCCAGTTTGCAGTGATGATGATCCGACGACTAACTAACTAACTACACCAATTTCAAGTTTATTTGGTTCAGGTGTCCATGTGTTTTACAAATTTGGAAAGGTTATATATTAATGTTTCTATGGTCGTGGTAACCTTTTCTCTGATTTCTCTTATGTGATTTCTGAAGTAAAAGGAGTAAGCCTATTTTTTTTTTTAAATAATTGAATGCTACATAAAAACAACTGAAGTGGTATCAATGCTGAATATTTCATTTCAGAAAACTAACTAAAGTGAAACTAAATAAGAGAAATATACCTTGTACAATTACACACGTATGTTTTATTTATACAATCTTTGGGAAAATATTTGCTTTCACAAATTAAAATGCATTCAAAATGTCACACACATCATGAAGGACTATCATCTTGAGTGTCAAAGATATTTCCGTCGAATTGGTTTGCTGTAAAAAAAAAAAAAACAGCAACGTGTAATATAAGGAGCTGGTATCCATAAATTACAGCAACAATATTGGGAGAAGGGTTTGATAAAGTTAGCAAATTGTTAACAAGAGAGAAGAGAGGGAGAACAAAATGTGGCGTCAACAATACTTTTGTAGGACTATATGTCAACTAATTTTATTTAAAAATACATTACGAACATTTAAATCAGTTTTTTTAAAATAGTTAATTATATCACACACATGACACGGATTATATTGTTATGTCTTCAAACATGGAAGTACATTATTACTTTCAATGTCATAAATACAAGACTTACAATAATTATATTTTAGCTTACTCCAGGCAAAGTTAATACATTTTCGCTAGACACTTGGTATGATTTATTTATTTCTGAAACTAGTCCTTGAAAACAATACATGTAGGTCTATAAGGAAATGCCGCGAACATTTACAGAGCATCCAAACATCAGGCACGCATTCATCATCGTAGGTTTACGCTTCTCATATGTTGATATATGAAATCATCATCAAATGCCGTGACGAATGGCGTTGGCGATATTTCTCCATGTACATCGATCTCTCATATGTCATCATCTCTGTTGGTGACATCAATCGAAGCCATTTAGTTAAACAGTCCCATATCTATTCTCTGGGTCTTCCGCTTGATTGTTTTCCTTCTATCTTTCCTGTTGTCACTATATTCTCAATGCCTCCTCTTCTCATGATGTGCCCAATAAATGTTGCCTGTTTTTTTCTTATATTATCAATAATGCATCTTTTCACATCTATCATTCTAAGCCATTCTTCATATATGAAATAAGCTACTTTAATTGAAAAAGTTTTCACACTATCTCAAAGGATAAAACAGCAAGAATTTGATAAAAAGTTTTCACACTATCTCAAAGGATAAAACAGCAAGAATTTGATAAAAAGTTTTCACACTATCTCAAAGGATAAAACTAGCAAGAATTTGATAAAAGTATATACCTATTTTCTTTATGGATCTAACACTATGTGAAAGTCTGATATACTGTAGCGAGAAGTTACTGATGTTCATAAATGTTTCGCAATCTTGATTCGTTATTCACTCCAAACACACAAAGCACGCCTGGTGGACGCGCATTTCAGCTATCTATATTCGGTTTGAGATATGCTATGAACGAAAGGTAAACGCCACGCATATACATTTAACAATTATCCACCCAAAAATATCACATTTTATGCGATTTGTCCGAAAAATATGTTTAATTGTTTTTTTTAAATTTAAATAAAAAAGTTTTACCATAAATCTATTTTGTGCATGTTCATTCTGAAACTCCCACCGGATGTCTCTTGAAGCAGACCAATGATCATGCTACATTTCCAGCGTTGTATCGCCGTTTTATAAGCGCCCACGACCTGAAACAATCTACTTTGGCGAGGTAACTACATCTTCAGTGTTTTACTACTTCCTTTAAGCGGTAGACCTATAGGTCATATCGTGAGTAGACCAACCGTACGAGAGGACTGGTTCCATTACTGTCTCACTATGTAAGGCTCAATGTCGTGTACTATGTCTTACTATCGCTATAATGTGTGTGTCTCCCCGTGTCGTGAACTGTTCTTAATTCACACATTGTCCTTTTTTTGCGTGTGTTGAAACGCAGTCAGTGTCCAATAATTCCAGTATACTAGACACAAATCAGAAAACTAATCACAGACTGTCCAATAATTTCAGTATACTAGACAAAAATCAGAAAACTAATCACAGACTGTCCAATAATTCCAGTATACTAGACACGAAATCAGAAAACTAATCACAGACTGTCCAATAATTCCAGTATACTAGACACAAATCAGAAAACTAATCACAGACAAACATGTTTGATCATTTTGCTGCCCTCGGTATCGATATCGACATAGCCACAGACTCTCACTCTTTAATAACAAAACTACTTAGAGCCTACCTACTGAAAAAATAGTCCACATAATCATATAATTGACAAGAGACTTGTTTAGACAATCTTTTAAATTGGAATTACAGGCCCAAAACTTACAGCTCAACGTGATCACTGTAACGTCTCATACCTATGTCAAAATTTCAAGCGTGCCAAATGTTTGCCTATTAGGCCTATATCTCAGTTCATACGTGTTCATCTGTGTCCCGCGCGTTCTTTCTGGTGATCATTGAATATATAAGAGCGTCAACTTCCTGGATCTATTTTTGGTGGTTCAGGATACTGACGTAGCTTTTATATGATACATTTAGAATTTACTTTTTTGTAGAATGTTTATTGATTTTTAGACATACGCTCAAGATAATATAGGAGACCTTGACAACTAAAACATAAACATGAAATTATTTATATGTCTGTACTCTGGAATACAATATGAAAAAAATTAAGAGATACGGATTATCCTTAGTGGCACAAGGGGTACATCCTATGTGGCTATGAGATTTCTCCTTAATTTTCCGAGTATGTCTCACATAATTTATTGTGACATGCCAGTGCATACCTCAGAGTGAGTTCTGACTTAGACCACCAACTACACAGTGAGTTGCCTCGTGTGAAGGAAAGCAGGATCGAGAGAGGCAAATCATGGATGGGTCCTGTCGAGAATACCGTTAAACAGATTTGCGCCACTGAAGACATAACTCCTGCAGGGAATGGATACCTATTCCTATGGTCTTTCAAGAGGCAGTCAAGACCATCATTACACCAAATTCAAATTGCAGGGAAGACAGAACTGTGAGCGTGAATGTTGATCTCAAGACACTCTATGAACCAACATAGAACCGTAACCATCAGCCGATATACCCTGAGAGATTGACTGAAGCGGAGATTGATCACTTATGTATATTTCCGGTGTTCGATGAGGATAATACATATGAAAAAATAGCATTTTAAATGAAATGATACAGACAGGTTTTAAAAATATAATGGGGAGGCTCTACGAAGCCAAACATCCACAACGATTTGAGCATGGAAAATGTGTCCATGAGAACCATTAAAAAAATACACGCTAACATATTTTTGGCATGTAAAAAAAACAACACCGGTAGATTTAAAAAAAAAAAGATTAACACGAAAGGAAAGATTTAAAGAAATAAAATAAGGCCACCCAACGACGTTTTGGACATAGGGATGTTGGTGATTGTATGAAATGACACTGGAGGAACAGGACAGTTTGTACAGATGAGACTCAGGGAGCAGCAGTGGGGACAACGTTCTGCAATACCGCCCTTGTGTTGCCGGGCTCCGAAAGGGGAGCAAAGAATAGCAACACTGTTTACCTTCCACGCATGTCGTAAAAGACGACTAAGGAGGTTATGGGATAGAGTTGGCTGTCCCATCCCATATAGGGTCAGTGACCCAAAGCCATACTGAAGCCGGATGTGTCAGGCCGAAAGGCGCAGCTATCGCAGCGATGCTGTAAACCATATCACAACGCATTCCGTTCTCCAGACTACATCCTGCTAATCTGCAGGAGTTTGAGAACGAACGCAGAAGAAGAATAAGTTCTGCAATACGACACGTCACACAGAAGAAGAATATACTTGTGGTGTCGGTTTACCTGACGCGCTTGTAAAATAGTCACAACTCACTTGACCATGGTTTGACCGTAACTTTTCTCATTCACGTAATCAATAAAAGTTACTCAAGTGTATAATGTTTCAAAAACTAATAAATCAATAATATTTAAAAAGTAATGCGATACACACGGGCCGTAAATACATCTACCTAAATAAAAAGAAATGATAATTCGTCCATTTCGTGTGTAATCCTGTAATCCCCTATTTTTCTGGATTAAGTTGATGACCCTTTGCGTAAAACCATCAGGTAGCTCAATGGGGAACGGAGGAATGTATTGGAAAAAATTGGGGGGGGGGGGGTGTGATGAATTGAGCTAATGTGTTAACCCAGATTTTGGTTAGATTTATATTACTAAAAGTTAGCCTATGTTCTGAGTACCGCAGCCCCCCCCCCCCCCCACCCCTATATACGAGCTTGATTATACATGATATATTACAATTATATTTATTATTTGTGTATTCATGTTATGTCTAGAACATCGCAGATGACAGCATAGTACCGATACCTTGTATTCCCAGTTGTCTGAACGATGGACAATATCGTTTAAGTCCAGTAGAGGTTAATGAAAAAAAAAGTTAGTAAAGTTAACCTATATCATTTAACTGCCGCAGGGAAATGAGATATGAGAAATCTCACATTTCAGTGGTTCTGCTGTTGTTGTTTGTCCATCACAAGTGATGATGACCATTTGTTACATCCACTATTGAAAATTCAATTAGAGTTATGTCCTTGTTTATGAGTTCGTAGATGATTAATGAGCCCTATTCGAGCTGTAAATGTGCTTGGACAGTTCGGGCATGGAATGACCACTGTAGACAAATCTTGGTCTATGCGTGACTTTCTAGCTACTCTCCGATGCTGAACTGCTGCATGTCTCCTCTTTTCACAAGATCATGGGCTCTTTTTGATTGTAGAGCGTCATGTAGATCTATTTTGTGCACGTTCTTCCCATGTATCGTGGTCTATTTCAAAGGCTTTCAGTGAGATCTTTAACGAGTCCTTGTAGCACTTTTTTTGGCCACCTTGAGATCGTGTACCCTTCTCCAGATTACCATAGAGAAGTATCTTCGGGAGACGATGGTCTGACATACGCACCAAATCACCTGCCCAACTAATATGTGTCTTCATCAGGACAGTATCAATGCTGGGGATATCAGCTCTATCAAGGACAGTGGTATCTGGAATCTTGTCTTTTGACAGTGGTTCTGATATATGAAGGCGGAAGGTAATCTCATTAACTACTCAACAGAGATTTCGTCATGACCCAAGCCAGTCACAGAGTATATAGCTGGACTGAATATTCCGTATCATACTGAATGAATCAGTCAGAAAACAGACAACTGTAACACTCTGGAACTCCAGTCATATCATTGTCTTCGTCACTGCCATCACCTCCAGAATCATACTACTAGGAATTAGCAATACTTTCTTCACTAATAAACTTCCCTCTGCATTGAGCGTTGTCTGGCCAAGCACTGCGCACATGCCGGTCCACAGATCCATCAGTGTAAGCATTAGTCCCATCTCAGGAATTCTCACTGATCGGAGTCTTGACGTCTGAAAGTTCTGAACCTATATACACTGGAATGTCATTGTCACGTTTCCTGAAAAGTGTTATTACCATGTCAATCTTTCTTTTCTTTTCGCTTTTTACTCCTTCATACTTGCAACGTCAGGGGTAGAAGGGTTCTCTGGAGATGACTTTTTACGTGTGCTTTATATACGTTTGTTTTCGCTGACTCGTTTATCTCTGTAATCCATCGTTTGCATTGTCTACCCTGACTTTGTATCAATCGTATCTGTAAAGTCATGCTTGCTATACCATTTCAATGAAAGTTGTAAACTTGAAAAGTTTACTTTCTACTCCTCTCCAGGTACTATGTCCCATAATTTTCATACACATTTAATAAGCCCCTCTGCCCTGACAAGCCATGATTTCCCTATCTTTAATCTGTTACCTTCGATTTTTTCCCCAATATCATCATGTATCAGATGATTCTTGTCAGCACTGATGAGCAGATATGAAAAAGCACGAGAAATATCCACTCTCTGCATCAATAATCACAAACGTAATGGATGAAGTCCTAATTAATTCGTTGAGAGGTCTTCTAGTCTCAGTTAGACACCCTGGTGTTACCTTGACACGCTGGCGATTTATCTCCGAATATTTAACTAATTGATGCATATGATAATTATAGATGGTATTACTACCGTGTCTTACTCAATATAAATCATTGCCATTGTACAAATCTCACTTTTTAGATATCAAGATATCCGAAACAATACATCAAGTGGTATTTTCCATGAAGATCGATTAGTAGAATTATCAGCAGGCTATAATCTGATAGATTAGAATTATCAGCTGGTTACAATCTAATCTTAATTTTCTCTGAAGTTCGTCAATTTGTGTCCGGGAGTAAAATATTTCAAGATAGAGATATTATACTTCATTCATTAACTGAATGCGTGGATATGCTTTCGTGGGAAAATGAGGAAGTTAACTATGGCTGGTCCGAAGAACAAGATCTACCACCCTGTCACAGCGCTGGCTAATTCACAGTTCATTGAAGAAACAGATCAAGTGATTTTCACACTCGTTCAGGCTACCAACAGGAAGCATGTCACAGATTGCAATGATACATAGACATCACGGTTATAAAGACAAGAGGCAGACCATGTAAAAGATATGTTACAGAAATAAAATAAGGCACATAAACACGCTTACAAATAGCACACACAAAAGCCATCTCCAGAGAACGCTTCTACCTCTGACGCCGCAATGACATAAACACGCTTACAAATAGCACACACAAAAGCCATCTCCAGAGAACGCTTCTACCTCTGACGCCGCAATGCATACACTGGTCACATCGCATAGACAGACATACATAATGACAGACATGCAGGCATATAGACAGACAGACAAACAGACAGACAGACAGACAGACAAACAGACAGACAGACAGACAGACAGACAGACAGACAGACAGACAGACAGACAGACAGACAGACAGACAGACAGATAGATAGATAGATAGATAGATAGATAGATAGATAGATAGATAGATAGATAGATAGATAGATAGATAGATAGATAGATAGATGAATCAGCAGCTGAAGTTAAAAAAATACTGACAATGACCATAACCAACATCCGTCTGTATATATATGTGCTGAGTTCATTGTACATTTAGGATAGGTCTTGTCATTTGATCACTACGAATTATTCTTGCACGGGTGAAACGATACTAGAAATCCAGTATAAAATATCAGAAGAAGTAAGGTCTAAATCTAAGAATGGTAATGCTGAAACACGAAAGATACTACTAAATAAGCTACATTCTACCCCCTCCAGTATATCGATTTGTCTTCTCCTTCCTCTCTTATTCCTGATCTTACCAGTTATCACGATATGTTCCATTTTTCCTATTCTCGTGGCATATTTATTTGTGCGTGCGCGGATCAGACGGCGACTTGAGCGGCTACAAAATTGGCCTTCGAAAATCACTCGTAAACAGTATTTGGAAATTTTTTTTAAGGTTTTCAGTTCTAAATTCTATGTGCGGAGTGAGTTGGGTCCGTGGCTTTCTGTGAAGGTTTGCACATCGCACAGCTTATTGGGAACATAGTATTGGTAAGCAATTTTCTTTGTCAGGGAACTTCTGTCAAGATATATTCATTCAAAGTCCTATCGTGTTATGGTATTCTTATCATTCACAATACAACTACATTTCTGGCTACTTTCATCGAATTTATTAGTATGTTTCTCAGTGTTCACACTTGACGTCTGAGCACGCACTTAGTAGTAGCAAATCAGAAATTGACATTTAGTGCTAGGAAGTCAGAACATGACATTTAGTAGTAGCAAATCAGAACATGACATTTAGTGCTAGGAAGTCAGAACATGACATTTAGTAGTAGCAAATCAGAACATGACATTTAGTACTAGGAAGTCAGAACATGACATTTAGTAGTAGCAAATCAGAACATGACATTTTGTGCTAGGAAGTCAGAACATGACATTTAGTAGTAGCAAATCAGAACATGACATTTAGTACTAGGAAGTCAGAACATGACATTTAGTAGTAGCAATTCAGAACATGACATTTAGTACTAGGACGTCAGAACATGACATTTAGTAGTAGCAATTCAGAACATGACATTTAGTACTAGGACGTCAGAACATGACATTTAGTACTAGGAAGCAAACCAAATCAATGGGTAAGATATGCCCCCTCTCCCTTTCCAAATAAAATCACCAAACATCCCACGAAAAAATACCGTTTTTATGCAACATAGGTATATACGTAAAACCTAACTGTAGACGTATCTACGGACCTGTATATAACGAATTTTTGTATTTGACTAATATTGGTTATTACATATTTGATCGGTCCTGACTTTGGTTATTACATACATATTTCATGAGTCCTGACTAATTTTAGTTACATACATACATATTTCATGAGTCCTGACTAATTTTAGTTACATACATACATATTTCATGAGTCCTGATTAATTTCGATTATTTACATACATATTTCATGAGTCCTGACTAATTTTGATTATTTACATACATATTTCATGAGTCCTGACTAATTTTGATTATTTACATAGGCATGCATGTTTCATCGTTTCTGACTAATTTTGGTTATTATATCGGTTCGTTCATTGTTATTGGTTATATATTGGTTGTATCATTGGTTCAGACTATTTTGGTTATTTACATGCATAGCCCTATTTCATTGGTGTGAACTAATTTGTTATAAAAGGATTCCATTGTAATTAGGCTACAATAAATCTTCCGGGTCGTGCACATAATCATGAACAAGTACGATATCAGATAAAGAATACCTGAAGAATGACAAAGACCACAAGGACAATTGGTTCATGTGAGTCCCACCGTCAGACAATGGTTACAGATAAAACACAAACGTTGACCTCCTAAGCAAAGATAAAACGCAAACATTCCCCAACCAGGAAGTTTGCATGTTTTAAAAGCGTATCATTAGTACAAGGTCATCTCAGCCTAGCTGTGAGGTGACTTCGGAGTTTGTAGATTAATATCATATAAGCAACCATAACGAAACATATATCAGGTTTCATTTGAATGATGCAAGATATTTTCTGCGCTAGACAAGAGATAATCAGGAATGCATGCGCGTGTCCATTGAGGAAGCATGACAACTTGCCAGAGACTTCGGTTATTTCAGGAGATTTAACACGAAGATTACGGTCTCGAAAGAATACGTCACATGACAAACCATCGTTACCACTCCTGGGTTTTTTCTGAGCTTTTTCGATCAGACATGGGGATCAAACTGGGCTTTTTTGTTCGATTTATTAAATACAAAATCCTTATTAAATTATTGCTAATTGTTTCGCAATAAATCTTGTTGACTGTTTTTGTTTATTGCATTTTTAGTTACTTTCCTTTACTTATTTTCAATTTTCTTCGTCAATCCTTGCAAATTTTCAATAATTGATGTCGTTCTAAAAGCTACAGATTATAGAACTGAGTGCCAGGTATATATATGCATGCGCTCACCAATATAGTTCAAATGTTCAATTGTTTCAAATTAAATATGAACAGCTGATAGACCATATATTCAAATAACGACTGTGCTTACATGTCTTTATTTATATATACTGTATATATTCATTTCATTCATTCATTTTCCTTTTGCGCTGAAGTTAGCGCATAGGGCAGAGGTCAGATCTCTCCAATTCTGTCTGTTCAGACCTATTCTGTGCAGTTCTTGAATAGTATGAATATTGGTTGTTTTACGTTCTCTAAGTATTGTTCTTCTGAGTGTTTCTTTTGGTCATATATATATATATATATTACCGTCATTGTAGTTACCACTAAACATTTTGAACACTCTCCATTTCCGTGACAAAAAAAGTCCGTGTAATAGTCCTTGTCTCGATCGGTCCGTTCTGGTGACTTTGTGTGCACGGTTTGAAAGTCTTGATGAAATCGCATCTTTTTTTGGAGATGCGGTTAGTCAAGTACGGAAGAACGCGTGTTCAATAGTTGCTAGGCGATTTGGTGCCGTTGAACGAACTGGTTCAATTCCCGTTAGTCTCAAGAATTTTTTTTTTAAATGTCCTCTGGCTTCCTATTTATATTTATTGTTTTAGTAGAAGTTCAGCCATCACTGTTTGTTGTGTCAGTAGTAGGAGTGCTTCAGAGAGAGGATATATAGTGGATTAACGTACAAGTTATTCTTCATATAATTACATATGCCACCAATTACGTTACACTGTCATAATGAGCATAGAAAATGACATCCTGAAGACCATTGACTTCAAGCCGATAATAAAACAATTTTCTGAAAGGAAATGTCGCAAACGCTTGTTATAATAAAGTACCGTACTAAAATTGTTCTACTCTAAGTATTTTTTTTCCATTACGAATTTTGCCCTGGGTCCAACACTATATCTTTGCCCAGGGGCCCAAAATGGCCTAAAGACGGCTCTGCGGGATGTCAACTAGAGAAAACCATATTTATTTGAGTTGCAAGGGGATTCGGTACTGCTAGAATGGACATGGTTCAATTCCCGTCAGCTTCTATAATTTTTTATTTGTCCTCATGCTTCTGAAATTTACTCGTATAAGCCATTATGTGAAGCAACATTGTCCTGTATTAATGTTGTTTATGTTCCAAGTAGGCCTATTGGCCCGTGTAGTACGAATATGGATGTTCTATGTTTGCTGTCCTGAGGATATGCAATATTTGTGTGGGATGTTCGCTATTGTAATAGTCATTGTCTAGATTGGTCCGTTCTCAGTGACTTGAGTACACAGTTTGAATGTCTTGACAAAATCACATCATTTTTTATGGGGGGGGGGGGAGGGAGTGTGTGTGGTTTATCAAACGGAAAAGCCCGTTTACATGAGTTGCAAGGCGATTCCGCGCCACTAGAACGAATTTTTCATTTATCATCTCTTCCTACTAGAATCTACTTAAGATAGAAATCGCTCGTCATTGTGTACATATACACTAAGTTGAAAGATTATATTGATAGACACAGGTTTATTTTACTCCATCAATAAAGTCCGCAGATAATGTGACGCTGTTCATGGGATTCACAGAACCCCAGGATGTAGAATCATATAAATACATTGGGAACAACAATGACAGAGAGGATCAGACAAGGATGTCAGAATAGTAATACAGAAAGCAAAGAGTAAACTTTATTCCGTTAGAAAGTATATGGAAATGAAAAGAAATCACATCTACGAATATTTAACTCAGATCTTACATCGTTGCTGAGCTATAACCAGTGCAGGATTTACGTAGAAGCTAAACAAGCTATAGCTTAGGGCCCCCACTTTTTTTGGGGCCCCAAAATAGTATATTTGTTACTAACATATACTATATGGACTTATAAATGGCCTTATATATCAAATAACTTAGGGCCTTATCATGTCTAAATACGGCGCTGGCTATAACTCAGAGAGATGGATTACAACGAAATGGACAACCAAAAAACTAAAAACCTTCATCAATGGAAGGCATCGTAGAATGGTATAATATTATCACCAGTTGGGAATTCTGCATAGGAAAAACAAAAACTCGAGTGGAGAAGGAACTGAACAAACTCTAGTGGAGGAAGGACTAAGGAAACACATTTGAATAGGACAATCATTGACAAGACCAATGTAGAGCGTTGTAAGACATGCATTGTTTTGGAACACACAGAGAAGGCGGGAAATAGGAAGACTAAGAAATACCCGGAGGAAAGAATTAGATGCATAGACACAAAGGCACAAAGGCACATAGACACAGACCCTTACGTTCTCCGGTTCAATCTACCATTGGGACAGGATAATTTTCTTTCGGAGGTACAATCAAAATACTTCCTGTATATGTTGTGGCGTCTGTTATGGCAAAGCAGCCTTTATTTCCACAGGCCATAGAAAACCTCCCTGAACTCCTTCATAGGAAAACATGATGTAACGACAGTTTTTTAACACAAAGGCTTGGTAGAATAAGGAAAGAACTGAAAGCAGTAGCTAAAGACAGGACAAGATCGAAGAGGTTTGCTGAAGATCTATGCTCCATAAGTGATCTAGAAGAATAGTCAAACACACTTCTAAAATTGTATTCTTCCCCTTCTTCAGCGTTCTTCAGTTAGTCATCACGCTACAACACTAATAGCTTCACTGGGATGTGTCATTCTCTTCAAATCCTCTATGGAACATCTCATGTTAAGAGGAGTACCGTCTTCCTCTCCTTCTGTTGGTAGATAACAATATATGCATGAATGCATCGGTTTCACCAAGATGAATAATACAGTTTGCTGGCCATGATATCTGAAATACATATTGATTCACTTTACTGTTCTCGTGTTACCCAATATATACTCAGTCCCTGTCAGCAGAACATTACGTCGTTTGCCTAGAGTACAACTCGTAGAACGTAACTCTACAGCTTCACATGATTATCCTCAGATATCGAACTCACGACCTTGTGAACACATAGTTATTGTTTTTAACCACTCTGCCACGTAGATACCCCTATACATGGAAATAAATCATATCCATGCATGGAGAATGTATTATACAGATTCTGGACTCAGTCCACAGTTGCACATGTATGTCTCACAATTGTTTAGCTTTCTGTACATATGACTTTTCAATCTAATGTGGACAAGTTTCGTATACAACATTACCAATGTGTTGTATGGCATAAAATTGATAGAAATAGGAGAAAAGAAGTACGAAATAATCTAGTATTATTTAATTCACCCCTTTGTATTTTCTTTTACTTTCTCCTTCTCTTTTTTATTTCTAATTTGCTGTTTTGAAAAAAAAAGAAGAAATGTTGACAAATAATTTATATTGCCATTCTCAGTTCTGAACATAGTGCCGTTTTGTAGGGGGAAACAGCCCACACTGTATGGTATTACTGCAGTACAAACGTATATTCTTCCTTCTGAAATCTCCGTTGGTTAGCATGATGAAGTTCGGATAACACAACGCATTGTGTTGTGGTGTACAGCTTGGCTGTGCTATCTGCACCATTCGACATACTTCGGCCTGATATTTCTGACTTCAGTATTTAACTTTGTATGATCATACCGTGGCTATAGACAGAGTACTACATGCATTCTAACAGAATTAGTGAGGCCTTCATTCGTTACTTTTCTTGATTATTCCCGTGTTTTCCGTTGGCCAATATGTATATACCTGGAATCGTATGCCACAAATAGCCAAGGCTACTCCAAGTATATAAATAGTAACCGATAGAAAACGTGAAAATAATCAAAAACGTAATCAAAATGCTTGTTTACGTTTAGCACTTAGGTCTTCTACATTTGCCGACGGTCACGAAGTTTTACGATGACTCACGATGAGTAAGAGCAGAAGCTGGCAATTCTGAATGGTTCCCAGTAAAGCAAGGATGTGTCATGTCATCGATGTTATTTAGTATTGCAATGGATTGGGTCACGCCAAATTGCACAGCCATTAAAAATGGTGGTATTGAATATCTCGAAAATAAAAGTCTGGAAGATCTCGACTTCACAGACCATCTAGCGTTACTTAGCTCAACTCATGATGATGTCCAAGAAAAAACAAATCGGCTTCAACTATTCTCTGCACAACTTGGTCGTGAAATCAACTCATCCAAAACAAAAATATTGAGACCTTACCAACAAATCAACGGGCATCAAAGCAAAGGGCAACACTCTTGGAAAAGTCAACAACTTCACATACCTTGGCAGCAAGATATCAACAACACTATATTCATCACCAGAAATATTAAACCGTATTGCACTGGCCGCAAACTCATTCAACAAACTATCAAATATCTGGCATTCAAAAACACTCAGAAACAACACAAAACTCAACATCTTCAACTCCTGCATAATTTCAACATTAACATAGGGATGCGAAAGTTGGAAAGCAACATCAAACTTAGAACAAAGACTAAACACAAACTTTGAAAACATATGTCTTAGACGTCTACTGAACATTCATTGGTCAGACTTTAAATCAAACACAGTTATCAGACAAGAATCAAAACAAGAATATGTACCCATCTATGTTAGAAGGGTCTGGAATTACATCGGACACGCGCTGAATATGGATACTAAAAGTCTCCCCTGTCAAGCTTTCATGTGGTCATCAAGAGGCAAGAGAAAACTAGGAAGACCAAGAGAGACCTAACGTAGAACTATTATCGTACTACGTATTACAGAGGTTTATATAATCGTTTCAATCAGACACGACAGACTATATCTAAAACTAGTGGGAAATGATGCGATTTCCCCACTAGTTTTCACACATCATTTCCCACTAGTTTTAGATAAAGTCTGTCGTGTCTGATTGAAACGAGTATATAAACATGTGTAATATGTAAACACGAGTGTTGTTACGTTTCACGCAGTTACCTTGTAGTGATTGTCGTAGACCTATTACATGAGAACGCTTCACCATCGGTATCAGAAACAATGAAGACGTAAAACAAATAATAATGAAACGCGAGACATGAACATCAATGATATCCGCTCTATGTGCCGTCTTTGGCCGTGGAGGAATATCTAACTAACAATCATACCCCATGATGTGAATAAAAATAACTCACATTTCATGTTTTCAAGAGTACACCTCGCTAAAGTGATAGTATAAACACTCAACCCCGTCCTGCCAACTTCACATAGTAGACATTAACAACACAAATTATTGTATAATATAAAATTGAAAATATGTACAGGAGAACTTCATTGTATTCGAGTTACCCTCCATATGTGGTCCTGCCTCTCTAAACAAAGAAATCACTCACTCATAGCAAGTAACTATAAGCGATAATTATCAAGGATCCTCGAGAGAATCCACTCTCATGATTTCTAAACAGGACGTCACGAGCCGGATTCGAACTCGCAATCTCATCTTAACCATTAAGCCACGTAGATCCTCAAAATATATGATAATAATATAATAAACGCATACATTAAACTTACGTTGAGGAACAGTAAAACATTCAACAAACACTACAAAGAATATATTCTAGAAAATGTATTACTTTATACTATCTTAATGTACTCAATTCTCTAAGTAAACGTGCCAACTATTTTTACAGTATCAGTAAATCAACACCGTAAAACCCCTCAAATATTGAGCTTCAAAACTTTGAAAACAAGCCTACATAAGAGATGTCTGAGAACATACTGAATTTATGCCGTTTTAAAAAATCTGCATATTAGACAAGAGTACTCGAAAATGTATACACCAATGTCACTTCTGTAGTGATTTTCTAGGTAATAAAACAATATGAGTTGATGGCTACGTCATGAGTAGGATATGCTACCAATTATATGAGTTCAAATTAATATTTATCTTCTGCATATTTATCCGAGTAAGGATTTATGACAATTATTGTACCATTCTTACCTTATCGGTGACAACATGAATATCCGGGATACCACAAACTCAGATAGTGGAACCGACGCACCTTTATATCTAACCTGGTTTATGTGCGACGACACGGGCAAGCAGGATAGTGTGTAACGTTTACTTACCGGTATCCGTTTTATCTCTGAAAACGAAAGATACAACCCATCTTTAAACATCCCCACTCTCACGTACACGCCAAACCAACGTGCGATATGCAACATAACAGTAATGTAGACTTCAAAAAATAACAAATGTAGACCAAACCAAATCAAATAAAAGCAAATATTGACTAGTTTCTGGTTGTGTGGGCGAAATATACATTCAGTATGTGTTGGCTTATACGTATATTGATTTCCGAAAAGGGCATCATACTATAAGTGATGTACCGTTATTAAACAGTCGCTGGAAAAAAGATAGTCGAGTGTTCAAAAGCGGCTTCAAAAACACAAGATACTCATCCTCGTACACAGTGTTAACTAATCAAACGTCGTGCCGTCAATACCTGGCTCTCAACATTTAAGTGTCCCTCTCTTGAGCTGTTATTATATGGTCTCGTCCAACGTGACCACTCATCAATATAAAACTCGCTGGCTCATTGAAGTCAGCATTCTAGCGCGATTCATGTGACCTTACCCGTGATTTTCATTGGCCTGCGACACAAAGCATACAAAGTGATCAATGAAAATAACCGATAAGGTCAAATGAATCACTTTAGATGGATATTTTCCGATGAGCCAAAAGGTCTCATTGACGATTGGTCACACCTCCGGGGTAGCAGGAAGCGCTAATTTTTATCAGCGGATATTTTTCGTTTCATAATATATAACCGTTTCATTATTAACGTTATGTGATTTGCTCGACATATATGGAGAATAATGAAACCAACGAACTACTGTTTTCCAACGATCAAATTCTAATACATGTATTTCAAAATGAGAAAAATTTGCAAAACCATATTTGTTATTATCATGTAAGAAGTACAAAATGAAAAGTAACGTACTAAATAACAGAAGTTATGAAAATTATTAAGTCTGCAGCAACAATGGATATATAACAATAGAAATCAATAAAGTGAATCGGCCAAAGAATTGAAATATCTACGCAACATTTTTTTCTGAAAATGTCAGACTAGACTGTTTATATTTCTCTGTCTAATCTGCCATTTTAGAAACAATGTGTTCGTAAGCAAACACACGTTTCTTTCCAGCTTTTACCATTACTTCTACATTCAAGCATAAAGATGGAAATCAAAAGACATAATATCTACAATTGTAATACGAAAACTCTGCTATTAATACCAAACATGGTCTTTAACAGTCTCGCAGAAAAGAAATACTGTTACATGTGGAATGAACTGTCTGAGAAAAGCTGCAATTGTTACTAAACTAGAGAAAATAAGAAATAAAAAAAATTAGGAATAGAAGTGGTTTTATATCTTGCATTGAACCTATCGACACAAACTAAAATGGTTGGGTCACCTTGTGAGAATGAATAAGAGCATATGAACAAGACCAAATACCAATAAGAGCATATGAACAAGACCAAATACCAATAAGAGCATATAAACAAGACCAAATACCAATAAGAGCATATAAACAAGACCAAATACCAATAAGAGCATATGAACAAGACTAAATACCAATAAGAGCATATAACAGAAGAATATCCAGACGTAAAGCCAAAGATAGACCAAGAAAACACACATCTAGCCTGGGAACGACAACTGAGACTCCCACCTCTATGTTTAACGTCAAGTGTGGATACTAATAACCCTCATTCATCTGGGGAATGAAAATAGAGACAGTCGTGATTTAGTCTTAAGAGTATTAACAGGCGTAGGCTGATGTCGCCACGGGAAACACACATGTTCGAGAATGATAATGAGGATAACAACAAATTTTAGGTCTATTATGGTTTGTGAACTGTGTGATTCATCTTGTATGTCTGACTTTATCCATGCATTTAACGGAGACAAGAAGCATATGCATAGATTCCACTACAAAGCGGGCATAAGTCGGTTCAGCCAAAATGAATGATACAGTCCACGGGCAATAATATTGAAATGGGTTGTGATTTATTCAACTGTACTCTGGATCCCCAGTATATACTACGCCCCTTTCAACTAATATTTCGCAGCTTGGCACTCACATCAAGTAACTGCAGCTTCAAATGATAATCCATAGGAATCGAACTCACGATTTCATGAACACAAGCAAAATGTCTTAACAACGGTGCCACGAATATCCCATATATATGTGTCTAATAGAGAGAAATCATGTTGAAATATTTAAAATTGTTGTTTTTCCCACATACTGTTGATTAAGCTCATTGACTTACTGACAAGATTGTCGCCCGGCGTATATAATTTACCTTTATGGCTACCTACTCCGCGATAAGCTATGACCCATTGGTGGGTTCTATAGCTCCAGTTCATAACCACTGCTTTAAAGGAGTTTGTACCGCCGAAGTCTATTGTGTCGAGACATTGAGCCAAATAAAATGATGACACATTCACGTTCTCTAGGCTACATTGTGTTTGAAATCTAATAGGACTATTGTCCTGCTCATGCTACAAGAGTTTGAGTATGAAAACTGAGGGTCCTAAAAGTGAGCAAAGAATAGCAACACTCATATAAGACGCATGTCGTATGAGGCGACTAAGAAGGTTTAGGGGTGACGGTGGCCGTATAATCCCGTAATCTTCCTCTATATTCAAATCTCTATGGACATCTGTGTTGGACCGTCTCCCCATGATATTCATACGGCCCTCATATATCATTTCATGTCACATGCCTATATTGTCTTTTCCATTGTGGATATCAACGTCTCACAAACATATGCTGCCACTGGAAAAAAAAATATAGCTTTATAATAGTTTCAACTGTATTTTATTCTTGATTAGAAAACTAGCCTCACAGCACGTGGGGAATTCCCATAAGTGATCCGCCCTCTGTTCCAGCAGCCATTCGACTCGATGGTGTTTCGAGTCCAATGCCGCCGAAACAGATGTCATCATCAGGGCACAACTCTGGCCCTTGCGATAGGTTTCCTTGTTGGTCCGCCCACTCACGCCGTGCCCGCAACTAGTTCAAGCACAACGTCGGCATGTCGGAACAATATAGTAACTGTTATCGAAGGTTACGACTACGGGATTGTATAGATGACGTGCCATGAAGCTTCTATTTATTTTATGTTTTCCCCTAGCCATAGATTTTTCATATATGATTTTTGTAAAGTTATTGCTAATCTCTTCTTTATCTCTGCTGAACATTCTCCTGTGATGATAATGGTTGACCCTGAATATTCAAAATGTTAGATATGTTCTAGTTCTTTGTCAATGACTATTGTAGCTGTGAATCCATTTCTGCTGATGTCCATTAGTTGTGTCTTCTTTGTATTCAGGAGCATAGTTTGATTATCGGTGTGACCTTTGACTAACATAATCAGGTGTTGTAGATCTGTCGGGCTTATTGATGTTTTAGGGCGGTGTCATCTGCATTGTCCGGGTCTGTGGCACAGAGCGCGTCTGTGACGGCCAAGGTACAGAGTTCGATTTCCGCCACAGGCAACTGTGCATCCGGACCGTTCAAAAAGCAATGACAAACTATTCAACGTATTTATATTGCCTAGAAATTCATGCAGCCAACAAATTCTGGGTTGATAGATAAGTCCTGTAAAGGATATGCTACCATCTGCATAGCTAATTTGTGGAATCTCTTGGCCTCCGATACCAATAGGTTCATACTGTTCATATGGTCGGCTTTCTCTAACATTTTACCTGTTTTATGCACATAATACGTATAATGTATATAAAGCAATTTATAAGAACAGACACATTTTTATTATTTAGGAACAATATAAACAATGAGAGTGACTTTAGCATTAAATGAAGAACAGCTATGAAGCTGTCAAAATTAAAACAGCTAAAGAAACTATGGCACGGTACTAACATAAGAATTAAATTATGTTTACTTCGAGCATGTGTGTTTCCCGTGGCGACATATGGATGTGAAGCGTGGACACTAAATAAAACAGTGGCCAATAGAATAACTTCATTCGAATTATAGTAAAGGTGTTTGCTTTGGGCTCAAGATATCGCGGGTTCGAATCTGGCTCGTGAGGTCTCGTTTAAAAAGTGTATTTTTCTGCGATATCTGGGGATGTACACTTGAAGCTACGGAGTTACGTGATACTAATGGTACTCTCGACAGGCAGCGTTTTGCTTCATTGAAAGGGACGAAGTACAAATGGGGAAACCCGAGTACAACGGAAGTCAATCCGCTAAGCCAATTTACTCCTTTCTGTTATTATACTTGGTATAATATAGTTTTATCCGGACTCGATCCTGACATTCAGCACGAGTTTGAGAGCTAATGCAGAATAATACTAAAATAAGAAGAAACAAACAAACAAGGAGTTTGTTATGAAGTATGCAATAATAGGAGGTGACGTGAGAAAAGAAAACCAGCGCAATCAACAGACACAGGTGGTCATGGGAGATGCGTGTTGGATATAACTTACTGTCGCTGAACAAGAGGACGGATGTCGTATCAGGAAATTAGTGCACACAACAGAGTAAATAACATACACATATTGTGTATGTGAATTGATTTAAATATACCAGATGTTAGCGGTGAATGAAAGTTTAGTGAGAAGATGAAATGATTTGAGATAGATCGATAGATTGACATATAGATATGTTGAAATATGTAAATCGATAGATAGACATATAGATATGTTGAAATATGTAAATCGATAGATAGACATATAGATATGTTGAAATATATAGATCGATAGATAGACATATACATATACAGCTATATATATTTATTACAGCTATTCCCTCCTGATATTTATTAGTTATTCCCTCCTGATATTTATTAGTTATTCCCTCCTGATATTTATTACGGTTATTCCCTCCTGATATTTATTAGTTATTCCCTCCCGATATTTATTACGGTTATTCCCTCCTGATATTTATTAGTTATTCCCTCCTGATATTTATTACGGTTATTCCCTCCTGATATTTATTACAGCTATTATCTGCTGATATTCATTACCGCGATTCACTCGTTATATTTATTCCCTCCTGATATTTATTACGGCTATTCCCTCCTATTTATTACATTTATTCCTTCCTGATATTTATTACATTTATTCCCTCCTGATATTTATTACGCAATTCCCTCCTGATATTTATTACATTTATTCCCTCCTGATATTTATTACATTTATTCCCTCCTGATATTTATTACATTTATTCCCTCCTGATATTTATTACATTTATTCCCTCCTGATATTTATTACAGCTATTCCCTCCTGAAATTTATTACAGCTATTCCCTTCTGATATTTATTACAGCTATTCCTTCCTGATAAGACATTTCGAATTGATCACTTGATTACACCCAAACAAATATATTTATCAAAGAGTACAAGCGGGATAATAGTAGGCGTATGTAGAGTTGCAGCACGTCTCAAGGACCAAAACATTTACAAATAAAGTAAAACTAACTGACGATGGTTGAGATTAGAATTCAATTCATAATGTTATCGTCTTTTTCTCAATTATATATTTACTTTATATGTGTATATTGTTTCTTTTGTTTGAATGTTGAAGGACACAAGTGGATTTGTTTGCGGATAACTATCAAATGGTATGTTTTTATATTCGTTGGAGCTAAGTGGGTTTTTTTTACATGTTATCTGGGGAATTCCTGTTTAGTGATGTATGTATATTTGCAAGGGTGTACCTTATTCTTCTTGCACATTCGCTTCATGGTATAATCACTTGGACTTCTCTTTGAAACGTGATCCATTTAAACGGAATTCAAATTGTGTACAAAATAAAAAGGATCCATCAGCTATCAGAAAAATATAACAAAATGTATTCATCAACTGTTACAAACTTAGTCATAAAGATCGTTCATCAACAATCACAAACTTAACCATAAAGAGTTTTTATTAATCATTACAAACTTAACCATAAAGATCTTTTATTAACCATTAGAAACTTAACCATACAGATCTTTAATTAAACATTACAAACGTAACCATAAGATATTTTATTAACCATTAAAAACTTTCCAATAAAGATCGTTTATCAACAATCACAAACTTAAATCAACGTATGTTTTCGTTTATATAAAAGACATTTTGATCGAAAGATGACTTTACTATGCAGAAACTCCAACAAGGGCTGAAGAAATAAAAGTCAAGAAAATCTCCTTGACCAGAAAACATGTATAATGAAATGTTAACACACATGGGCTCATTAGGGAAAGAAGTAGAGGTTTATGAATGTATTGTCTATTGTTTTTCCAGAGCTGAATGATGGTGGATAGTATCCACACTTGCCGCTAAGGGTAGGGGTGAGAGCTTTAGTTGTCGTTACAAGACCAGAATCAATGCCGTGGTTGTATTGAGTCCATGTTTGTTTAAGGTTACCTTGATGTTTTCTTTCCACCGTTTTCTTGATCTACCTGTGGCTTTATGTCCGGGTATTCTTTTGTTATATGCTCTTATTGGCATTTGGTTTATGTTCATTCTCATAAGGTGACTGAACCATTTCATTTAGTGTCTTCTGATATGTTCAATACATGATTTTATACCTATTCTTTTTCTAATTTCTTATTGTATCTAGTTTAGTAATGATTGCATATTGGAGTTTTCTCGGACACTTCATTTCGCATGTAACGATGTCCATTTGCTGTGAGACTGTTAAAGACCATGCTTGACATTGGTAGCTGAGTTTTGTATACAAACTAATACATATTAGGCCTATCTGTCTTTTGATTTCCATTTTGATCTTTGGGTGGAGAAGTAATGGTGAACATTGGCAAGTTACTGTGTTTGCTTTTTTGGCACCTTGTTTCTGTTTATCCATTTTTGGACAAATGTTATCTAGATATTTAAATTATGTGGCTTGTTTCACTTTGGAGTTATCTATAGTTATAACCATTGATGTTGCAAACTTTCTAATTTTCATAACTTCTGGGTTTTTTTGTACGTTAATTTTCATGTTGAACTTCTTACATGCTAGTAGCAATGCATTAACGTGGTTTGGCAAATTTTCCTCATCTTTGTATATTAAACTTTCATTGTTTGCTAATTATTAGGTTCTTCGTCCGGTTTATTTGAAATGTTATGCAAAATGAATGCAAAGGCAATAGACAAGAAACTATTACTAACGTAAAATCTAAAACTATCTACTATATTTTTTTTCTGTTTAGATTTGTATAGGTATTCACCAGGGCATGCACGATGTGGACTTTTTATTTTACTTCTAAAGCACAAAAACTTGAATCCGTATCGCTATTTCAACCTTAGCCATTACGATTTAGAAACCGACCTGCTAATCATTTGGCAACGTTGTCGACGTAATGTATGATATGTTACATCCAAAATATTGCAGTCTTTTACACTGAGGTTTATCAGAACATCGGGCAGATGGATGTAGACCATGCTGAGTAAAGCATGTACTATAAGAAAAATGTTTAAATCTAGTTTTAGATGTGCAACTATTTCTGACTACAGATAGTCATCTTTTGTATAGGGTTTTTATTTTAAGTTGTGAAGTGTGACAATTAGAAACACCAATCTCATGCATGACTGTACCAATGTATAAGACTTACTGGCACATAGAAAATCATGCCTTCTTAATGACTCATTTGACGTTTCCGTGATTTTCACTGGTCACTGATTATCATTCTTGTGACAGCTAATGTAAATCGAAGGACGTAAAATGACTCACTAAGACGGCTCTATGTATATGCTAGTAGGTCTTTTATATTAGAGACCTTCGTGGTTAACGTGTAGCTACAAGTAGAAGTTACATTGGACAACATATTGTTACATCTCTACAAATTATCAATCGACCATTAGCTAACACAGCAAATATGAACATAATCTGTCTGTGTGAATTCTGCTGCAGATGATTTCTTTGTTCAGTAAACCTTTGAGGTTATAAGAGAATCGCAAAAAAGTGCCTCATCGTCACATAATTAAAATTGATCAGTTCATGAATCATGACATTGAACCCTAGCTAGTACACAACTGGGAAGTTGTAACAACAGAATAAGCAGCAGTAGAAATTCATCCAAAAATACAATTCTCACTGACTGAAAAAAGGACCAAGAGATACGCATACTTCCTCCTGAAGTTGTATTGTTTTGTAGGTTTTGTTGTCCCATTAGTTATCAATTATGTCTGTTATATATTCTGTTAATCTTGTAAGCAATAAAACCTGCCATATCAAATATATCTTTTCCACTTTTATCTTTAATGCTACATTTACATAATTTTTCTTATTTGTGATTTGTCTTATTTAGTTTGGTCTTCTGTTGCATTGACATATCTATTTCTCTAAATTTTGCTTCTAACCATTATTCTTTTGTTCTGCACATGTTACGTATCTCTTTGTCTATCAATTCATATTTCGGGATGTTTTTGACTTTCTTACGTTAGTTAGTTATTCATCTAGGGCCAATAGGGCGGATGTCATAGTTTTTTCATGTCTCTCGTTTCATTGCAATTTGCTTAAGATGTTCATTGTTTCTGATACCGATGGTGAAACGTTCTCTTGCAATTGTTCTACGTAAAGTTTCTTTTGATCTTCCTCGTTTTCTCTTGCCCTTTGGTGACCACATCAAAGCTTGACAGGGGAGTCTTTCAGTAACCATTCGTAGAATGTGTCCGATATAACTCCAGCGACGCTTTCTAATTTAGGTGGATACATATTCTTGTTTTGATTCTCGTCTGACAATTGTGTTTGATTTAAAGTTTGATCAACGTTTTTTCTTACGTGCTGACACAATATTTAATCTGAGATCATTTAAATTAATATTTCAGAAGTAATTCATGGAAATCCCCCAAACCAAAGTAAGCACACATTTATTATAAAGTAGTACTTTCATATTTTATTTTGAACCTGAAATCATTTTTCTAACAAACGACATAGCATCAAGAAATAATATAGCCTAATAAATAATGTACGAACTATACTGGTGATTTGAATAATGAGATATATCAAAATTGCGTTATTGGTCATTCGATTTTCTGCATCTTTTATTTTTAGTAACGGAACGAACTTTTCCATTTCTTAGCAAAAACTACCCGCAGCTATATATATATATATATATATATATATATATATATATATATATATATATATATATATATATATATATATATATATATATATATATATATATATATATATATATATATATATATATATATATATCACAAATGTAAGATAAATGGATAAGCTATACACTGATACCAGTTTGGTCTCTCATAATTACGTCTAGTTGTCAGAATATGCTAAAATGTGAAAAGTGCGCCATCTTACCCCATGCTACCCTATATATATATATATATATATATATATATATATATATATATATATATATATATATATATATATATATATATATATATATATATATATATATATAATCATGTGACAGAATCTTTCCAGAAATTGGTCTTCCTTATGGATTCTCTGAATACTCCGTGATTCTGGGCGAGTTTGCCTGCCGAAGCTAGAGGTATGTTCAAGTAATCTGATATATCACTGCACCATCATCGTCTTTGGGCGCCCTTTTCCTCTGTTGCTATTAGCTCTGACATCCGGTATATTCCGCTAATCTTTCCATGATGTTTCAAAATAGAATTACTAGGCACATTACTCTTGTAGTTTGCCATTGCTTTCAGGAGGAAATCCGTTTATATATAATACAGAGAGAGTTGAGGTGAAATTGCCTATATATCTTTTTGTATGAAATGGCTAAAGCATCCTTGATATAATCAACGAGATGTTGACTTACGGTTGAAAGTGTTGTGTACAACAACATCATTACTCACCTATAAGGGAGACAAAACATTGTAATTTCACAAAATTTATAACGTTGCTGGAAAATACTGGCGGTGGATAGAAGAGGTCAAATGTGAGGATAGTTCACTCAAAAAAATCAAAAACCCCGTACAAACAAGAGACTTGAGTGCAGGAGACCGGCAAAGACAGAGCCATGTTGTTGCGACAGTCAGTTGACATTAAAGAATTCCTTCACAACCAACTGTGACACAAGTCATAACAAACAATGATGGAATTTGGTAGCCCACGTATGACAGCAAATGTTATGAACAACCAGGACATTTAGCCAAAATACATCAATTTCTGAGGTCACATAGAAATAAGTTAGTCTGACCTGCATTTGCAGACGCCGTTCAATATTGACAGTAGGATAATGTTACTTGGATCAGGACAGTACAGACATAGGAGACATTTTTCCAGTCTTAGAAGTGTTGACCCCAGTGTCAATATCTGATGCTATAATAATTCTAACCTTATATGGAAGGGGCACTAAAAGTGCTTTGAACACAGCGTGCTAAATCGCGGGTTCCATGTGTCACGACCCAAACATGGTCGTGAAGGTTTTTCTGTGTGGATAAAGATTGAAACAGAAAACTAAAAACAATACTTATTATGTGAGTTTGTAGCTATGTTGATAGCACACATTACAGCGGCAAAAAAAAGGGTCAAGCTTGTTACGGTTATCTTTGAAGTTGTTGATCAGCGCGTAAGTACGGGAACCAGTTCTCTCGTACTGCTAGCCTACTAGCGAACTTGCATTATTGTGATAGACGTCCACCATTCAGAGGAATGGTAAAAACACTTTAGCATATTAATCGCCGTCGCCAAAGTCTATATGATCTATTTGTCGAGTCATAATCACAAATAAAACAGCATTACAACGCATTTCCGCTCTCTAGACCAGTGGTTCTCGACGTGTGACATATTGTTTCCTGGGGGATCACAAAGAACATTTTGAAATTGGTGGTCATAGCCCAATCCAGGGGTGCCACAGAATGACAGCCACAACGCAGTCCAGGGGTGTCACAGATAGGCAGCCACAATGCTCTGTAATACATCCTGATGGAAATATAGTAGGGTCATTATCCTGTTATAGTTCGCAGTGAATACATTGAAGCATTTGAAAACTTGAGTGTTGCTCATGGCCTAGAGATTAAAGCGTTGGTCTCACACCTGTGATGTCCAGGATTCGACCCCTAGTAAAAACGTTTCTTTTTTTCAGTTCGAGGATAATTTTTTTTAAACTCATTCTGTACATAACGTCAGCAAGTGCATGTAGCTTTTATCACAGAAGCCGCTTCAAACTCCCTAACGGGAAGAATGCAGTATTGATATTTCTTTTTAATTTGAAAACTAAAACAAAAAGCATTAAATGTTATAAATAGCAAGCTGGCATTAACGAAAACTCAACTGCACATTTTGAAGATTGTTAACGCGTTACAATTTCAATTCTTGAATTTAATATGCCGTAATTTAAAAATTATATTGATAACTCTATTTGCAATAAGTTTTCTTTTTTAATTAAAAAAAAATCATTACTTCAAATGTACCGAGATTCCGTTTCAAATAACATACTTTAATTTTAAACAACTTCTGCAATCACACTGCAAATGTTAGGTAATATCTCGAAACTAGAGCAAAAGTCACAGTGAAGAGTTGATCCATAGTTGCGCCGAAATTTGACAGTGATTTGGCCATGTCTTGGAAACTTCTAACACACTACGAAACTAGACATAAATAAAACATTGGCCATGTCTTGGAAACTTCTAAAACACTACAAAACTACACATAAATGAAATACCTATATTTTGTTATAATGTACAGTATTTTTCAGGCATGTCATGATAATAAGACGCTTGGAACAAAACACGAAAACATCAACAGGGGACTGACTGGAGGATGATGCAGACCAAACTGGCAATCAACAGGGGACTGACTGGAGGATGATGCAGACCAAACTTTGAAGGACAAGAAAGTTACAGGCATGTTAAGGTACAAAATAATCTCAACATCAGCACTGATGTTTGAACATCAATAACCATCGTGTCAACTCATGATGTTAGGAAAACATCTGACCAAATGCTATTTATACTTCAATCTCTTTCTGAAGATCTCAGCAGCTGGGCACAAACACTTTAGTTTTCAGGCGATCTATTCTTCCCAGAATGTGGTCTTCCTTATGGATTCTCTGAACACTCCACGATTCTGGGCGAGTTGACCTGTCGCAGCTAGACAATCTTATAACAATCTTATATATCATTGCAAAATCGTCGTCGTGTGCGCCCTCTTCCCCTGTTGCCGTTAACTCTGCTTTCGGCTATTAATCTTTCCATGCTGTTATGTCTCTTTATAAGACCAAAAATACAGCAGCTTTCTTGCTAGGATGTTCTTAAGGAACCAGCTCTATTCGACGTGTATTGATCTTAACACTTTAGTACCAGTCACAAAATGAGGATCAAAAACGTACATAATTAATTATACTCTGACTTTCTCCATATGTGCTCTGTTCTTCTCAACAGAGCAGCATCTCTAACAGAATAGCATGCAATTTACCGATAGTATCATTTCAAGAGGTACCCAGAGATCTCCTGATAAAATACATATGTAAACAAGATGCCTTGGTATTTAAACAGCAACCTCATGAACACAAGGTAAGTGGTGCAACCACTAGAATACAGGGTCACAAATATCAATAAATTTCACTCAAGATCGCATAATCGTTTTCAGTAAAGACCTCTTTTACAAAACAAAAAGGCCATTCGCCCATTTATGTGTGTAATTCCTTCATTTCTGTGTTTAATGTCGCTTCAAATAATCAGGGCCGGCCTTAGGCCATTGCAACCTATGCAGCCGCAGTGGGCCCCGGACTTCATAGGCCCATAAATTCATATTAGAATTTATTTTATTATCCTCTTCCCTACCCAGACTGGGCCCCGCACAATCCGTTTCACATTGGGCCCTGCAATTGTTAGGGCCGGCCCTGCAAATAATAGCTTACACAACTAAATTCAAGTAGGAAACCTGTTTACTCAGTTGCAAGGCGATTCAGTGTCAGTAGAACGGCTCTGGTTCAATTCCTGTTATTCTCAAGACTTTTTAATTTTTTCTCTTGTTTCGTACTTGAATTTACTTGTATAAGCTATTATTTGAAGTAACATTGCACTGTCTCTATGTTATTTATGTTTACAAGAAGACCTATTGACCCTTATAGTATGAATATGGATGTTATATGTTTGTGTTACTGAGGATACTTCAACACTTGTACAAGATGTTTGTTGTTTTTGTAATAGTCCTTGTCTCGACTGGTCCTTTCTCAGTGACTTGAGAACACAGTTTGAAAGTCTTGGAAAAATTCACATCTTTATTGGAGATGCAGTTAGTCAAGTATGGAAAAATCTGTTTACTCGAGTAGCAAAGCGATTATGTGCCGTTAGAACAGATCTGGTTCAATTCCTGTCAGTCTCAAGAACTTTTAAAAGGTCTTCCATTTTTAATTTCCATTCAAACAAAAAATTTTTTTTAAAGAAATTAATCAAAGGCAATATCTTCTAGAAAATAGAATGTATGCAACTTATACTTATGTTTTCCATTATATTTAGAACTAGAGTTATCTATAACAATAAAATCATAAGGTATTTCATAGCACTTTTTACAAAGCCTTTTAAATTCTTCTATTGTTATATCAGTACTTACATGATCCACATATAAATCATTTACATTTTTTGCATCTTGTTTGAAGAGACAGAAGAAATTAGCATTTTCTCTAATAGTTTTTCTCTGTAATTTGAAATAGTTATGCGCGAAATAAATAAAATCAATCAACCCAGAGATCTTCTGATAAAATACATATGTAAACAAGATGCCTTGGTATTTAAACAGCAACCTCATAAACACAAGGTAAATGGCGCAACCACTAGAATACAGAGTCACAAATATCAATAAATATGCCTTCCTCTAACATAATAATCTTCACATTTCTTTTGTTTTTCTAATAAAAGATCATTAAAAAAAATCATTAGGTTTGTATATGTGAATTTAAGTTCTTTCAGACCTGGAACCTCTTTTGTATTTTCATAAAAATATTTCACGGGCAAAGCCATTGGTGATTTATTGTCACAGTGCTTTCCTGCTTCTTGTAAAATTTGATGAGGTGAAATATTGTTCTCTATGCAGTATTTTTCATGATTAACAGTAATGGAGATTGTTATGAAGAAGTCGGAAGGAGGTTGTCAAAGAAGCTGATACAAATGAAAAACATATGGCTGAGCTGCTGTAAAACAAAAAAAATAACATTCCTAAGATCTTACATATTCCCAATGGCAATATATGAGTGCGAATCCTTGACAATCACCAACAAAGTGATAAAATGAAATATCAGCATGTGAAACAAAAAGTTACAAAAAATTACTGAGAATACCATGGACCAAAAATATCACCAATGTAGCCATCCTGAGAGAAATGAATGTAAAAGACAACTGAATAAACAGCATGGTTCTGTCCTTAAAACTACAATTTTTTGGCCATATCCAATGCCATGACAGCCTAGAGAAGACCATAATGGAGGGAACGATAAAAAGGGAGATGAATAATAGACAGAACAAGAAGAATATTGACGCAAAACATGAAAGACCACCTGAACATGACAGTAACAGAAGCAGCAAGATTGGCTCAAGATCAACAGAAGTTTCGAAAGGTTGTGAGGAATGCTACATCCTGTTCAGAATATGCTACCTGTTGATAACAATGTCTAGTCCATATTCTTTACTTGACTTATAGACTTGATCTATTAGTCTTTGTAGTTCCTGTTCACTTTCTGTTATGAGGGATGGTTGAATAGTTTTGCACTTTAGTGTGAAGGAATCAAGACACCTGAAAAATGATGTGAATAGTCATTCTCTATGTATTCATCCCTCAAAGCAATGCACTTCCCCTATCTTGTCTCCACTTTCCTAATCCCTTTATTGCAGAATATCTCCTACTGGGTCTGAAACTATCTCTTCACTTCAGTAATCAAATCCTGGATGTCAGAAAATAACACAGATGAAGCATATTCTTCTTGTTTGGAAGCAGGAAAAAGTCACTCAGTGCTACGTCAGTTGAGTAAGATGGATGGGGCATGATTTCATACTTGCACTGCTGGGCAAAGACAATGGAGTCATGAGCTTCATGATCCGTAATTGGCATGAGAAGACGGGAAACCCACCTGTTGGACACCTTTGACATGTGAAGGTGCTCCAGCATAATCTTCAACGTGGTCCCATGATTTAATTTCAACTCAATCATGATTTCCTCAATGGTAATGCACCAGTCTGAGGAAACAAGGGCCTCCACTCTTGCACTGTTGGTTGCATCATCTGCAATGGAGAGTCTGTCTGTCATTGACTCATCTTTAACGTTGAGTCTGGATATTCTATATAGACACCATAACCTGCATTGATGGTGGCTTTAAAAGCAGACCCATCTGTATAGACATGGATCCATTGTTCTGGGTAGGTGTCTATTGTTTTCTGTGTTGCTTTCATAAGACTTACTTGGTCAGAACTTTTCATTGTATAATCTCTTAATTGTGTCTTGAGTTCCGGTAATTTCAAATGTGTGTGGTGGTAAATATGTTTCTACTCTTTGTAGTTCTTGTCTCTTGTTTGGAAAGTGATAGCTGTCTTTTATGTCATTGACATGGCTAAGGACTGACTTTTGTTTTAATCTGTGGTTTGGTTGCCAGTTTTCTACAAGTTGTTTATTTTAGTGGTCTTTGTTCATTCTTTTGCTTCTCTCATAAACTTCCATTGCAGCCATATCTCTCCACATCTCAAGAGGTTCTACATTTGTATGTATTTCACATGCAGCTATTGGTGTAAATCTCATTGTTCCACTAATAAGGCGCAGGGCATTGTTCTGCACTCTGTCTAGAGATTCTACATTTGTCTTGGAACATGTTGTGAGGAGTGCACTGTTGTATTCTAAAGCAGAGCATATGTACCCAAAATATAATCTTCTAAGGGTATCCTTGTCTGATCCCCAAGATGTGCCTATGAGTCTTTTCAGTAGTTGTAATCATTTAAGTGCTTTATTTTTGATATTTTCTACATGCTTCTTGAGGGTGAGCCACTGATCAAGAATGATTCCAAGATATGTGGGATGTTCTTCTCTTGGCAATTTCTTTGTGTCTAACCATAGACTGATATTTTCTTTGGCTACTTTATGACTTTTGGTAAAGATGGTATAGACAGTTTTCTCACAGTTTACTTTCAGCTTCCATGTTTGACAATACTCGTGTAGTCTTCTTAAATCTCCATTTAGTCTTTTGGCTGCACTTTCAAAATTCTCATGGCTCTGCCATAGTGTTAGGTCATCAGCATAGAGGGCTTTAATATGTTTGGCAAGGTCATTAATGTAAATGAAGACTATTTATCTATCAATAGTCACATACTAAGTATGTTCTGTTTCCTTTTCCTTTATCCGAATTGTTCTTCGCCAGTCTATCTTGTTTTTAATTCTTTCATGTATTATCTTTTAGTAATATTTTGGTTGTGTAGCTCATCAAACTTATATTTCTGTATTCTGTACAATCTACATCCCTTGATTTCTTAGGTTATATTATGAATACTGATGAGTTTAGGTATTTAGGTATGTGGTCTGTTTCATATATGTCATTGCAAAGTTCTGTGATAGTTTTTACACCAAATTATTCATCTAGATTTGTTATGTTGGCTGCTATGTTGTCTTCATCTGCAGCTTTTCCACATTTTATTGTGTTTTCTACTTCTGATTTTAGTATTGCTAGTCAATCACTGTTTTGTCATGTAGGTTATTTTGTTTCATTAGTCATCAAACAGGTCTGTCACATACTCTGCCAATTTTGTGATTACTTCTGTTTTATCAAATATAATTGTTTCCACTATTATTATTAATGCAGCCACCCCCAGTTATAGGATTTGTCTTATTTGTGATCTGTATTATTTCTGTATGCATTTCTTTGGTCTTCTGTTGTAGTGACATCTCCACTGTTTCTTTGAATTGTGTTTCTAGATTTTTTGTTTCTGAATTTTATTGCATCAGTATTACTAAATATTATTATTCAGGGCCGTAGATATGATTACATTAAAGAGGGGTTTTACCTAATTTTGAAGACCTTACTTATTGTGAAAAATCGCTAAGGGAATTAACTTTATCGAACTTCTGGTTAAGTTCCTAGTCATGTTCAGATTTGCCAGGATAAAGGAGGGGTTGGCAGCTTGGCACACCCCAAATCTACCCAAACACAGTTAACACACCTATCTACTACGGGCCTGTTATTACAAACATTACAGAGATAATATTGAAAGAAGGATAAATCGAAACTATACTTATCATAAGTACGAGTGGAGTGAATTCTTTAGTTTTTAAACAATACTCCTACGCCCCTACATTCACTAAGATTTCTTAGTAGTCGTAGACACAGCAATTGTTTATTTAGTTTACTTACTTTATTATTAGTTTTATTTTTTATAAATTTAAGATTGCAACATTTACTACCTAGGGATAACAAACACATACAATCTTACCTGTTATCATTCAGGTCAATTTACTAGAACCATATCTCGATGTATTTCCCAGTAAATGTTACGGACACGTCAAGTTATGAGACCGTACTTACCGGTTCTTGTATACTGTAGTGTACAGTACACCCAATTCGCAAGTAGTAGGCCTATGTATGTAAACATTACAAACAGGAAGTGAGACGTGTTAGCGGTAATAGAAAAGTAACAACGGCAAAACACGCATTCCGAAACAAATTTTTAGTCGTCGAACAACCATTGCATTCCGAACATATCAAAGATTCTCCTAGCTTAGGCCTATATTATAAATGTTATCAGTCATTATACAATGACTGGAAGTTCCAGTTTGTTGTTCATTGACAAACATTCTTTTAAACCCATAATATCGATCGCTTCTGGCAACGCCGTATTTCAAGAGCAATTCCTTTAGATATAGAAAACAATTCATCACCTTCAAACATTCCATTTCCCATAGGCCGTTAGTTTCTCATAAGAAGTTATATACACCAGCATGATCCATTGCTCTACCACCAGACACATTAGACCTGTTCTCTCGTTGCCTTGAACATATATCATCAAGTACAAAATTGAATGTGACACACTTCGACCTTTCAACTGCCAGAAAGTTTTTTGATCTGTACAGGACCATGTACAGGAAGGATTTTGATTGTACCTCCGAAAGAAAAAATCCTGTCCCAACCGTGGATTGAACCCGGTACCACAAGGGTCTGAGCACGATGTTCTAACCACACGGTCATGCGAAGCACAAATGACGTTATGAAAGCAAGTGTGCTTCTTCTTCAACTCTCATTCTTAAACCTCCGCTGGTTCTCTCTTATAGCAGAACAATGGTCCCACTAGATTTCCAGCAGAATGTAGTCCAGAGAATGGAGATGTGTTGTGTCGCTGTTTTATTTGTTCTGATGGTCCGAAACATCCGTCGTCGGTGGTAAGCAAGTGTGTTAGGTGATGATGAATGCTCATAATAATTTTCAATGACCAGCGATACTATACAGTGATGCATCCTAGCTCTCATGCTCTTTGGTATGTTGGTCTCTGCTTTGCTATGTGGTGCTTTCCGGGACAACAGTGCTGGAATCAACTTTCACTTTCGTGCTGCTGGTGGGCTGTTCACACATCGCATACTGGAGGCAAAGATAAAAACCGAAGCAGTCATTGTTCGTCACCTCTTGTTTGTGGACGACTGAGCACTCAACGCTACCAAGTATGCATTACGTGCAGGAAAGCATGTAGCGAATTTGGTCTCACCATCAGTACATTACAAACAGTCGTGATGCACCAACCAGCACATGGAGTCCCCTATGTAGAACCCACCATAAACGCTCATGATACAAAACTTAATATGCAAATACATTTGTATATTTCGGAAGACTGTTTTCCAATATCACAACAATAGACGAGGGTGTTGCCCTGCGTATTACTTGCGATAGTGCAGCGTTTGCAGGTCTTCGTGCGAATGTCTGGATCCGACGTGGTTTTAACTTTGAAAACAGACTGTGTTATTTCATAGGAGAAGGTTCCTAATGTAATATCCTAAAAATGTGTGTGTTTTAAAAAAAATATTCCCCTTGTTTATATTTAACAGGTCTATATTTATCAGGCGACGCGGGATGTTTATATTTAATTATGTAAAGACCCGGCTCTGTGACGGCCAAGGTACAAGGTTCGAATCCGTTCTGAAAGCAATGACATAGTACTGAACGTATTTATGTTACCTATAAAATCACTACAGTCAAAAAATGCTGGGTTGATGGTTAATCCTGTATAGGATACGATACCATTTTTTTAGAAATAAGAAATAAGTAGGAAGGGGGGGGGGCTCGATATTAAGTTTGTCCATGAACTTTAAAACATATAAACTTCAACCTTGACAATCCATAATTTTTGTTCCCATTGACGTGAAAAAAAAAGAGCTGTTATAGTACAAATATTATCGCTGAAATGCACGTATTTATGGTGTGTATTATCGGAGAGCATCAAGCGCAGGAACTCGGGATAATCCAGCTTATTACCATGGATGCCTTGTGGATTTGGGAGTATGATCTTCTCCCACTCGGCAACAACTTGTAAACATGTCATCGGTAGGACGTGCCTCCAAAAAATGGTTACCACCACAAAATCGACATATAATATTGAAAATTTAACAGTTATGTGCAGCAATACGATCCTTAGCAAAATTTTCAGCTTCATTTGAAATTGTTTGACTTCGACGCATTTGTGACAATGAGTGAGCCTCAGCATCTGCAGCTCGACGTCTCTGCGTTTGCTTAAAAGTGTCATGCTGCCTGTGACAACGTTGGTATTCTCTATTCATAGCATGTTAATTTTCTCTTTGCTCTGGTGATGCTAGCTTAGATCGACTCCGATGCAAATCAGCATCCTTAGCAAGTCGTGTTTGTTTTTGTTGAAGGGTTTCTTTATCACTTCTTTGCATCTCTCTTTCAGTTCAATGTCTATGCTCTGCAGCATTTGGGGACGAATAAGAGCAAGTGACTCTTTACTTTGACAACTCAACCATCTAGCTTTTCGCTCTTTTGGTTTTTTTATACTCTTTCTTGCGATTGGGTCTTCTTCATCCATTATTTAAAGCAAATTATATGTATATTTTAAATATAATTTATTTTAGATAACTTTAACCACAAGCCGATACAGAAGTTTACCTGTTAGCTCTCAATAACATTTGTATACAAAAATGTTGTCTGCTTTGAATAACGTCACGACACCAATCGTTTTGATTGGATGTCGCACCGGAATTCGGTGACATAAATGCACTATTTATAGAGAGTTCCGGATATTTCACAAATAAATTTTAAGTAGGAAGCCAGAGGACAATTTTAAAATTTCTTGAGACTAACGGGAATTGAACCAGTCCGTTCTACGGCACCAAGTCGCCTAGCAACAATTGCACACGCGTTTTTCAGTACTTGACTAACCGCATCTCCAAAAAAAGATGCGATTTCATCAAGCCATTCAAATCGTGCACACAAAGTCACCCGAACGGACCAATCGAGACAAGGACTATTACAACAACAACAAACATCCCGTACAGGTATTGAAATATCCTCAGTAACAACAAACACATAACATAATATCCGTATTAGTTATACAAAATCATGTATAACTAATTAGTTGTATAACTAATACGGATATTATGTTATGTGTTTGTTGTTACTGAGGATATTTCAATATCTGTACGGGATGTTTGTTGTTGTTGTAATAGTCCTTGTCTCGATTGGTCCGTTCGGGTGACTTTGTGTGCACGATTTGAATGGCTTGATGAAATCGCATCTTTTTTTGGAGATGCGGTTAGTCAAGTACTGAAAAACGCGTGTGCAATTGTTGCTAGACGATTTGGTGCCGTAGAACGGACTGGTTCAATTCCCGTTAGTCTCAGGATATTTCACAGAACATCATCATCATCATCAAGTGCGGTCTCCACAACGAAGGTTGGCAGCAACACACGACTGTTAGAACATATTCTAATCTGACAGAACACGACTATTATATTACAGATTGTAGACGAATCACTAATGGTCAAGGGGAATAAATCCAACAAATGATGACTGTGACTAACACAAGAGTTGTCGGAACATTGTTTACTAGAATTCTCGGAATATAGAGGACCTAAGATCATCTATATTATCTGAGCACTTAAGATCTTATATTATTTGACCATTACGATCCTCTATATTATTTTATAATTTAAGATCTATATATTTTCTGACTATTTAAACTATACCACGACTTCAGTGACTTTACAAATGCCTTTGACTGTGTTTGGCATGATTGTCTGTGGCACATACTGAGGCAATTTAATTTTGACACCACAGTTAAAGACATTATTGAAGCTCTGTACAAAAATGAAAATAGTGATGTCTTGTCAAACAATACAATTGGAGAGTTCTTCAAAACAAATGTGGGGGTTCGACAGGGATGCATAATGTCCCCAGTACTTGTTAACATATACATAGAGCACATCATACAAGAGACATTGCATGACTACAACACGTCTATATCGATCGGAGGTTGCCCTATTTGCAACTTGCGTTTCGCTGATGATATTGATCTTATAGCTGGGTCAGAACAATCATTGCAAGAATTAACAGCAAAGTTGGAAAAAGTTACCAGCAAGTATGGAACGGAAATCAATACAGATAAGAGCAAAATCTTGGTAACCAGTAGAGACAAGCAACATCAGTGTTGGAGTGAAAATCAAACTGTATAAGTCGCTGGTGCTTTCTGTTGTGTTGTATGGTTGTGAGAGTTGGACACTCACTGCGGACATTGAGAGAAGATTACAGGCTTTCGAGTACAAATGCTATAGACGAATTCTACAAATTTCGTATAGGGAAAATATATATAGTTTTAAGACCAATGTGTACGTAAGAAATAAAGTAGAGATGTGTGCATGTGTTCAGGGGCCATTGCTTTCAATAGTGAAACGACGAAAACTAGCATGTTTCGGACATGTATGCAGGCACGATTCCTTGTCAAAAACAATACTGCAGGGAACTGTTGAGGGTGGAAGAAGCAGATGAGCGCAAATAAAGGAATGGACAGACACCATCAAGGAATGAACAGGGCAAGATATTTCAACACTCATCAGCATCGCTGAGGATAGAATTCGCTGGAGAACTCTGTGTGCTGAGGCATCAAAGGTGGTACCCCTATTGATATTATCCGAGCATTTAAAATCCGGTATATTATCCGAGCATTTAAAATACCATATATTATCCGAGCATTTAAAACCCCGTATATTATCTGAGCAATGAAGTTCCTATATATTATCTGAATATTTACGATTCTCTATATCAGGGGTCGGCAACCTTTTGCTAACTGTGTGCCAACTTAAGGTTTCAAATTATTCAGAGTGCCAACATCACATATCATTTTATACAAGTCGAGGTCAATATTCTTATTTTACCATATATTTTATTTTTATATTTTAATTAATAAATTTATAGTGTTATTCAATAATATGTAAGGTTGTAAACAACATTAAAAGAAATATAGTTTCTTGAAAGATTAAAAAAAACACTTTTTTATTATTAATGGGAGCCTTGCCCTGTCATTGTCTTAGTCAGTTGCTCAATATCGACAACATACTTTGTTACTGAGTTTGACACAATTTTCTGAATGTTCGGGCGGTAGGCGACTACCCTGTGGTTTTAGCACTGCTTTCATGTGAGAGAAAATTTGCTCACAGGAATAAGTTGATCCATTTGAGTCTGCGTGCCATTTGAAATTGCTTGGCGTGCCAGGTGTGCACGCGTGCCATAGGTTGCCGACCAACCCATAACTATACGTCCAGGTCTTCCACATGAATCTCTCCTGCCACCCGCATCATTCAATATCTACACCTTGGGAATCACACAGCAACAGCTCGACGGAAGAGGTAGAACAATGTCTTTTGAGGACGATAATCCTCATATACAGACAGGTAAGGGGTAGAACAGAAATTGTCGGATCACTGCAGAATGAGCTAGACCGTATCGCCTCCTGACGTGATGGTTTAGGGACACTGATCAACCAAATGAATTTTGCGGTGACATGGTTCTCTCTTAACAATCACATCGTAAAGTTTGCAATACTGACAGTGGGGATGAGAGGGTACAATGTAATAAGAACCTCACATTTACAATATCTGGGCGTGCGGTTTGATCGTAGTCTATGCGTTCGGGACACGTTGACCATTTATCGCTAACGCCCGCAAAGAAGTTTCAGCTTTGAAAGTGATCTCAACGGCTGATACTAAATAATCACAGCTCGTAATCTTATATGAGTCTCTTATCCTTCATGTCATTGACTATTCAGGCGCTACTATCACCGCCAGTCACACACAAATTGAAAAACTGGAGAGAATTTAAAATGAAGCGATGCGGATCATGCTTAGTTGCACAAGGGACACACCTTGTGTGGCAATGAGATTTCACCTTGATTTTCAGAGCATATCTAGATCTGGCATACAACACCCACTAAACAGTGAACTCCCTCGTATAACTCCTAGCATAACTCCTTGCAGGGAATGGATTCCTATTTCTATGGTCATCAAGAGACAGCCAAGACAGTCATTACACTCAATAGAGAGTGCGGGAAGACATCCCTGTGAGCGTGGATACTGATGGCAATGCACTTATCTGCGAACAAGCCAATGACACAGATGTAATTTACACTGACAGGTAGGTCGTCCGTCATCACTGATGCGCGTGGCCTTTACTGCCAGATCACAAGGAAGAACAGTACACAAAGTAAGTGGTGCCTTTATCGCAACAACAAGCAGTCTAACAATGGAAGCATTTGCCGTAACTCATGCACTTAACTGGTTGGAATCGCAAGCCTATTTCCATGCTAGCATACTGTGTGACTCAATGAATATCATTCAGAAAGTCAAAACAGGTTTATGTACGTAGGTATGGTGGAGTCATTGATGAGAGCTAGAATGCGGGCATCATTACAGAAAGTAACCATTATATTTGTCCTCGGACACGCGAGAGTAGAGGCAAACGAACGTGCTGACCATTTAGCTAGCCACCCTACCATAAAAGATGGTCAACCTATGGACGGAGCGGACATAGTCATTGTTATTCGTGGGTCCGTACGATCGGAGGAGTTTGAGATGAATAAGCATGACTCAATATCGAGAATGTGTGAATTGAAAGTGAAGATGGGCGTGGCCCGGAAACACCTGACAATGATTTCAAAAAGAGAAGTGAACCAACATAGGACTGGAACCATCAGCCATTATACCATGAGAGATTTACTGAAACGGAGATCTGAACACCTATGGACATGTCCGGTTTGCGAGGAGGATAATCAATAAACTAATATATATATAATCCAACAAATGATGACTGTGGTGAGGGCAAGAGTTGTCGGAACATAGTTTCCTAGAGTTGTCGGAACATAGTTTATAGAGATTTCAAGATATTCATCAGCATAATAATAGTCGACAAAAATATATGGAATTATAGTATTTGAGGGCAGAAATAATACACAAACTAATTGATGATTTCGAAATTAGCTCTAGAAATACTTAACCTCGGCGGAAGTAGTGGAATTGTGTTGGAAAAACAAATGTTGACGTCTGAAGTCTGTCTGGACACTTGAGCTGGGAAACAAATCACATATAAATATAATTAAAACGGAGAAAATACGTAATACTAGATATGATGTCTGATAACTTTTGACTAGTATCGTGTTTCAAAAATGAGATGTGCTAGCAAAAAAGTTTAGTGAGTGGGGATCAGTGTAAGGAAAATATCGGATGAATAAGGCGAACAAACTATCGAAAATGAAGAACTTAGATTTTCGTCGGAGAGTCAACATGGACAACCTGACTCTCCCTGGAGTGTTTGTGTGTAACTCACCTATCAATGTTTGTAATATTTTGCTATTCATGTCCGATGTTTATAGTAATTACAGTGTGGAATTCATTTGTATATGAAATACATTATTGTGAATATTGTTGGATGTGAGAATGCAAGGAGTACACTCAACTGTGATGAATCGTGGATTTGGTGTATTGTTTATAGGAGTCAGAGTAACGTGGTGATGCCTATAACTTGACTGAATCAATTGAATCCTGAACGGATTCAAGAACGGATGAGGAGTTGGGAGAGTTGGCGGACATGTTAAATAATAGCCTTCTAAAGCTCACAGTGAAATAAGACTGATTGCACAGCTATTTAGTTTCACTACCCAAACCTGGGAAGGACCACACCAGGATACAAGGCTACAGAATAATCATCATCATCAAGTGCCGTCTCCGAAACGAAGGTTGGCTGCAACGTATCTCCAACATCTCCTGTCTCTTGTCTTGGTGGTGCACTCTGCTAGACTGTAACCTGTCCATCGTGTAATGTTACTCTCCCACTTGTATCTCTGCCTACCTCTTGCTCGCTTCCCTTTGACTTTACCCTCAAGTAAGGTCTTCAATAGGGTGTCATGTCTTTTAATGTGTCCAAAGTATTTTATTTGCCTGATCTTTATTTCTCTTAGTAGTTCTTTCTTCATATTAAGTGTTTTTAGCACCTCTTTATTTGTTTTCATCTCTTTCCATGATGTTCTCCCTATTCTTCTATATACCCACATCTCAAAGGCATCAATTTTGTCTTCTAATTGTTTATTTAGTGTCCATGTTTCTGAGCCATACATTAATATGGAATAGATGTAGCATTTTATAATTCTCATTTTTAACTTGTTTGTAATTTGTTTAGATATTAATAATTTCCTCATGTCATTGAAGGTACTTTTAGCCATTCCTATTCTCCTTTTAACTTCTGTTTCACATCTGCCATCATTTGTAACTATGTGTCCAAGATATTGATACTGTTTTACTTGTTGTAGTTTCTCTCCCTGTATGTTTATGTTTACCTCCTGTTCTTCTGTGTTTTTGCTGATTATCATGGTTTTTGTTTTTTGAATGTTTATATCCAGTCCATATTCATTACTTGATTTATTGACATGATCTATTAGTCTTTGTAGTTCATGTTCACTTTCTGCTAAAAGAACAGTGTCATCTGCATATCTAATGTTGTTTATTATTTTCCCATTGATCTTGAGTCCTGGTATTTCTTCTATATTTTTAAAGATATTCTCTGTGTAGATATTAAATAGGCTTGGTGATAAAATGCATCCTTGTCTTACCCCTCTTCTTATTTCTATGTACGGTGAGTAGCTGTTTTCACACCTTATTGATGCAGTTTGTTCCCAATATATATTTCTAATCAGCCTGATGTCTTTTCCATCTATGCCTATTTCTTGAAGACATTTGATGAATTTTTCATGTTGGACTCTGTCAAAGGCCTTGCTGTAGTCTATGAAGCAAATATAGATACTTTTTTGGACTTCTATATATTTATCTATCACTAGCCGGATACTCAGTATAGCTTCTCTGGTTCCTTTGTTTTTCCTAAAACCGAATTGTTCTTCACCGACCTCCATGTCTATCTTGTTCTTAATTCTTTCATGTATTATCTTGAGAAGTATAATAACAATGCAGAATACGATTGGCAAGCTTTTGGAAAAAATTGTGGCCTGGAAGGTATCGTGTTATCTTGAAAGAAATAAGTGTTTACCAACATTGTTAGGAGGATATCGTCCAGGAAATGGCAGAATGCAGCCATATTTGCGTAGGATGTTTTTGAGGGGTTCGATTCGCGCATGGAGACATGTGCTGTCGCAATAGACCTTGAGGATGCGTACAATAGGGTGTCCTTGGATATCTTGATGCACAAGCTGTTAAATCTTGCAGTTAATCCTTTTGTCGTGCGTTGGGTTGGCGCCGCCCTGATGCACAGGGTTGTAGTTCTTAATTGTGGTAACTGGATATTTGCACCAATGGTTATTAGCCCTGGTCTGCCACAGGGATCGCCTCTATCTCCTGTACTTTTCAATGTATACACAGTACATATCGCTGGCAATCAAATCACAGGTGTTGGCAGAACGATGTCATATGCCGATGATATCCTTGTGTATAGACAGGGCAGAAATCGAGAAGGGTGCGTCGTGGAACTACAGAAGGAGCTGGACAGACTGACAAATTGGTGTCGAGATACGGGAGCAGTGGTTAATCCGTCTAAGGCATTCGTGACGTGGTTTTCCTTGAACAATCACATGGTAAAGACACCCATGCCACAAGTTTCGTTGTTCGAGAAAAGTTTAGAAAGAACTTGCACAATGAGATATATGGGTGTCTTTTTTGACAGAAGCCTGAGTTTCAGGGAACATGTTGACAACATTATCATAAGGGCAGGCAAAGGCTTAGCAGCAATTACGGTTATGGCTGCTGCGCAGTGTGAGCAAAGATTGTTATTTCTTTTGTACCAGGGTTTCGTTGTGGCTGTGGTGGAATATGCACTGGCAATTCTGACTCTTAGCCAAACTCAGATCGAAAGACTGGATAGAGTCCAGAATGCAGCAATGCGTATCATTCTGGGATGCACAAGAGACACATCGACAAGAGCAATGCGATACCTACTTGACTGCCCAACAGCTGATCAAAGATTACAGTATTGCCATGCACGGGCGTACCTTCAAATACATGCAGATAAGGAACACCCGTTGCATTCCGAAATACAGAAAGTTAAAGGCAGCAGACTCAAGAGAGGAAGGTCGTGGATGGGACGTGCTGAGGATGTCAAGCAAAGCGTGTGCAGATTACAGGATGTGGCAGCAAGTGCGGAATGGATAGGTCTACCCACAGATTTCGAAACTTGATTGAGAGTAGTAATATCACTTAGCAGGGAATGCAGAGAATGGTGTCCCACATCTGTGGAGAAAGAAGTGCAGGCTTTAATCAGTGAGAATACCAAAGAGGGGTTGCGATTATATACACTGATGGATCTGTAATTAGGCATGTTCGCAGTGCTTGGGCCTTTACAGCTCAGTGCTCAGGTAAAATGATCAAGGAGGAAAATGGTGCCTTTGCGGTCACTACGAGTAGTATGACCATGGAGACTGTGGCGGTGACCATGGCATTTGAGTGGCTACGCACACAAAAGGTAACGCAGGTCTGCATCTTGAGTGACTCTATGAGTATGATTAAGAAGGTACAAGTGGGTCTCGTTCGCGAACAGTGTATTGAGGCCTTGAGAAAGGCGAACTTGAAAGTGGTTACATTTATTTTCGTGCCGGGACATGTGGGCGTTCGAGGCAATGCAAGAGCGGATCAACTGGCATCGTGCGCGATTGTGGCACAGGGCGATGGGGCAATGGATCGCGCTGACGTTTTGAACTCCTTAAGAGATATAACACGCGAGAGTGAGACTAATGTGGATGATGATTCCTTTTCAATGGCTAGGATTAAAGATCAGGGATTGAAATGTGGTGTTGCTAGAGGTGAACATTTTGGAGGGCGCAGAAGAATGATGGTCAACCATCATAGGATCGGTACTGTCAGCAGAAGTGTGATGGCGGATACACTCAAGGAGAGATCAGAGCAACTATGGATGTGTCCAGTTTGCAGTGATGATGATCCGACGACTAACTAGCTAATTGAATTCTGTCTCTTCTTATCTCGGTGCTGTTCAGAAAGGCTTTACCAGCCAATGCATCGGGTCTTTCGTTTACCCTGACTCCAACATGAGCTGCACAGTACATCCATTTAATGCTCTGCACATTGTTGAGACCCATTCAGTTCTGATCATACACTTTTCTATCTTGCGCAGCATTCTTTGAGAGTCCGATAGAATAACTGAGTCTGTATGTGGTTGAGTCGCCAGCCAAGTGAGAGCTGCTGTCACCACTTATGTTTCTATTCTTATACTCGATGCTGTAGTGGGGTACGCAGCTGATTTCTCAGCTAATTTATTGCCATTTTGGTAGGCCACGAAACCCCAACCACACCTGTCTGTTTCTAGTGTTACTGAGCCGTCTGTATAAATTATTGTATCGTGTAGTTTCGAGTGCTGCAGTATGAGTTCTTGGATAATTCCCTCTGTTCTGTTAGCAGCCCAGTCGCGGCACTCTCTCCCATCTGTATCACAATTTTTGTCAATAACTTTCTATCTTTGCAAAATATCACCCATTCACAGACTCTTCCAACATCCTCCAGCTCACAAACTCTGAGTATGCTATATTCTGCCATCCAAAACCTTCCTCTCTTGTTTGTTTTTCGTTCGCTCCATTGTAACCATCACAGATATCCGTGCGATTTGCGCCGGGAGCGTGATTACGTTGTGCCACCGTTATGCGCCTTGTAGGCCTAGCACATCCGATTTCGGCATGCCTTGACAATTTCGGGTGGGCTACCCTTAGCCTGTGACAACCTCTATATCTGTCTCCAGGCACGCGTAGTGGAGACTCTTCGCCCAGACGATTTTTTGCTCTCGTCTGACTCGAACGCAGTGTTCCACTGTCTATGAACTTGCCTCGTGTAATTGGACGTGCTGTGCCTGTGCCCATTGGGTACTGAACCGTTTCTCATCCGTGAGCCTGGTTCCTTAAGGGGAAGAACTCAACAGAGGATTTGGACCCTGGCTCTTTCGCCCTCTTAGCCGAGGTGTCATTCACCGACATCGTGTACCCCTTGTCCAAGTTCGAGTCTCACACCACGCGTTTTGAGAGCAAGGCGTTCCCTTCCTCTCTTGATACGCCTTCCTTTTGTGTTGTCTAGAGATTGGTGTAAGACGTGATGATCATTATTGGCGACCTTGAAGTATTCTTTAACGTGAGCTATTTTATGCCCTGCTTTGATGCTCTATTGCTCTAGGAGAAACCTCGTGGCTGCGATAGGTGTATCTTTTGTGCATACATTGCTTACTGGTATATGTGGAAGCAACATGGAAATACTAGAAAAGCTCTCATAGCGTCGTTTTGAACGCTCTCCAGTCTATCCACCTGTGTTTGCGACAGTGTAAGTAAACCTAAACCATAGTTCAACACAGATAATACCACTGCCTGCATTATCTGAAAAAAGTGTTCGCTCTGTCATGTCTGCAGATGCTATGATTTTTGCCGCACTGACACCCTTCCTAGCTTTCTAAATGACATTGTCTACATGTTTAGCGAAATATAAACTTCTATCAAAAGTGATTCCGAGATATTTCATAGTCTGCTCCCTGTCAATGTTGATGCCCATGCAGGTGGCTGCTAATACGGTGTCTGTGATTATTTTGTTGTTCGGCGATAACCAGAAGATCTTTGCTTGGTGGGATTGATTACTGCCTTGTAGTCGGCGTACCAGAACGACAATTGTTCTAGATTACTCTGGACGCCATCAATCATGCCTCTCCTATTTCTGCCGTGCTTGTACTGCAAGAGGTTGTCCGCATATGTTAGTATCCTGCAGGTCCCAGCCTCCTGAAGCTGCGCTATTTTGTATGTGTAGATGTTAAAGAGTACAGGTGATAGTGGCGATCCCTGTGGTAATCCCGGTACTATAGTTCTGATCTATGATGTCCAGTATCCCAATTTCACAGCAACAGGTCTGGACATTAACACCATTGCTATACATCGAATTATCCACGAGTCGATGTTGAGTTCACTTAATAATGTATCAGCTGGCCGAAGCTGACCCTGTTGTAAGCATCTTCTAGATCTATCGTGGCGATAACTATTTCATCCATTGCCTGAAAGCCCTCGTAGAAGTCATAGGCAAGGGCTTTTGTGGTCGTGTCTCTCCCCGGTCTGTATGCACATAGAGTGTCAGGAAGTAAGCCCCTATTTTTCAAACCGAAGACCAGTCTTCTAGCGATTATCCTCTCCAGCACCTTCCCGTAAAAATGTTGTGAAGTGATGCTACGATAACACATGATGATGGTGTCTTTTCCTGCCTTTGCCAGAGGGAGAAGGTAGCTGTCTAGCCACTCTTCTGGTAAGCGTCCTGTTTTCAGACTTGTGTTGAAATCATCAACAATTGTGTTACGCTGTCGTCTGCAATATATTTCAGGAGGTTGTAGCGTATTCCGTTAGGTCCTGGTGCACCATCTGATGTTTTCTGTATGGTCTCTTTTACATCCTCCAATGAGACCAGTTCCTCATCAGCGACATCGCTTGTTACCAGTGGACACGATTACTTATGAATCTCTTGAAATACACACGGGCTCTGGCCAGTTGTCCCGCGACCTCCAGCGACATATGCATGCATTCCTGAATACCTGTTGCACCACCACGTTTTAGTTGGCCCCTGCCTCTACTGCCTTCTATCGCCCCCTTCAACAACACTCTTTCCATGCCATCGTATCTCTTCACATGGCAGACACAATCTAACTTTCTTCATCTTCATCATCAGATTCCATGCCAGCTCGCGTAGGCGATCATGGCTCTCCACAGCTCTCTATCGCCAACATTATGTATCAAGATCGTTGTTGTTTCTCTGCCTACCAGATTGTCAAACTGTCAAATATTTTCTCACGTTGTCGCCCTCTGTCTCTGTTGCCTTGAATCTTGCCCTGTTGTAACTATGTTCTCCAAATCTCCCTATCTCATGAAGTGGCCAAAAATGAAGGTTGTCTTTTTTTTATATTATTGATTAAGGTACGTGTCACATTTGACTTTCTTCTTAAAATATTTAAAAGCCAGCCTTCTTGAACGTTGATTCTAGCACGTTTTGGTTGGTCTTTCTTGATGTCCAAGATAGTCCTTCATGTTCCTCTTGCAAGATTGTGAATTTGTTTTTAATCTCTATGTTGTAACTGCTTGAGGTGTTTGGGAAGCCATAGCTGATGGATGTTTTACCCCTGATCATTTCAGTTTAGTTTGAAATTTGATACTAAAAGTTGGTGATCGGAATTGCAGTATGTGCACCCTGGTATGTGTTGATCTCCACCATCAGCGAGCCATAAAATGGAAAGCAGTGAGATTAGTAAACCAACAGCAAGAACATAAAAGGCTAAACAGACGACTAAGGAGGGAAAGTAGAGGGAAGTCAGTATAACTATTCAGTGGAAGAGCTGGACAAAACGTAAAATAGTGGACTGCCATAGTTGTAGTGAAGTGATGTACCACGATGGCAAACAAGTAGGAACTGAGATGGCAATACACAGAGGGAAGCGTAGGCGAATACACGATAAGAATAAACTCATCATATTCAAACTCTAACCCTTCAGTGTTGCAGGTTGTATCTCTGGAAACATCAACACACAATTTCTCCATGTCTCTCTTTTATCAATTCTTTGTTTGAGTGTGAAAAATATTAATCCTGTCCAGTCCTTAATGTTATCAATCAATACTCTGACCTTCTTCCAAACCTCAGCTGTTCCCTGCAAAATACCATAGTGGATCGATATAGGATAGGTCAAATAGAAAGACGAAGACATTACAGACCAATTAGCCAATTATGACTTAACAGAGCTTAACAAAGCATACAATTAGTGATCAAAGAACTGGACGGTAAATAACATGCACACACATAATGTTCACCAACCTTGGAACTCTGTCCCATCAACTGAGAAAAAAATCACATCAGAAATACTAAAAATAGTACAGCAGACGCAAGCAGCAGAGCGTACAATTAAAAGTATCAGTATATAATTTTTTTTTTAATTGATAGCGTATCCTTTTCAGGACGTAGCCATCAACCCAGCATGTTTGGGCTGTAGTGGTGTTATGCGCAGTATAAATACGTTCAGTAGATTGCCAATACTTTGTTAATGGTCCGAATGCACAATTACTGTGGTGGTATTCGAACCCGATACCATGGCCGTCATAGACTTATCCTGTACCACGTCGTCACAGAGCCGGACAATATAAGCAAAATATTGCTTACTGCTACATGTGGAAGTAACATGGAAAATAAATAAACAAAAGTAGGAAACGAGAGACCATAGATGTGCTTCTTCAACAGTACAGCACCTTCATTACATTATCTGGAAGTATTATCTATATTATCGTATCTTATTATATGATCTTATCTATATGGCCTATTATCTTGATTATATCGAAATCATATGTTTTTATGTCGATCGTTGGATTAATCAACTAACATCGTAAAGACCAGACCGATTTGTGTAACAGAAGTCAGTTCATTCCAATTCTTACCTACAGGCAAAAGAGCAAGGGGTAGACCAAAAGAAAAACTCAGAAGAACAATACTTAGAGAAAGTAAAACGGCCAATATTCATACTATTCAAGAACTAACAGAATAGCTGTGAACAGACAGAATTGGAGAGATCTGACCTCTGCCCTATGCGCTAACTTCAGCGCAAAAAGAAAATGAATACGTTTTTAACTGATAAGAAGGATGTTTAAATCACTATAAATGTATTTTTTTATAAACAAAGGAAAACAATAGTCCAAAAAGTGTTACATCTGGGGAACATGAGAATTTGAAAACATTGTAAGTTAAGTAACAATTTAAAAATTACCTTATATGTTGAGATATGCTTCCTTTAATTGCAGGTATGCCCTATTTTATTATATTATAGCTGTAACAATCGCAAATAATATAAGTACTGCTTGACCATGACCCATCAATTGTCATGTGACGTATTCTTTCCAGAACGTTGTCTTCCCAATGAACTCTCTGAACCCCTCTCTGTCTTGGGCGATGTGGCTTGAATTTCCTAGCAATGTATTATGTTATCTTTGATGTCGTCAGTCCAACGTCTTCGTGTCTGCCTTTGTCCTCTCCAAGGTACTCTTCCCTCCATTATTTGTCTTTCTAAACAGTTGTGTCTCTTTATATGACCAAACAGGCGTAGTTTTTTTTTGTTATTGTGTTTAGTAACCATCAATGGTTACCTACTTGATATGCGATACCTACTTGACTGCCCAACAGCTGAGCATAGATTACAGTATTGCCGTGCACGGGCGTACCTTCAAATACATGCAGATAAGGAACACCCGTTGCATTCCGAAATACAGAAAGTTAAAGGCAGCAGACTCAAGAGAGGAAGGTCTTGGATGGGACGTGCTGAGGATGTAATACAAAGCGTGTGCAGATTACAGGATGTGGCAGCTGGTGCGGAATGGATAGGTCTACCCACAGATTTCGAAACTTGTTTGAGAGTAGTAATATCACTTAGCAGGAAATGCAGAGAATGGTGTCCCACAGCTGTGGAGAAAGAAGTGCCGGCTTTAATCAGTGAGAATACCAAAGAGGGGGATGTGATTATATACACTGATGGATCTGTAATTAGGCATGTTCGCAGTGCTTGGGCCTTTACAGCTCAGTGCGCAGGTAAAACGATCAAGGAGGAAAGTGGTGCCTTTGCGCTCACTACGAGTAGTATGACCATGGAGACTATGGCGGTAACCAAGGCATTTGAGTGGCTACGCACACAGAAAGTAACGCAGGTCTGCATCTTGAGTGACTCTATGAGTATGATTAAGAAGGTACAAGTGGGTCTCGTTCGCGAACAGTGGATTGAGGCCTTGAGAAAGGCGAGCTTGAAAGTGGTTACATTTATTTTCGTGCCGGGACATGTGGGCGTTCGAGGCAATGAAAGAGCGGATCAACTGGCATCGTGTGCGATTGTGGCACAGGGCGATGGGGCAATGGATCGCGCTGACGTTTTGAACTCCTTAAGAGATATAACACGCGAGAGTGAGACTAATGTGGATGATGATTCCTTTTCAATGGCTAGGATTAAAGATCAGGGATTGAGATGCGGTGTTGCTAGAGGTGAACATTTTGGAGGGCGCAGAAGAATGATGGTCAACCAGCATAGGACCGGTACTGTCAGCAGAAGTGTGATGGCGGATACACTCAAGGAGAGATCGGAGCAACTATGGATGTGTCCAGTTTGCAGTGATATGATCCGACGACTAACTAACTAACTAACCATCAATATGACCCGTAGAGACATACAAAATATAATTGTAAGATTGAAGGAAAATGAGACAAATGCGTTAAAGCGATACGATACTGAATATTTGGACATCATGTAATGATGCAGGGAGGCTGTTAAAGTTGTGGAAATAAAGGCCGATTTGCCAAAGCTGTCGACGCGACGTGTACAGGAAACATTTTTTATTGCATCTCTGAAAGATAAAAATCCTTGTCCTAACCGTGGATTGAACCCGAGACCTAGGGAATCACCAGTAGAGCTAAAGGTGTTGCAGATCTAATGTTGATGCCTACTGTTCAACTAGGTTCCCGCCTTGATGATGATGATTGCGATTTAACCCCCTTAAATTCTTTGGTCGCTAGATATTATACCTAGATATTATACACATGTATACAAAGTTCAAGATTGGCAATACTGTCATGTGTACATGTGGACAGGCAGCACAGAGTGCCAAACATATACTTCAAGAGTGTTCTGAGCATGAAAAGCTGAGGCAGACATATTGGCCAGAGGAAACAACACTGGAATCAAAGCTCTATGGGACACTGTATGAACTACAAAAGACAGTGAGTTTTATTAAGGAGACAGAATTAGAGATATAGACATGTTTCAAGTGAACGAAAGAAGAAGAAGAAGAAGATACCCAGAAGATAATCTTGTTTATGGAAGATATGAACTACACGCAAGTGTGCGGAAGATTAAAAAATGTTCGAACACTCTGAACAGACTTTTCTCCGTCTCCATCATACGACTGACAAGAGGTAGAGGGTTGACTTCATTGTACTCGTGTTTTATCTATCCGTTACTCCCAAAGAAGATGCACCACGTCTGCTATAATATCATTCACTACACCCAATTTAATAGCTGCAAGCGATAATATACAGGGATCTTTGGAGAAAAAAACAACAACAACACTGACAAATAAATAACGATTAGATTTGAAATAATCCCGGCTGCAATGTTCAGATTAGATACCACATGGAGGTGCAGAATAAGTACATCAGTGAATATAAAGTTATTTACTAATAATAGTTAAGTTAACATGATTAGTTTATTGTTATTTAACTAATGATGTTAACATTATCTCTAATAATATGTAATATTTGTACGGGTGGGAGAGTTGGACAATTACAGCGGAAATTGGGAGACTTATACAGACTTTTGAAAACAAATGCTACAGATGAATATTGCGATCCATAATATATATATATAATCAATATATACGTGAGAAAAAAAATAAATACACCAGCAGGCCAACAAGAACATCTCATGGTGGTGGTGACACGTCACAAACTTATGTGGTTTGGTTACGTCATGAGACACTAAAATTGGCACAACAGCAAAGTGTATTTGTGGGCAAGCCAACCAGACTTCAGAACATATCCTTCAAGAATGTGCAAACTATGACACATTAAGGTGCACATACTGACCTTCTGATACACTTATGAATGTTAAACATTATGGTACAAAACAAGAAATGGAAAACACTGTCCAATTTATACAAAAAACAACACTGCAGATATAGACATTATTAGCGAATGAAAAAAGAAGAAGAAGAAGTCATGAGGCACGATTTCTTTTCCAAAAATATTCTACATGGAGCAGCTGACAATGTACGAAGAAGAGGACATAATAAGTATGGGTTGATAAAATTAAAGACTGGAGATGGTTAATATTCTTCCCATTTAAACGAAGTTCGAATTTTTATTTTGAGAACAGAGTCGTGGAATTTTGTATGTTGATATTTCAGGGGGCACACTTACTATCATGAAGAATTATGGTACTGGTGATTATATAATACTTAATGATTCCTCTTTTTGCTGTATTATAAATAAATTCTGTTTATCTCATCCATTTCAAAAGTAAACATTATGGTTATTAGCAGACCATACTTCAGCAACTATAAATTGCTATTTGAAATTACAAACATTCTTCAATAAGTTCATTCTAAACCTCCTATATGAACATCAGACGTACACTATGTCCCATAAATAAGTTCATTCTAAACCTCCTGCATGAACAGCAGGCGTACACTATGTTCCATTTTACTACTTAGTAGCGATATATGCGTATATCGGCGAGACAAATCTGAGGCCATCATGGGTCACTCTCTCCCTCTTTGAGAGATGGGATAACAACCTCAACGCTTCCTTGGTCGTCTTTCACAATATGCATGGTAAACTAACAATGGTGCTATTCGTTACTATGATCGCAGTAAAACACTCGTTTTCGTTATTGTTTCCCATTAGGGTCTACCTGCGTATTTTATGGTTAATTGATCTAATATTATGTCAATAAATAATCAATAGTTAATTGAAATATTAATCTTTTTAGGGTTAGGAACTAATCCTAACCCTAACCCTAAATATAATTATATTTAAATTAATAAATTATAGCATAAACTGATAATGGAAAGATGGACACCGACATAGACATCCGTTGTAGCAAAGCTAATCAAATACTGGGTCAATTACCCCCTTTATTGCAACACAAAATGCTACCAATGTCAACAACAAAAAACATCCTATCCAAAGTATCTTCATTCCAACCATGTGCTACCAATGTCAAACATGGACCTTAACAACAAAGCATAAGAGACAACTGGTTACAACAGAGATGAGATGTCTGAGAAAAGCCACAGGAGTGACCAGAAGACACATAATTATAAACGATGTCATAAGAGAAAGAGTGGGAGTCATATCAATTCTACAAAACATACAAAACCAACAGATACAATGGTTTAGTCATCTGGCAAGAATGCCGTGTGATTCATTAGTTTATAAAGCATATACGAAGTGAGGAGAAATAGAAAGAAGAAGCCAAGGATAGACTTAGAGTACGCTGGATCGACAACATCAAAGAGACATTATACGAACACCAAATAACATAATCTGAAGTTGCCAGAAAAGCTAGAACAAGAACATTGTATCTCCCTCGACACACGTAAAAGGGTAAAAGAGGAAGGAAAGAAGAAGAAGAAGCATAAACTGATAAACATAGGCAAGGGAAATAACCACAGAGATAGACACTAATTGGCACAATGGGGGTTGTGCTGCGAGCATAGTACCCGTTTTTCTTTCCACCTCCTGCATTACTTGGCAACTCACAGGCAGATAACTAGCTATTACTTCTAATTATTTCAAGAGGAAATGGTTAGCTACTAAAGTAAAAAATCGAATAGATTAGCTGATTGATAATTGATTTACCAAAACAACACACACAAACAAGATCAAGGTAGTTTATTCTCTCATGTCACTAGAAGAAACATATATCGGACTGTAAGGTTTACTCTCTTTCGTTAGTTTATGTCTGTTGGCGAAACAGTAAGCAGAATGTGCAGCATCAATGTTCCAGAGATAGTGACCTTACGATGTGTTGACATCTTCAAGCTCTCTTGTTATTTATTTTGCTTGAGACATTCATTCAATGCTCCACTCGCTAAATAAAATAAGAAACAAAACACCAGATAAACATCCAATAAAAGTGGTTTTACAAAGAATATAACATAATAAGGTTATAGGGTAAATGACTTTATGTACGTAATAAATAGCAATACACTATAATATAAGCGATTATCGTGAAACAACGATGTTGCAACAGTGGGCATGACAATCAAAACCATGGTTAATATGGCGTGATATCATCATCACCTGTGGTTTTCGTAGTGAAGGTTGGCTGCATGAGATTTTCAAAACATTTTTTGTCTTTTGTCTTGGTGATGCAATCTGCTAGACTGTATCATGTCCATCTCCTGATGCTTCACTTTGATTTGCATCTCTGTATATCCCCTCTTGCTTGCCTGCCCTCAATCCTACCCTAAGGTAAGATCTTCAAGGAGGTGTCATACCATGTCTTTTTCTCTAAGAAGGTGTCATATCATGTATTTTTCTCCAAGTAGGTGTCATATCATATCTTTTAAAAGGCACAATTTTCAAAATATGTAATTTGTGTGGTTTTTATTTCCTTTAATAGTTCTTTTTTTTCCAGACGTTGAGCTTATCCATTTTTAATGGCTGACGGAACAGCAAGCAGATCATATATGGGAATGTATCCAGTGTTGTGACACTTGTTCCTAATCAAGTATCAAACAAAAATATTATAAGAAAAATTAAATTAGCAAAAGAATCATGGGGTGAAACCATCAATGCAAGCTTTAAACATTGAAACAGTAAGATAGCATATGACACTCTGAGAAGGATAACACAACCAAAATGACCAAAGATGTCTAATATAGAAGACAGCCATGGAAAGATGCTCAACGAAAACAGATATAGTGGACAGAGCGTTTCAAGGACCTGAATAATTGCAAGTATGATCCTGACTACTGTATTAGATAATTCTGAACTTGGCAATAGAGAAATTGGAAATGTAGATATTATAGAAGATGAAATAAAGGAGGCCATAGGAACATTGCAATTATGTAAATCACTTGGTGTAGATATCATTCCAGCAGAAATCTTAAAATACGGATGATTGAACGTGATAATTACTATGACTAAAATTTTCCAGATTCCCAAGAAAGGACATTTGAAAGTGCGAAGAAATTACAGAACCATTAGCCATGTGCTCATTTAGACATGTAAATTGATGCTCAAAATATTTCTGAACAATAAATCACAATTTCGAAGAAGTAATTGCCGAAGAACATGTCTGCTTCAGAGCAAACAGCACCAAGGTAATCTGTAAGTACCGCAGAATCATTGATTTTACTATGTCATGGGTATGAAAATCGCTCCGAGATGTCCCACTGGTAAGTGCAAATGGCACACAATTCCTGTAGATAGCAACAAACAATCAAAGAAAGAGTTCAGAGCATTTGATCGTGTTTGACATAATGGTCTGGCACATACTGAGACAATTTAATTTTGACATCACAATCATAAACATCTGCTTCCAGACTTCCATCAAATAGTTCACCTCAAAAAAGCATTGCTATACAGACAGAATATATACAGAGCCAGGGGTAGACCATGCAAAAGATGTATTACAGAAATAAAAGAATCAACGAAAACAAACATATATGAAACACACACAAATACCGTCTACAGAGAATTCTTCTACCCCTGAAGCTGCGAGACATAAGGAGGGTATAACTCGAAAGGAAAAGAAGAATTATAAACATTGTTGAATCACATTAAAAAATCTCAAGTAGTCGTATCAAATAATACAATTGCCTATTTCTTTAAAACAAATATGGGAGTTCGACAAGGATGAAGTCTCTCCAGTAAGTTTCAACATATATCTAGAACACATCATACATATGCCGATCGGAGGTTGCCCTATTTGCAATTTGCGGTTCGCTGATGATATTGATCGTATAGCTGGGTCTGAACAAGAACATACTATGAACACATCTTTGTTCCTGGTACGCAGGTCTGCATTCGCAGGAGACATGTGCATACATTTTCTCGATATCGCTGTTCCATCAACTCCGTGGTCTTCTTCTTGCATGGCAGTCTGCTCTCCAGAATCAGCCTTTCGATATCATCAAGTCACTTTATGTGGCCATTCATACAATATGTGTGGTGATTATTATTTTATATTTCGTGTGGTGTGTGTGATTTTATGTTTCAAGTGTCGTGTGCCAGTATAATATTATGTGTTGCTTTTGTGTTGCGTGAGTATACAGTTACAAGATGTATGTGTTTGTGTGTGTGTGAGTACTGGATGTTCTACACGTGAGTGTATTGTATGTGTTTGTGTGTGTGTGTGTTGTGTGAGTACTGGATGTTCTGCACTTGAGTGTATTGTATGTGTTTGTGTGTGTGTGTTGTGTGAGTACTGGATATTCTGCACGTGAGTGTATTGTATGTGTTCAACTGTATAAGTATAGAGAATATTCACGTGTTTACAGTGAGTAATTTAGGTTTATATGCATGTGTATGCATGTTTTCTGAATGTAAAATACATGTTGTGTATGCTAATTGATAATGTGTATTGAGAATTTATGTTTGCTAGTATAATGCATGTACTTTGCACATGTAAAATATTATAGGATTTTAATGTTTACTCCTCATATTTATGATGTAGTGATATATAATATGTGGGATTGTACGTAGATTATGTAGTGCATATTTTTTTTGTTCAACTATACTGTATTTTGAGTAGTAAACAAAATCTTTTTCACAAAACACAACAAATTTTCAATGAAAAGACAGTAATAAATAATTAAATATATAATGCTAATTTAAGAAACAAACCTTTAAGATCCAAAAATTTCAGAAAATCTTCCATAATGTTATCTGCCTCCTGATGTGCTCTTTCAGACACAGGTGCCTTGAAGTCAAACAATGGAGACAGCGGAGATATATCATCAAATTCAGGGTCTACTTTCATGTCGTCATCTCCCTGCAGTAAGAGGCTCAAATCTAAAGGATTAACTTGGTGATGGAGAGGAGATGTAGGCAAAACACGATCATTTGTGAATTTCATGTCTTTAAAACTTAATGGACTGTCTAAATCGACTTCAGTGATGTGTGGCATGTCCATGCTGTGCGTAGCATGGGAACTGTAACTTTGGTCCTGTGAGCTATCGTGATTACGTTGAGTAAAGTAAACAGGCTCATTGTAAACTGTGTCTATTCGATTATCCATATACGATCTTCTAGAACGAGCTTCTCCTAAAGTGTATTTGGAATATACAGAAAACATAAATAATAACCGATATAGCAAAAAAATGCTACAAACATCTTTAGGTCACAGTCAAATATAAATAGGTTATAAGGCAATTACAGACGAGTAAACGTGTGACACATACAATCGTAAAGCTGTGTATATAAACAGTGATGGATCACGAAGTAAGAAAACATAACAGACAACCATAGAGAGAATCATGAAATATCTGAATACATAAATGTCAAAGTTGGTTCATCAAGATGAATATGTTATTACTGCCATATTACACGTATTCATTATTTCTGAAGATGGGTGTGGGTGTCTGAAGATGGGAGTGGGTCTCTGAAGATGGGAGTGGATGTCTGAAGATTGGAGTGTCAAATGTAATAATTGTTCATAGTAGAATAATAACAGTTTGTTGTTTTTAAAAAAAAGATGAAAATTTAAAAAAATGCTTTAATGAAAGACTAATGAGATGGTGCGAATTTATTCATTCATTCATTAGGTGCAATGCCGGCTGGCGTAGGGATCATGGCTCTCCACAGCTCTCTATCTCCAGTATTATGTTTCAAGATCTTTGTTGTTTCCCTGCCGTGCCAGGCTGTTAAAATAATATTTTCTCAAGTCGTCGCCCTCTGTTTCTGTTGCCTTCAATCTTGCCTGTTGTGACTATGTTCTCCAAACCGCCTTGTCTCATTACGTGGCAAAAAAATTTAATATGTGTAATATATTTGCAGTTATTCTCCATCTATGTGGTGTCCAAGTACAGAAGGATTTTGTGACGGCCAAGGTCTAGATACATAGTTAAAATTTCGCCGCAGACATATATGCATTCAGCATAGGAACGTTCAGCATCAACACTAAAGTTCGTTTTACCAAGTCAAAACAACCAAGTTGGAAACCATGTCACATCACGTGTTCTCTCACTATTCCCATGTCACACCACGTGTTCTCTCACTATTTCCATGTCACACCACGTGTTCTCTCACTATTTTCATGTCTCACCACGTGTTCTCTCACTATTTCCATGTCACACCACGTGTTCTCTCACTATTTCCATGTCACACCACGTGTTCTCTCACTATTTCCATGTCACACCACGTGTTCTCTCACTATTTCCATGTCACACCACGTGTTCTCTCACTATTTCCATGTCACACCACGTGTTCTCTCACTATTTCCATGTCTCATCACGTGTTCTCTCACTATTTCCATGTCACACCACGTGTTCTCTCACTATTTCCATGTCACACCACGTGTTCTCTCACTATTTCCATGTCACACCACGTGTTCTCTCACTATTTCCATGTCACACCACGTGTTCTCTCACTATTTCCATGTCACACCACGTGTTCTCTCACTATTCCCATCTCTCACCACGTGTTCTCTCACTATTTCCATGTCACACCACGTGTTCTCTCACTATTTCCATGTCACACCACGTGTTCTCTCACTATTTCCATGTCACACCACGTGTTCTCTCACTATTTCCATGTCACACCACGTGTTCTCTCACTATTTCCATGTCACACCACGTGTTCTCTCACTATTTCCATGTCACACCACGTGTTCTCTCACTATTTCCATGTCACACCACGTGTTCTCTCACTATTTCCATGTCACACCACGTGTTCTCTCACTATTTCCATGTCACACCACGTGTTCTCTCACTATTTCCATGTCACACCACGTGTTCTCTCACTATTTCCATGTCACATCACGTGTTCTCTCACTATTTCCATGTCACATCACGTGTTCTCTCACTATTTCCATGTCACACCACGTGTTCTCTCACTATTTCCATGTCACACCACGTGTTCTCTCACTATTTCCATGTCACACCACGTGTTCTCTCACTATTTCCATGTCACATCACGTGTTCTCTCACTATTTCCATGTCACATCACGTGTTCTCTCACTATTTCCATGTCACACCACGTGTTCTCTCACTATTTCCATGTCACACCACGTGTTCTCTCACTATTTCCATGTCAAATCACGTGTTCTCTCACTATTTCCATGTCACACCACGTGTTCTCTCACTATTTCCATGTCACACCACGTGTTCTCTCACTATTTCCATGTCACACCACGTGTTCTCTCACTATTTCCATGTCACATCACGTGTTCTCTCACTATTTCCATGTCACATTACGTGTTCTCTCACTATTTCCATGTCACATCACGTGTTCTCTCACTATTTCCATGTCACATCACGTGTTCTCTCACTATTTCCATGTCACATCACGTGTTCTCTCACTATTTCCATGTCACACCACGTGTTCTCTCACTATTTCCATGTCACATCACGTGTTCTCTCACTATTTCCATGTCACACCACGTGTTCTCTCACTATTTCCATGTCACACCACGTGTTCTCTCACTATTTCCATGTCACATCACGTGTTCTCTCACTATTTCCATGTCACATCACGTGTTCTCTCACTATTTCCATGTCACACCACGTGTTCTCTCACTATTTCCATGTCACAACACGTGTTCTCTCACTTTTTCCATGTCACACCACGTGTTCTCTCACTTTTTCCATGTCACACCACGTGTTCTCTCACTATTTCCATGTCACACCACGTGTTCTCTCACTATTTCCATGTCACACCACGTGTTCTCTCACTTTTTCCATGTCACATCACGTGTTCTCTCACTATTTCCATGTCACACCACGTGTTCTCTCACTATTTCCATGTCACACCATGTGTTCTCTCACTATTTCCATGTCACGCCACGTGTTCTCTCACTTTTTCCATGTCACATCACGTGTTCTCTCACTATTTCCATGTCACACCACGTGTTCTCTCACTATTTCCATGTCACATCACGTGTTCTCTCACTATTTCCATGTCACACCACGTGTTCTCTCACTATTTCCATGTCACATCACGTGTTCTCTCACTATTTCCATGTCACACCACGTGTTCTCTCACTATTTCCATGTCACACCACGTGTTCTCTCACTTTTTCCATGTCACATCACGTGTTCTCTCACTATTTCCATGTCACATCACGTGTTCTCTCACTATTTCCATGTCACATCACGTGTTCTCTCACTATTTCCATTTCACACCACGTGTTCTCTCACTATTTCCATGTCACATCACGTGTTCTCTCACTATTTCCATGTCACATCACGTGTTCTCTCACTATTTCCATGTCACATCACGTGTTCTCTCACTATTTCCATGTCACATCACGTGTTCTCTCACTATTTCCATGTCACATCACGTGTTCTCTCACTATTTCCATGTCACACCACGTGTTCTCTCACTATTTCCATTTCACACCACGTGTTCTCTCACTATTTCCATGTCACGCCACGTGTTCTCTCACTTTTTCCATTTCACACCACGTGTTCTATCACTATTTCCATGTCACGCCACGTGTTCTCTCACTATTTCCATGTCACACCATGTGTTCTCTCACTATTTCCATGTCACATCACGTGTTCTCTCACTATTTCCATGTCACATCACGTGTTCTCTCACTATTTCCATGTCACACCACGTGTTCTTTCACTATTTCCATGTCACATCACGTGTTCTCTCACTATTTCCATGTCACATCACGTGTTCTCTCACTATTTCCATGTCACACCACGTGTTCTCTCACTATTTCCATTTCACACCACGTGTTCTCTCACTATTCCCATGTCACACCACGTGTTCTCTCAACTATATAACACTACTACTGTTCCCATGTCACACCACGTGTTCCCTAAACTATATAACATTACTAGTATTTTCATATCACACCACGTGTTCTCTCAACTATATAACACTACTACTGATCCCATGTCACACCACTTGTTCCCTGAACTATATAACACTATTCCCATGTCACACCACGTGTTCCCTGAACTATATAACACTATTCCCATGTCACACCACGTGTTCCCTGAACTATATAACACTATTCCCATGTCACACCACGTGTTCCCTGAACTATATAACACTACTACTGTTCCCATCTCTCACCACGTGTTCTCTCAACTATTTCCATGTCACACCACGTGTTCTCTCAACTATTTCCATGTCACACCACGTGTTCTCTCACTATTTCCATGTCACACCACGTGTTCTCTCACTATTCCCATGTCTTATTCACGTGTTCTCTCACTATTCCCATCTCTCACCACGTGTTCTCTCACTATTCCCATGTCTCACCACGTGTTCTCTCACTATTCCCATGTCTTATTCACGTGTTCTCTCACTTTTTCCATTTCACACCGCGTGTTCTCTCACTATTTCCATGTCACACCACGTGTTCTCTCACTATTTCCATGTCACATCACGTGTTCTCTCACTATTTCCATGTCACATCACGTGTTCTCTCACTATTTCCATGTCACACCACGTGTTCTCTCACTATTTCCATGTCACACCACGTGTTCTCTCACTATTTCCATGTCACACCACGTGTTCTCTCACTATTTCCATGTCACATCACTTGTTCTCTCACTATTTCCATGTCACATCACGTGTTCTCTCACTATTTCCATGTCACACCACGTGTTCTCTCACTATTTCCATGTCACACCACGTGTTCTCTCACTATTTCCATGTCAAATCACGTGTTCTCTCACTATTTCCATGTCACACCACGTGTTCTCTCACTATTTCCATGTCACACCACGTGTTCTCTCACTATTTCCATGTCACACCACGTGTTCTCTCACTATTTCCATGTCACATCACGTGTTCTCTCACTATTTCCATGTCACATTACGTGTTCTCTCACTATTTCCATGTCACATCACGTGTTCTCTCACTATTTCCATGTCACATCACGTGTTCTCTCACTATTTCCATGTCACATCACGTGTTCTCTCACTATTTCCATGTCACACCACGTGTTCTCTCACTATTTCCATGTCACATCACGTGTTCTCTCACTATTTCCATGTCACACCACGTGTTCTCTCACTATTTCCATGTCACACCACGTGTTCTCTCACTATTTCCATGTCACATCACGTGTTCTCTCACTATTTCCATGTCACATCACGTGTTCTCTCACTATTTCCATGTCACACCACGTGTTCTCTCACTATTTCCATGTCACAACACGTGTTCTCTCACTTTTTCCATGTCACACCACGTGTTCTCTCACTTTTTCCATGTCACACCACGTGTTCTCTCACTATTTCCATGTCACACCACGTGTTCTCTCACTATTTCCATGTCACACCACGTGTTCTCTCACTTTTTCCATGTCACATCACGTGTTCTCTCACTATTTCCATGTCACACCACGTGTTCTCTCACTATTTCCATGTCACACCATGTGTTCTCTCACTATTTCCATGTCACGCCACGTGTTCTCTCACTTTTTCCATGTCACATCACGTGTTCTCTCACTATTTCCATGTCACACCACGTGTTCTCTCACTATTTCCATGTCACATCACGTGTTCTCTCACTATTTCCATGTCACACCACGTGTTCTCTCACTATTTCCATGTCACATCACGTGTTCTCTCACTATTTCCATGTCACACCACGTGTTCTCTCACTATTTCCATGTCACACCACGTGTTCTCTCACTTTTTCCATGTCACATCACGTGTTCTCTCACTATTTCCATGTCACATCACGTGTTCTCTCACTATTTCCATGTCACATCACGTGTTCTCTCACTATTTCCATTTCACACCACGTGTTCTCTCACTATTTCCATGTCACATCACGTGTTCTCTCACTATTTCCATGTCACATCACGTGTTCTCTCACTATTTCCATTTCACACCACGTGTTCTCTCACTATTTCCATGTCACATCACGTGTTCTCTCACTATTTCCATGTCACATCACGTGTTCTCTCACTATTTCCATGTCACATCACGTGTTCTCTCACTATTTCCATGTCACATCACGTGTTCTCTCACTATTTCCATGTCACATCACGTGTTCTCTCACTATTTCCATGTCACATCACGTGTTCTCTCACTTTTTCCATTTCACACCACGTGTTCTATCACTATTTCCATGTCACATCACGTGTTCTCTCACTATTTCCATGTCACATCACGTGTTCTCTCACTATTTCCATGTCACATCACGTGTTCTCTCACTATTTCCATGTCACACCACGTGTTCTCTCACTATTTCCATGTCACATCACGTGTTCTCTCACTATTTCCATGTCACACCACGTGTTCTCTCACTATTTCCATGTCACACCACGTGTTCTCTCACTATTTCCATGTCACATCACGTGTTCTCTCACTATTTCCATGTCACATCACGTGTTCTCTCACTATTTCCATGTCACACCACGTGTTCTCTCACTATTTCCATGTCACAACACGTGTTCTCTCACTTTTTCCATGTCACACCACGTGTTCTCTCACTTTTTCCATGTCACACCACGTGTTCTCTCACTATTTCCATGTCACACCACGTGTTCTCTCACTATTTCCATGTCACACCACGTGTTCTCTCACTTTTTCCATGTCACATCACGTGTTCTCTCACTATTTCCATGTCACACCACGTGTTCTCTCACTATTTCCATGTCACACCATGTGTTCTCTCACTATTTCCATGTCACGCCACGTGTTCTCTCACTTTTTCCATGTCACATCACGTGTTCTCTCACTATTTCCATGTCACACCACGTGTTCTCTCACTATTTCCATGTCACATCACGTGTTCTCTCACTATTTCCATGTCACACCACGTGTTCTCTCACTATTTCCATGTCACATCACGTGTTCTCTCACTATTTCCATGTCACACCACGTGTTCTCTCACTATTTCCATGTCACACCACGTGTTCTCTCACTTTTTCCATGTCACATCACGTGTTCTCTCACTATTTCCATGTCACATCACGTGTTCTCTCACTATTTCCATGTCACATCACGTGTTCTCTCACTATTTCCATTTCACACCACGTGTTCTCTCACTATTTCCATGTCACATCACGTGTTCTCTCACTATTTCCATGTCACATCACGTGTTCTCTCACTATTTCCATTTCACACCACGTGTTCTCTCACTATTTCCATGTCACATCACGTGTTCTCTCACTATTTCCATGTCACATCACGTGTTCTCTCACTATTTCCATGTCACATCACGTGTTCTCTCACTATTTCCATGTCACATCACGTGTTCTCTCACTATTTCCATGTCACATCACGTGTTCTCTCACTATTTCCATGTCACATCACGTGTTCTCTCACTTTTTCCATTTCACACCACGTGTTCTATCACTATTTCCATGTCACGCCACGTGTTCTCTCACTATTTCCATGTCACACCATGTGTTCTCTCACTATTTCCATGTCACATCACGTGTTCTCTCACTATTTCCATGTCACATCACGTGTTCTCTCACTATTTCCATGTCACACCACGTGTTCTTTCACTATTTCCATGTCACATCACGTGTTCTCTCACTATTTCCATGTCACATCACGTGTTCTCTCACTATTTCCATGTCACACCACGTGTTCTCTCACTATTTCCATTTCACACCACGTGTTCTCTCACTATTCCCATGTCACACCACGTGTTCTCTCAACTATATAACACTACTACTGTTCCCATGTCACACCACGTGTTCCCTAAACTATATAACATTACTAGTATTTTCATATCACACCACGTGTTCTCTCAACTATATAACACTACTACTGATCCCATGTCACACCACTTGTTCCCTGAACTATATAACACTATTCCCATGTCACACCACGTGTTCCCTGAACTATATAACACTATTCCCATGTCACACCACGTGTTCCCTGAACTATATAACACTATTCCCATGTCACACCACGAGTTCCCTGAACTATATAACACTACTACTGTTCCCATCTCTCACCACGTGTTCTCTCAACTATTTCCATGTCACACCACGTGTTCTCTCAACTATTTCCATGTCACACCACGTGTTCTCTCACTATTTCCATGTCACACCACGTGTTCTCTCACTATTCCCATGTCTTATTCACGTGTTCTCTCACTATTCCCATCTCTCACCACGTGTTCTCTCACTATTCCCATGTCTCACCACGTGTTCTCTCACTATTCCCATGTCTTATTCACGTGTTCTCTCACTTTTTCCATTTCACACCGCGTGTTCTCTCACTATTTCCATTTCACACCACGTGTTCTCTCACTATTTCCATGTCACGCCACGTGTTCTCTCACTATTTCCATGTCACACCACGTGTTCTCTCACTATTTCCATGTCACACCACGTGTTCTCTCACTATTTCCATGTCACGCCACGTGTTCTCTCACTATTTCCATGTCACACCACGTGTTCTCTCACTATTTCCATGTCACACCACGTGTTCTCTCACTATTTCCATGTCACACCACGTGTTCTCTCACTATTTCCATGTCACACCACGTGTTCTCTCACTATTTCCATGTCACATCACGTGTTCTCTCACTATTTCCATGTCACACCACGTGTTCTCTCACTATTTCCATGTCACCACGTGTTCTCTCACTATTTCCATGTCACACCACGTGTTCTCTCACTATTTCCATGTCACACCACGTGTTCTCTCACTATTTCCATGTCACGCCACGTGTTCTCTCACTATTTCCATGTCACACCACGTGTTCTCTCACTATTTCCATGTCACACCACGTGTTCTCTCACTATTTCCATGTCACACCACGTGTTCTCTCACTATTTCCATGTCACACCACGTGTTCTCTCACTATTTCCATGTCACACCACGTGTTCTCTCACTATTTCCATGTCACACCACGTGTTCTCTCACTATTTCCATGTCACATCACGTGTTCTCTCACTATTTCCATGTCACATCACGTGTTCTCTCACTATTTCCATGTCACATCACGTGTTCTCTCACTATTTCCATGTCACACCACGTGTTCTCTCACTATTTCCATGTCACACCACGTGTTCTCTCATTATTTCCATGTCACACCACGTGTTCTCTCACTATTTCCATGTCACACCACGTGTTCTCTCACTATTTCCATGTCACATCACGTGTTCTCTCACTATTTCCATGTCACACCACGTGTTCTCTCACTATTTCCATGTCACACCACGTGTTCTCTCACTATTTCCATGTCACACCACGTGTTCTCTCACTATTTCCATGTCACACCACGTGTTCTCTCACTATTTCCATGTCACGCCACGTGTTCTTTCACTATTTCCATGTCACACCACGTGTTCTCTCACTATTTCCATGTCACACCACGTGTTCTCTCACTATTTCCATGTCACGTAACGTGTTCTCTCACTATTTCCATGTCACACCACGTGTTCTCTCACTATTTCCATGTCACATCACGTGTTCTCTCACTATTTCCATGTCACATCACGTGTTCTCTCACTATTTCCATGTCACACCACGTGTTCTCTCACTATTTCCATGTCACATCACGTGTTCTCTCAGTATTTCCATGTCACACCACGTGTTCTCTCACTATTTCCATGTCACATCACGTGTTCTCTCACTATTTCCATGTCACACCACGTGTTCTCTCACTATTTCCATGTCACACCACGTGTTCTCTCACTATTTCCATGTCACATCACGTGTTCTCTCACTATTTCGATGTCACACCACGTGTTCTCTCACTTTTTCCATGTCACACCACGTGTTCTCTCACTATTTCCATGTCACACCACGTTTTCTCTCACTATTTCCATGTCACATCACGTGTTCTCTCACTATTTCCATTTCACACCACGTGTTCTCTCACTATTTCCATTTCACACCACGTGTTCTCTCACTATTTCCATGTCACACCACGTGTTCTCTCACTATTTCCATGTCACACCACGTGTTCTCTCACTATTTCCATGTCACACCACGTGTTCTCTCACTATTTCCATGTCACATCACGTGTTCTCTCACTATTTCCATGTCACATCACGTGTTCTCTCACTATTCCCATCTCTCACCACGTGTTCTCTCACTATTTCCATGTCACACCACGTGTTCTCTCACTATTTCCATGTCACACCACGTGTTCTCTCACTATTTCCATGTCACATCACGTGTTCTCTCACTATTTCCATGTCACACCACGTGTTATCTGACTATTTCCATGTCACATCACGTGTTCTCTCACTATTTCCATGTCACACCACGTGTTCTCTCACTATTTCCATGTCACATCACGTGTTCTCTCACTATTTCCATGTCACACCACGTGTTCTCTCACTATTTCCATGTCACACCACGTGTTCTTTCACTATTTCCATGTCACACCACGTGTTCTCTCACTATTTCCATGTCACATCACGTGTTTTCTCTCTATTTCCATGTCACATCACGTGTTCTCTAACTATTCCCATCTCTCACCACGTGTTCTCTCACTATTTCCATGTCACACCACGTGTTCTCTCACTATTTCCATGTCACACCACGTGTTCTCTCACTATTTCCATGTCACATCACGTGTTCTCTCACTATTTCCATGTCACATCACGTGTTCTCTCACTATTTTCATGTCACACCACGTGTTCTCTCACTATTTCCATGTCACACCACGTGTTCTCTCACTATTTCCATGTCACACCACGTGTTCTCTCACTTTTTCCATGTCACACCACGTGTTCTCTCACTATTCCCATGTCTTATTCACGTGTTCTCTCACTATTCCCATCTCTCACCACGTGTTCTCTCACTATTTCCATGTCACACCACGTGTTCTCTCACTATTCCCATGTCTTATTCACGTGTTCTCTCACTATTCCCATCTCTCACCACGTGTTCTCTCACTATTCCCATGTCTCACCACGTGTTCTCTCACTATTCCCATGTCTTATTCACGTGTTCTCTCACTTTTTCCATTTCACACCGCGTGTTCTCTCACTATTTCCATGTCACACCACGTGTTCTCTCACTATTTCCATGTCACACCACGTGTTCTCTCACTATTTCCATGTCACGTCACGTGTTCTCTCACTATTTCCATGTCACACCACGTGTTCTCTCACTATTTCCATATCACACCACGTGTTCTCTCACTATTTCCATGTCACACCACGTGTTCTCTCACTATTTCCATGTCACACCACGTGTTCTCTCACTATTTCCATGTCACACCACGTGTTCTCTCACTATTTCCATGTCACACCACGTGTTCTCTCACTATTTCCATGTCACATCACGTGTTCTCTCACTATTTCCATGTCACATCACGTGTTCTCTCATTATTTCCATGTCACATCACGTGTTCTTTCACTATTTCCATGTCACACCACGTGTTCTCTCACTATTTCCATGTCACACCACGTGTTCTCTCACTATTTCCATGTCACACCACGTGTTCTCTCACTATTTCCATGTCACACCACGTGTTCTCTCAATATTTCCATGTCACATCACGTGTTCTCTCACTATTTCCATGTCACACCACGTGTTCTCTCACTATTTCCATGTCACACCACGTGTTCTCTCACTATTTCCATGTCACACCACGTGTTCTCTCACTATTTCCATGTCACACCACGTGTTCTCTCACTATTTCCATGTCACGCCACGTGTTCTTTCACTATTTCCATGTCACACCACGTGTTCTCTCACTATTTCCATGTCACACCACGTGTTCTCTCACTATTTCCATGTCACGCCACGTGTTCTCTCACTATTTCCATGTCACACCACGTGTTCTCTCACTATTTCCATGTCACATCACGTGTTCTCTCACTATTTCCATGTCACATCACGTGTTCTCTCACTATTTCCATGTCACACCACGTGTTCTCTCACTATTTCCATGTCACATCACGTGTTCTCTCAGTATTTCCATGTCACACCACGTGTTCTCTCACTATTTCCATGTCACATCACGTGTTCTCTCACTATTTCCATGTCACACCACGTGTTCTCTCACTATTTCCATGTCACACCACGTGTTCTCTCACTATTTCCATGTCACATCACGTGTTCTCTCACTATTTCGATGTCACACCACGTGTTCTCTCACTTTTTCCATGTCACACCACGTGTTCTCTCACTATTTCCATGTCACACCACGTGTTCTCTCACTATTTCCATGTCACATCACGTGTTCTCTCACTATTTCCATTTCACACCACGTGTTCTCTCACTATTTCCATTTCACACCACGTGTTCTCTCACTATTTCCATGTCACACCACGTGTTCTCTCACTATTTCCATGTCACACCACGTGTTCTCTCACTATTTCCATGTCACACCACGTGTTCTCTCACTATTTCCATGTCACATCACGTGTTCTCTCACTATTTCCATGTCACATCACGTGTTCTCTCACTATTCCCATCTCTCACCACGTGTTCTCTCACTATTTCCATGTCACACCACGTGTTCTCTCACTATTTCCATGTCACACCACGTGTTCTCTCACTATTTCCATGTCACATCACGTGTTCTCTCACTATTTCCATGTCACACCACGTGTTCTCTGACTATTTCCATGTCACATCACGTGTTCTCTCACTATTTCCATGTCACACCACGTGTTCTCTCACTATTTCCATGTCACATCACGTGTTCTCTCACTATTTCCATGTCACACCACGTGTTCTCTCACTATTTCCATGTCACACCACGTGTTCTCTCACTTTTTCCATGTCACACCACGTGTTCTCTCACTATTCCCATGTCTTATTCACGTGTTCTCTCACTATTTCCATGTCACACCACGTGTTCTCTCACTTTTTCCATGTCACACCACGTGTTCTCTCACTATTTCCATGTCACACCACGTGTTCTCTCACTATTCCCATGTCTTATTCACGTGTTCTCTCACTATTTCCATTTCACACCGCGTGTTCTCTCACTATTTCCATTTCACACCGCGTGTTCTCTCACTATTTCCATTTCACACCACGTGTTCTCTCACTTTTTCCATGTCACATCACGTGTTCTCTCACTATTCCCATGTCTTATTCACGTGTTCTCTCACTATTTCCATGTCACACCACGTGTTCTCTCACTATTTCCATTTCACACCACGTGTTCTCTCACTATTTCCATGTCACACCACGTGTTCTCTCACTATTTCCATGTCACACTACGTGTTCTCTCACTATTTCCATGTCACGCCACGTGTTCTCTCACTATTTCCATGTCACGCCACGTGTTCTCTCACTATTTCCATGTCACGCCACGTGTTCTCTCACTATTTCCATGTCACGCCACGTGTTCTCTCACTATTTCCATGTCACACCACGTGTTCTCTCACTATTTCCATGTCACACCACGTGTTCTCTCACTATTTCCATTTCACACCACGTGTTCTCTCACTATTTCCATGTCACGCTTCGTGTTCTCTCACTATTTCCATGTCACGCTTCGTGTTCTCTCACTATTTCCATGTCACACCACGTGTTCTCTCACTATTTCCATGTCACACCACGTGTTCTCTCACTATTTCCATGTCACATCACGTGTTCTCTCACTATTTCCATGTCACATCACGTGTTCTCTCACTATTTCCATGTCACATCACGTGTTCTCTCACTATTTCCATGTCAAACCACGTGTTCTCTCACTATTTCCATGTCACACCACGTGTTCTCTCACTATTTCCATGTCACACCACGTGTTCTCTCACTATTTCCATGTCACACCACGTGTTCTCTCACTATTTCCATGTCACACCACGTGTTCTCTCACTATTTCCATGTCACACCACGTGTTCTCTCACTATTTCCATTTCACACCACGTGTTCTCTCACTATTTCCATGTCACGCTTCGTGTTCTCTCACTATTTCCATGTCACACCACGTGTTCTCTCAGTATTTCCATGTCACACCACGTGTTCTCTCACTATTTCCATGTCACATCACGTGTTCTCTCACTATTTCCATGTCACACCACGTGTTCTCTCACTATTTCCATGTCACACCACGTGTTCTCTCACTATTTCCATGTCACATCACGTGTTCTCTCACTATTTCCATGTCACACCACGTGTTCTCTCACTATTTCCATGTCACACCACGTGTTCTCTCACTATTTCCATGTCACACCACGTGTTCTCTCACTATTTCCATGTCACACCACGTGTTCTCTCACTATTTCCATGTCACGCCACGTGTTCTTTCACTATTTCCATGTCACATCACGTGTTCTCTCACTATTTCCATGTCACACCACGTGTTCTCTCACTATTTCCATGTCACGCCACGTGTTCTCTCACTATTTCCATGTCACACCACGTGTTCTCTCACTATTTCCATGTCACATCACGTGTTCTCTCACTATTTCCATGTCACATCACGTGTTCTCTCACTATTTCCATGTCACACCACGTGTTCTCTCACTATTTCCATGTCACATCACGTGTTCTCTCAGTATTTCCATGTCACACCACGTGTTCTCTCACTATTTCCATGTCACATCACGTGTTCTCTCACTATTTCCATGTCACACCACGTGTTCTCTCACTATTTCCATGTCACACCACGTGTTCTCTCACTGTTTCCATGTCACATCACGTGTTCTCTCACTATTTCGATGTCACACCACGTGTTCTCTCACTTTTTCCATGTCACACCACGTGTTCTCTCACTATTTCCATGTCACACCACGTGTTCTCTCACTATTTCCATGTCACATCACGTGTTCTCTCACTATTTCCATTTCACACCACGTGTTCTCTCACTATTTCCATTTCACACCACGTGTTCTCTCACTATTTCCATGTCACACCACGTGTTCTCTCACTATTTCCATGTCACACCACGTGTTCTCTCACTATTTCCATGTCACACCACGTGTTCTCTCACTATTTCCATGTCACATCACGTGTTCTCTCACTATTTCCATGTCACATCACGTGTTCTCTCATTATTCCCATCTCTCACCACGTGTTCTCTCACTATTTCCATGTCACACCACGTGTTCTCTCACTATTTCCATGTCACACCACGTGTTCTCTCACTATTTCCATGTCACATCACGTGTTCTCTCACTATTTCCATGTCACACCACGTGTTCTCTGACTATTTCCATGTCACATCACGTGTTCTCTCACTATTTCCATGTCACACCACGTGTTCTCTCACTATTTCCATGTCACATCACGTGTTCTCTCACTATTTCCATGTCACACCACGTGTTCTCTCACTATTTCCATGTCACACCACGTGTTCTTTCACTATTTCCATGTCACACCACGTGTTCTCTCACTATTTCCATGTCACATCACGTGTTTTCTCTCTATTTCCATGTCACATCACGTGTTCTCTCACTATTCCCATCTCTCACCACGTGTTCTCTCACTATTTCCATGTCACACCACGTGTTCTCTCACTATTTCCATGTCACACCACGTGTTCTCTCACTATTTCCATGTCACATCACGTGTTCTCTCACTATTTCCATGTCACATCACGTGTTCTCTCACTATTTTCATGTCACACCACGTGTTCTCTCACTATTTCCATGTCACACCACGTGTTCTCTCACTATTTCCATGTCACACCACGTGTTCTCTCACTTTTTCCATGTCACACCACGTGTTCTCTCACTATTCCCATATCTTATTCACGTGTTCTCTCACTATTCCCATCTCTCACCACGTGTTCTCTCACTATTTCCATGTCACACCACGTGTTCTCTCACTATTCCCATGTCTTATTCACGTGTTCTCTCACTATTCCCATCTCTCACCACGTGTTCTCTCACTATTCCCATGTCTCACCACGTGTTCTCTCACTATTCCCATGTCTTATTCACGTGTTCTCTCACTTTTTCCATTTCACACCGCGTGTTCTCTCACTATTTCCATGTCACACCACGTGTTCTCTCACTATTTCCATGTCACACCACGTGTTCTCTCACTATTTCCATGTCACGCCACGTGTTCTCTCACTATTTCCATGTCACACCACGTGTTCTCTCACTATTTCCATGTCACACCACGTGTTCTCTCACTATTTCCATGTCACACCACGTGTTCTCTCACTATTTCCATGTCACACCACGTGTTCTCTCACTATTTCCATGTCACACCACGTGTTCTCTCACTATTCCCATGTCACACCACGTGTTCTCTCACTATTTCCATGTCACATCACGTGTTCTCTCACTATTTCCATGTCACATCACGTGTTCTCTCATTATTTCCATGTCACATCACGTGTTCTTTCACTATTTCCATGTCACACCACGTGTTCTCTCACTATTTCCATGTCACACCACGTGTTCTCTCACTATTTCCATGTCACACCACGTGTTCTCTCACTATTTCCATGTCACACCACGTGTTCTCTCACTATTTCCATGTCACATCACGTGTTCTCTCACTATTTCCATGTCACATCACGTGTTCTCTCACTATTTCCATGTCACATCACGTGTTCTCTCACTATTTCCATGTCACACCACGTGTTCTCTCACTATTTCCATGTCACACCACGTGTTCTCTCACTATTTCCATGTCACACCACGTGTTCTCTCACTATTTCCATGTCACATCACGTGTTCTCTCACTATTTCCATGTCACACCACGTGTTCTCTAACTATTTCCATGTCACACCACGTGTTCTCTCACTATTTCCATGTCACATCACGTGTTCTCTCACTATTTCCATGTCACACCACGTGTTCTCTCACTATTTCCATGTCACATCACGTGTTCTCTCACTATTTCCATGTCACATCACGTGTTCTCTCACTATTTCCATGTCACACCACGTGTTCTCTCACTATTTCCATGTCACACCACGTGTTCTCTCACTATTTCCATGTCACAACACGTGTTCTCTCACTATTTCCATGTCACATCACGTGTTCTCTCACTATTTCCATGTCAAATCACGTGTTCTCTCACTATTTCCATGTCACATCACGTGTTCTCTCACTATTTCCATGTCACATCACGTGTTCTCTCACTATTTCCATGTCACACCACGTGTTCTCTCACTATTTCCATGTCACACCACGTGTTCTCTCACTATTTCCATGTCACATCACGTGTTCTCTCACTATTTCCATGTCACATCACGTGTTCTCTCACTATTTCCATGTCACATCACGTGTTCTCTCACTATTTCCATGTCACACCACGTGTTCTCTCACTATTTCCATGTCACACCACGTGTTCTCTCACTATTTCCATGTCACACCACGTGTTCTCTCACTATTTCCATGTCACACCACGTGTTCCCTGAACTATATAACACTACTACTGTTCCCATGTCACACCACGTGTTCTCTCAACTATATAACACTACTACTGTTCCCATGTCACACCACGTGTTCCCTGAACTATATAACACTATTCCCATGTCACACCACGTGTTCCCTGAACTATATAACACTATTCTCATGTCACACCACGTGTTCCCTGAACTATATAACACTATTCCCATGTCACACCATGTGTTCCCTGAACTATATAACACTACTACTGTTCCCATGTCACACCACGTGTTCTCTCAACTATATAACACTACTACTGTTCCCATGTCACACCACGTGTTCCCTGAACTATATAACACTATTCCCATGTCTCATTCACGTGTTCCCTGAACTATATAACACTACTACTGTTCCCATGTCACACCACGTGTTCTCTCAACTATATAACACTACTACTGTTCCCATGTCACACCACGTGTTCCCTGAACTATATAACACTATTCCCATGTCACACCACGTGTTCCCTGAACTATATAACACTATTCTCATGTCACACCACGTGTTCCCTGAACTATATAACACTATTCCCATGTCACACCACGTGTTCCCTGAACTATATAACACTATTCCCATGTCACACCACGTGTTCCCTGAACTATATAACACTACTACTGTTCCCATGTCACACCACGCGTTCTCTCAATTATATAACACTACTACTGTTCCCATGTCACACCACGTGTCCCCTGAACTATATAACACTATTCCCATGTCACACCACGTGTTCCCTGAACTATGTAACACTACTACTTTTCCCATGTCACACCACGTGTTCTCTCAATTATATAACACTACTACTGTTCCCATGTCACACCACGTGTTCCTTGAACTATATAACACTATTCCCATGTCTCATTCACGTGTTCCCTGAACTATATAACACTACTACTGTTCCCATGTCACACCACGTGTTCCCTGAACTATATAACACTACTACTGTTCCCATGTCACACCACGTGTTCTCTCAATTATATAACACTACTACTGTTCCCATGTCACACCACGTGTTCCCTGAACTATATAACACTATTCCCATGTCTCATTCACGTGTTCCCTGAACTATATAACACTACTACTGTTCCCATGTCACACCACGTGTTCCCTGAACTATATAACACTATTCCCATGTCTCATTCACGTGTTCCCTGAACTATATAACACTACTACTGTTCCCATGTCTCACCACGTGTTCTCTCAATTATATAACACTACTACTGTTCCCATGTCACACCACGTGTTCCCTGAACTATATAACACTATTCCCATGTCTCATTCACGTGTTACCTGAACTATATAACACTACTACTGTTCCCATGTCACACCACGTGTTCCCTGAACTATATAACACTACTACTGTTCCCATGTCACACCACGTGTTCTCTCAATTATATAACACTACTACTGTTCCCATGTCACACCACGTGTTCCCTGAACTATATAACACTATTCCCATGTCTCATTCACGTGTTCCCTGAACTATATAACACTACTACTGTTCCCATGTCACACCACGTGTTCCCTGAACTATATAACACTATTCCCATGTCTCATTCACGTGTTCCCTGAACTATATAACACTACTACTGTTCCCATGTCACACCACGTGTTCCCTGAACTATATAACACTACTACTGTTCCCATGTCACACCACGTGTTCTCTCAATTATATAACACTACTACTGTTCCCATGTCACACCACGTGTTCCCTGAACTATATAACACTATTCCCATGTCTCATTCACGTGTTCCCTGAACTATATAACACTACTACTGTTCCCATGTCACACCACGTGTTCCCTGAACTATATAACACTACTACTGTTCCCATGTCACACCACGTGTTCTCTCAATTATATAACACTACTACTGTTCCCATGTCACACCACGTGTTCCCTGAACTATATAACACTATTCCCATGTCTCATTCACGTGTTCCCTGAACTATATAACACTACTACTGTTCCCATGTCACACCACGTGTTCCCTGAACTATATAACACTATTCCCATGTCTCATTCACGTGTTCCCTGAACTATATAACACTACTACTGTTCCCATGTCACACCACGTGTTCCCTGAACTATATAACACTACTACTGTTCCCATGTCACACCACGTGTTCTCTCAATTATATAACACTACTACTGTTCCCATGTCACACCACGTGTTCCCTGAACTATATAACACTATTCCCATGTCTCATTCACGTGTTCCCTGAACTATATAACACTACTACTGTTCCCATGTCACACCACGTGTTCTCTCAATTATATAACACTACTACTGTTCCCATGTCACACCACGTGTTCCCTGAACTATATAACACTACTACTGTTCCCATGTCACACCACGTGTTCTCTCAATTATATAACACTACTACTGTTCCCATGTCACACCACGTGTTCCCTGAACTATATAACACTATTCCCATGTCTCATTCACGTGTTCCCTGAACTATATAACACTACTACTGTTCCCATGTCACACCACGTGTTCCCTGAACTATATAACACTACTACTGTTCCCATGTCACACCACGTGTTCTCTCAATTATATAACACTACTACTGTTCCCATGTCACACCACTTGTTCCCTGAACTATATAACACTATTCCCATGTCTCATTCACGTGTTCCCTGAACTATATAACACTACTACTGTTCCCATGTCACACCACGTGTTCCCTGAACTATATAACACTACTACTGTTCCCATGTCACACCACGTGTTCTCTCACTTTTTCCATGTCACACCACGTGTTCTCTCTTCAGGAGTTTGATAACTAAAGTAGAAGAAGAATAAATGTTGTGGAAAATGTAGTTATAGAGAGAAGAGACACGACGCACACATTTCTTAACATGTTCATTTCCTAACTTTCGAAGCATAATAACAGTGTGATAGAGTAACATTAGATATCGTCCCACACGCTGATACATTCATTTATATTTAAACACGGAATGCTATTTGTGTATAGAATGTGAGAACACATTAAGTAGAAGCTTGGAAAGTCTGCGACTAAATCATTCCGCAATGTGTCCTGTGTTTGTGATGTTTATGAAGTTGGTGAAGAATTCTGTAAAAATAAATTTAACAAAGAAAGCTTTAATGTTTTTGATTTTTGATGATTATAGTTTGAGCTACGGAGTTTTGCGCTGTGAAAAATATTTCTAAATGTGAATAGCGATATACTCTTGAGATGAGCAAATTACATACACCCATGTACAAATTACATACACCCATGTACAAATTACATACACCCATGTACAAATTACATACACCCATGTACAAATTACATACACCCATGTACAAATTACTTACACCCATGTACAAATTACATACACCCATGTACAAATTACATACACCCATGTACACATTACATACACCCATGTACAAATTACATACACCCATGTACAAATTACATACACCCATGTACAAATTACATACACCCATGTACAAATTACATACACCCATGTACAAATTAAAATTGTTATCTGGATTTTAAAAATAGGGTAGAAGCTACAAGTAAACTCTCACTTGTAGGAGTTATAGGCAACATGAATATTGGAATATATTCATTATCAGAACAGCTACAGTGACGGCTGGAGTATCTCTGGGGAATATGGGGATATATTCATCATCAGACCAGCTGCAGTGACGGCTGTAGTATCTCTAGGGAATATGGGGATATATTCATTATCAGAACAGCTACAGTGACGGCTGGAGTATCTCTGGGGAATATGGGGATATATTCATCATCAGACCAGCTGCAGTGACGGCTGTAGTATCTCTAGGGAATATGGGGATATATTCATTATCAGAACAGCTACAGTGACGGCTGGAGTATCTCTGGGGAATATGGGGATATATTCATCATCAGACCAGCTGCAGTGACGGCTGTAGTATCTCTAGGGAATATGGGGATATATTCATCATCAGACCAGCTGCAGTGACGGCTGGAGTATCTCTGGGGAATATGGGGATATATTCATCATCAGACCAGCTGCAGTGACGGCTTAAGTATCACAACTATCTAATTCTTACTTTCATGATTAGATACCAGCGTACACGCATCGCTGAGGATATAATTCGCTGGAGGACTCTGTGTGCTGAAGCATCCAATGTGGTGCCCCTACGACCCTGAAGGGTTATGGGTTTATTGATTGATTGATTGACCAGCGTACACATGACATTCTTATAATGAATTTAATCCATACATTTTCTGACAACTATTTCACTGCAGTCTATATAACTTACCTTTCTTCTGTAGTCTCTTGATAATTTTAACCTGTAAATGAACATGATTTACAAGATAAAATCAGATTATTGGCATTGATTTGCAGTTCGATCACTATTTCTATACATTAAAAACTTCTGAGAATTTCAGGAGTATCCCAGATATTGGACATCGATGTCTTATTTGATTTTTGCAAATTACGTTCAGATATCTGCGCCTTGTGTGCGGAAATATCCCAACGTTAGAATCTTTATTAGATGGTAAGTAGATGAATTGATGAATTCTTCTAAGGTATTACAGATTTTGATGCTATCCGCTCTGCACAGAGCACTGTTTCCTTTCACAGAACTACAGTGCAGCCATGTCAGTGTAATTAACTTTAGTGCAGGAATGACAGTGTACCGAGTTACAGTGCAGAAATATCAATACACTGAACTATAGTGCAGCACTTTCAGTGTACTAAATAATAGTTTTCTAGTTGGAAACACTCATTTCTGAACCTATCATGATTTTGAAAAGAGAAATGAATGGGAAAATAATGAGGTTTAAAGGGCCGTATACTGCTCAAATAACTATATGGAAGTAGTTGCGTAGTAGAATAAACTCTAATGTCTGTTTACAAACATATACTACATCTATTATATTATTAACAATACCTACTATAGTAGAGGTATGTACAGATTACAAACACACGATCAATGATGGATTACGAATGATGATTATAAAGAAAACCTTTATTGCATACTTCTTCTTCTTCTTCTTCTTCTGCATTCGTTCTCAAACTTCTGCAGATTAGGAGGATGTAGTCCGGAGAACGGAATGCGTTGTATCCTGGTTTACAGCATTGCTGCGATATCTGCGCTTTTCGGCCTGACACATCCGACTTCAGCATGGCTTTGAGTCACTGACCCTATTATTGCATACTACCGACAATAGACTGACATGATTTTGAAAGAAGAAGAATTGTAATACCTTTATGCTACCTGATCAGTACAAGGCCAAATAATGGAATTATAGTTATGATTGTGATGTTAGTTATGGATAATCGTGCTGTACTTATCCATTACATACTGACCAAGATTATAATGATATTTGCTGTAATGACTATTTTCACTTTTTGTGGTGATAATTGATAATGATGATGGGCACTTGTCCAATAATACCTACCCGGCATATCATAGCAGGGACATATGTCTTCTTCATAGGTAATATACTGCTCCACGGAAGGTACAGGCTAAGATTTTATAAAAACTAATACAAGTAACATAGGAAGTAATAAAAACATATATTTTCTATCTGCTAAATTCTATTCGAGACTCATTAAAATTTCATCTCTGATGTCAGAAAACGCCGTAGGTCCTCCATGGACATGACCTACGCGCAGACATCACCAGAATACACCACCAATCTCTTGAATGGATACCTACAGGCAAGAGCCAGGGGTAGACCAAAAGAAACACTCAGAAGAACAATACTTGGAGAAAGTAAAACAATCAATATTCATACTATTCAAGAACTGCACAGAATAGCTTTGAACAGACATAATTAGAAAGATCTGACCTCTGCCCCATGCGCTAACTTTAGCGCTAAAGGAAAATGAATCAATCAATGAAATTCTATGAAGATCTACGCAAATTTATAGCGTGTGTTTGTTTTTAATCGTTGAAAATGTTATTGCTTGTTCCCTCTTATATCGATGTGTCTCCATTATACCTCAAAGATCAGTGGCTCAAAGCAAGATGCCATCTTTTGATACAGAAACTATAGCATTACACTATATGTACATGGGCTATTGATGCGCATAAAACTCAGACATAACGCATTTTCATTGTCCTTCTGCAAAATAGATCTAGCGGTTGTTTGAGAATGAACGATGAAGACAAAGAAGAAGATGGATACATCAAGGGGTGGACACATTGTAGTTTGGAACACGTTGTAGAAAATGATAATAGATGTAAAAGTCAAGAAGTGGATATTACGGCTTTGGGCACTTTTCAGTCAATAATTGTATATTGTCTATTCGCAGGTGCATGTTGGTATCTACACTTGCCATTTTAGTATAGGGGTGGGAGCTTCAGCTGTGTCGCCTTGACTGCATTGCCCATGTTTAATCTATGTTATCGACGTTTTCTTGATCTACCTTTGGCTTTATGTCCAGACATTCTTTTGCTATATGATCTTATTGGTAATTGGTGTGGGTTCATGTGGGTGACCGAATCATTTTACTTGATGTCTTTCAATATGTTCAGTACGTGATATTAAACCAACTCTTTGTCCTAATTACTTCATTTCTTATTTTATCCAATTTAACTATTTTTTTCCATTGCAGCTTTTCTCACACTTCATTTCACATGTAACAAGTTTCCTTTGCTGCGAGACTGATAAAGACCATTATTTGACATTGGAAGTGTTGGTATAAAAATTGTATACATTATCTGTCTTTTGATTTCCATCTTGATCTTTAAGTGGAGATTTAATGGTACAAGTTGATAAGTCACTTTGTTTGCTTTCTGACACCTTTTTTTATTTGTTCAACACTATAACAAATGCTTCAACCGACATTACACGGTTGGTAGAAATGTCTTAATTTCAGGAATAAATGCAGCCTAGATATTTAAATTCTTTGGGATGTTTCACTTTGGTTGTATCTATTGTTACATCCATTGATGTTGCGGACTTGCACATTTTCATAACTTCTTTTTTTACGTTAAATTTGATGTTATATGTCTACTTCTTACATGTTAACAACAATGCATCAGTGTGGTTTTGCTAATGTTCCTCATCTTCGTATGACTTTGATCGTCGGCAAGTAGTAGTTCATTGCTTTCATTATTAAGTTCTTCATCAGGCTTATTAGCAATGTTTTCCTCTTTGTTTATGTGAGCTTCTTTTATTACTCTCTCCATATATATATATATATATATATATATATATATATATATATATATATATATATATATATATATATATGTTGAAAAATAGATTTGAAAACACGTAGCCTTGTCTTAATTTTTTCCACAGATACATTTATGATGGAATAGGTATTACTGACATGACCGAAACATAATTGTATCGTTTCATCAACTTCATCAACAATTTCAACCCTCACATCGAACATCTCCACTACATCTGTCCATTTCCTGGACGTCGTTGTCACTATTTATCCCCCTTACCTCAGCGCATCCGTCTGCTATGAATCTATTGATGCACATGGCTTTCCGCTCTACACTTCTTCACATCCTCCCGCCTGTCGCAACTCTCTACCTTAATCACAGCTTCTCCACCTTCGTCGCTTATGTAGCGATGACGACGACTTTCTCGAAAAATCCTCTGAGATGATCGAGTTCTTCCGTAGATATTCCTTCCCCGACATCATTCTTTCATCGACCTGGCTCCGTGTGCGCCAGCTATCTCGCCATGATACCCTGACTAATTCCCATGGTTCTTCCTCCTCCGCTGATAGATGTTAAACTTGTTCTTGCCTTCCATCCCGATATCTCGACTGTCCGTCGCATCCTGCTTAAACGTTATTCTCCTGTCCAGTCTGATCCTGACACCCGTGACGCTTTTTCACGACTTACCTCTGATGGTCTATAGGCGCGACAAAAATCTAAAGGACATCTTGGTCCACAGCTACCTCAGGTCTTCTGCTCCTTACCATTTCGGTACCGTTCATTGCTCACGTGGTCGTTGTTACACATTTCCTTATGTGGTTCAGATGCGTTCCATCTCATTTCGCAAAGCCACTTTCTCCATCGATGAGGCCTTTACATATGAATCCCGTAATGTTATTTACGTAATATATGTAAACGCTGTGGCAAACCATATATCGGTGAAACTTGCCCAAGATTGAGCGACCGCTTCAGCAACCACCTTCATGCTATTAAACATAGAATACCAACTCTTGTGGCCAGTCACTTCAATGGCGATGACCACCGTGGTATCCTTAATATTCAGGTCACTGCTATCAGATCCTGTACCACCGATGATTCTTCTTCTGCGTTCAGCATCTGTGGTCATGATATACCGTCATGCCTGTCGTCAAGACGAAGTCCACTGTCTTCTCCAGGTCAGAGCGGATGCCCCATAGCTTTTGCCTCAAGTCTGTATCCTCTGGCCAGATCTGCTGTCTCTGCTCTTTGTTTGTTGGACAGTCCTGAAGTATGTGTTCCGGAGTCTGGGTTCCGGATCCACATGGACATTCATCTGTGTATGAGATCCTTAATCGATAAAGGTGACCAAACAGTCTGCAGTGGCCTGTTCTAAGGTGAAAGCGACTCACATGGAAACCACACATAATAACCACTGAGCAAAAAGCAGCCAGGAGGCTATCCTTGATGAAGAAACTTGCAGGCACAAGCTGGGGAGCAAATGGAAATATTCTCCTAAAAGTCTAGTTGGGTACAGTCGTAGAAAATGGAATGACAGCCTGGGCATCAGCATCAAAAACAAATACTGATCGCCTATCTAAAGTACAAAATGCAGGACTTCGACTTATCTCAGGAGGGATGAAAACCACCGATGATAAATCTAGGTACGTCATAGAAAATCGTCTTTTTTTAAGTTGGGCACCATTAAGCCATTTGGACTCAATTCCGATCACTCTTCTGTCTAGTTTTCGGTCGGATTTGTCTGTCTTTATTCGTTTTGTGACGTCATTTTTACTTCATCTTATGTTCTTTTCGGTTCCACCTTTATTATCGTCTCTGTGTACTTCCTGTTCGCATCGTTCCGGTATCTCACAACCATGTTTCACTCGGACACGTTTGTTATGGTGTAGTCATTTCTACTAGTCGTTTTTTATGTTTTTATGTTACGTGTATATCTTGACAAAGGCCTTATGGTTCAAAACGTCGATTATGTCCTGTGTATGATTTGTATGACTATATTCTGTGTTTTGTTGTACATATTATTGTACGTAAGCATCCGACAGTGATAGTGTGTCAGTCGTTATCCATTAGAACTTCATAACCTGTCTCACACGTGAGTATTATTTTCATACAGTTCTACTAGAGGTACTACCGTTTATTGATTAGGCTGACCAGTGTGTTTTCTATATGCTTCCTACAGAATCGAATCCTGGTAGACCCAATGTCTCTGCTTGCTCCTGTACCACTGAACGAACATATGATTTTCTTGATATTTTCCAACACTTAGGAGAGCAACTGCCTTCATTCTTAAAATACACTAAGTATGCATTTATTGTTTTTTCTGTCATTCAGTTTTCTTCTGACCGTCTGTTCCTACTTGATGTTTTCTCTCTATATACTTCTATACCCATTCTAATGGTCTTATGGCATTGCAGTTTATTTCTTGATAAGAGTATGTATCCACTTCCATTCTTATCCGCCTTGCTGAACTGATTTTTAATTCTATGGGCACTTTTTCGATCACATCAGTGGCGTTGCAAAGGTGACTAAGATGGGACCCAGTTATGCATGTATTTTCATGGGACATCTTGAACTTAAGGTTTGGGAAACTTATGAAGGCTCTTTTCCATTTCATATATACATTGATGATGGTATAGGCATTACTGACATGTCTGAACCAGAATTGTAATCTTGAACAACTGAATCAACAATTTAAACCCCGCTATTTAATTCAAATCTAACATTTCTACTATTTCTGTCAACTGTATTGACATTATTGTCATTATTCATCCCCCTTATATCAGCACATCTGTTTACTACAAAGCTACTGATGCACATGACTTTCTGCTTTACACTTAGTCTCACCCCCCTGCTTCTCGCAACTTCCAGCCATTTTACCAGCTTCTTCGTCTGTTTCGTTCGATATGTAGTGATGATGTCGACTTTCTTGAAAAATCCTCCGATATTTTTTTTCTTTCTTTCGTTAGCTTCATTGTAACCAGCACGGATATCCGTGTGATTTCCGCCGAGAGCGTGATTACGTTGTGCCACCGTTATGCGCCTTGTAGGCCTAGCACATTCGATTTCGGCATGCCTTGACAATTCGGGTGGGCTACCATAGCCTGTGATAGCCTCCCTATCTGTCGCCAGGCACCCATGTGTGTGGTGACTCTTCGCCCAGACGATTTTTGCTCACGGCTGTCTCGCACGAGGTGTTTCTATGTCTATGAACGTGCCTCGTGTAATTGGACGTACTGTGCCTGTGTCCATCGGGTACTGAACCGTTTCTAATCTGTAAGCCTGGTTCCTTAAGGGGAAGAACTCAACAGAAGAGTTGGGCCCTGGCTCTTTCGCCCTCTTAGCCGAGTGTCATTCACCGACATTGTGAACCCCTTGCCCAAATTCGAGTCTCACACCACGCGTTTGAGAGCAAGGCGCTCTTGAGCTGAGCGACCTTGTCCCAATAGTGCCTGAGCCCTTCAGGTACTGAACCCTTTCTCTCTGCAAGTGTATTTCCGGTATAGGAAATCTTGACAGTAGAGTTGGGCCAGGACTGCCATCGTTATCCCCTTCTTGCCTAAGCCCATCGGGTTCGGAACCCTTTCTCTTCGCGAGCATGTTTCCGGTATAGGAAGGCTAGACATTAGAGTTGGTTTAGGTCTTCTTGCTTTTCCGAACGCCCACGATTGGGTTTGGGTCTCTGCCTATAAGGATCACAGGTAACTAGAAGTTCGTCTCGAGCTAACATAGCTTATAGTTCCCCTTTCCTAGGAACTTTTCATTTGCAGTTCGCGCTGCCCTCTGGCGCTGTTCTGCCCTTTCATTGTGTCATTGTACTGATTATGACATATATTCGTTTCTCTCCATCCATCCACCTTTACTTGCCTTTTACATTGGCCGCCCCTCCAATGTTCTGACTGAACTAACAGGCGTCACTGTATGTCGACAGTGTCGCTGTATGTGGTGATGCAAATGGTGTCGGAAATATTGTCTGTCTCTTTTGCTGTCAAATCTCTTTTCATCTGCTTCCTCAACATTCTCGGACACGGTCCCCAAATGATTTGGCCAGAATCAGCTCGAGCTGCTGTTTTCTGTTACCAGGGTGCACCGCGAGGAGGTACATGTGGGATCTTGGTTATCTGCTAACCCTGGGTCCGCCTAGAACAATGCTTTCCATTTGCACCCCATCCTCTGAGATAATTGATTTATTTCGTTTCGCTTGGCTTCGTGTCCTTAATTTATCTCACCTATATACCTTACCGATACTCAGGGTACTTCCTTCTTCTCTATTGAACTTGTCCTTACATTTCATCCCAATAACTGTCCGTCGAATCATGCTCAAGCATTATACCGCTCTACATTCTGATCATCGTTCGTGTTCAAAGATTTTCCTTTCGTTGCCTCTAGGAGTGACAAAAATAAATCTTAATGACATCTTGGTCCACATTTGACATTTGATCTTATGTTCATAACCATTTTCTCACTGTTCGTTGCAATCGCGGTTGTTGTAGTTTATATATCTATATATAGTTCATATCCTGTCTGTTTCATTTCCAAAGGCCACTTTCATTATAGATGAGATCTTTACATGTGAATCCCGTAATGGCATTTACGCTATCGTTTGTAAGCGCTGTAACAAGAAGTATATAGGTGGAACGGGTTTAAGATTGAGTGACCGCTTCTGAAGGCATCTTCATGCCATTACAACACAACCTACTCCTGTTGCCATACATTTCGATGGTGATGGTCCCCTTTATATCTACGTTACATCCCTCAGATTATACAACACGGATGATATATCTATTCACCATGTAATTCGATGTTTTTGTGCGGTTGGTTCCCTTAACCTGTTGTGACTTAGTTCCAATCATTTATTTGTTTAGAATGTTGTTGGTGTGGTCCCGTTTCATTGCTGTCCATGTTGTTTCCAGTAATAGTTGTTTCATCCCGTTCTCATTTCCCGTTTCTTTTTTTCGAAAACCTCGTCTCTATGACTACTTGTGTACACGCATGTCATTGTCACATTGGACATCGAATTGTCCACATACTGTCTGAGATCTAGTGTCTCTGTTCTAAATATCATTGTTTGTACTGTTTATGTTGTTTATCCACTGTAAACTGATTGTGCTGAAGACCTAACAGTTGAAACTATGAAAATGTCTTGTATATTTTTATTTTTATTATTTCGTTTATATGTCTCATAGTCGGATACTCTATTGGTGATCGTAAAACTTCAAAAAAATGTGCTCTACGTGAGTACTACTTTACAACATTATATACTTAGTTATTAACGATTGTATATATTCTTCAAGTGCTTACTTATTTATTGTTCAGGTTACCCTCCTAGATGGGTCTGCACCAAACCCCATTTCATTTATTTCTCTGTGATAATTCACTAATCAGTTTTATGCAACTTAATTTATTGAATTTGTTTGGAAAGATATAAGATTTTTCTTCTACCTCTATCACTACAATTAAGTCTTTCAGAAAATATACTGTCTTTCTATTCTGCCAACGGTGGATATAAAACATAAAGGTAGCATTGAATAAACATGGGCTTAATGCAACCAAGGCGACCCACCTGCCTTGGAAAAACTACTAAAGCTCTCATCCTTGAGCTTAACGGCAAGTGTGAATACGATCAACCATCATTCACTTGGGGACAGACAATAGACAATCTTTCTATTATCTCAATCACTACAATTACTTCTTTTAGTGAGCTAGTATATTTCTTCTTTCTCTGCCACTACAATCATTTTCTTTTTATGAAATACCTTTCTTATATCTGTGGCTACAATTGCCTTTTCATACTTTATTTGTCACAGAGGCTACATTCTGATAATTTCCTCATTCTCTGCCATCTCATTTTCTCGTTCGTACTTACTATATTAGATGTGCTACTTGACATCTTGAAAGGCTCCGCTTGGGCGCAGATGTACACTTCAACAAACATGACCAGCAGCAAGACAGCACTTCTCGTGAACATCTGCACTAGAATTGAGACAAAAAGTATATTCGTTACTACAACATACATCTCCAGTACGGTTTAATTACAATATACAATAGTACACAGTCGTTTATTACCTGCGTCATGTTTATTTAGTTTATATCTGTGGAGCGGTGCTAATGAGCGCGGAATCTTTCACCTTTTACACAGTATCAACTACTGGTCAGGGACTCCTGTTAGATTACTTTACTGTCGCGTACCATCGGAGTAACCATGCTATCCAGTTTACTGCAATTAAATCTTGCTTAGCGAATGACCGAACTCGATATATTATGAGATCCGCTATTATATATTCCAATTTTTTTTTACATGGCAGCGTTTTTAGATGAACATTTATCACTCGCATGCATAGATATGATGTTACGGTTTGTTATTTTATTTTGTCAATATCCTGATGTATTATTTCCATTGTCTGTCATCTTTATCCTTCTAGTTTTTATTATATTCATACTTTTTTGGACTTTCTGGTTTTATTTAGTCTAGAGATTACAACATGAACATAATCAGTGCCATTCTTTACTCTTACTTGTGATCGTCTTGATAAGGTTGAAAAGTCGAATTTCGTGTGTTATATTTTGTGTTATCGGTGATTAGCAAAACGATATTACTCTTTTTCCTAGCTTCATTTGGTTTACCAATATTCTAAAGCGGATTAACACTAACAACGCTATAGGCCATGAATGTTGTAGAAGACGATTAATAAGGTGGAAGGTGGTATTTCAATACATTGCACCATGATCTAAAAATCCTTGCATGGTGCCATCAACCTGTTTATCTGCAACATCTTGTAATTTCAAAGAACGTATGACTCAAGTCCCATCAAAAGTAGAAGACTTGTCAATTCATTGAAATTGAGTAATGTGTTCCTGCACCACATTGTGTAAACGAATACTGTAATAAAGACATTACTATATTGTGTAATATGAGCGTGTCATTAGATGTGAGAAAGAGAGTTCTTCAGTGCTATATAACTACTATACTAACATATGGGTGCGAGTCTTGGACAATAAACAAACTGGAAAGTGGGAAATTAGAGGCAATGGAGATGTGATTCTACAGAAGAATGCTGAGAATACCATGAACTACCAGAAAAACTAATGTGGAGGTGTTAACAGAATCAAATGTGAAACGGACCTTATTAAATAATATAAGAAAAACACAATCTTCATTTTTTTGGCCACTTCATGCGATAAAGAGGTTTGATAAACAGTCACAAAAGGTAAGATTGAAGACAACATAGGCAGAGAGCGACAACGTGAGAAAATATTAGATAGTTTGACAACCTGGCACGGCAGTGATACAACAACGATCTTGATACATAATGCTAGAGATAGAGAGTTGTGGAAAGCCATGATCGCCTACGTCAGTCGGCATGGAATTTGGTGATGATGATGATATAGACGCATTACAAGATTCAGTCCAAATCATACTTTTACATACGTTTAAATTTTATATTTACGTTTAAATTTTATATTTACGTTTAAATTTAATATTTACGTTTAAATTTTATATTTACGTTTGAATTTTATATTTACGTTTAAATATATTTTGATTTTACGTAACTCAAATAAAATAGCAAACGGGATTTGAACTAGGTTCGTTCAGATGACACCTACTCGCTTCGCTACTTGAGACAATACGTTTTCCGTCTTCATTACACCACATCCTTAAAAAGAGATTTTACTCAAGATTTCTAACGTGTGTACTGTCAAACTACTATTAGTATGGATTGATTGATCGACATACATACAACAACACACACACTTCATAAGTATGTAAATTCCTCCAGAACCAGTAACATTTAACATTAGTAAGCGCTAGAGGGCTAGAGTACTGCAATGATCAATTGGAAACATAAATAACACTCTTTGATGCAATGTGGGAGACGACAGAAACCATTTTGCCTCAATATGGGAGATGATTAGCGATCATCTTAACAGATCTGGTTTACATCCCATTTTCTACATTAAAACTTTTAGCCACAGTGAGCGAAATAATTACTCGATACTTGTTAAACTATGGAAAATGCTCTTATTAAATGAAGTTGCAAACATTAATCTCGCGCTGAAACTAAAACTAAACTTCTGGGTATAGTGGACAAGATCATCTGTAGTATACCATATTTGCGTGTCTGACTCACCTCTTTTTAAAAAAAATAATTAAATTATAATGAAATATTTAAAATAAATATTTAAAAATATAAAAACAATAAAACAAAATAAAACACAAATATTCCATCTGACACTTTCACATGTAAAAACACAAATTTTACGTGTTCCTATAACTTCTACCTAAATTATAAACTAATAAGTATTCAAATATTATATACAGCCCACCTCTTAAAATGTTTAGAATCACTAATTTAAAAAAAAATATATATTAATAACAGTGGACACCATGTAACTATAACTTGCTATGTAAATGATAAAAATGATCAAACAGGAAAATATGATCAAGCTGTAAAGAATGTAGTATTTCATATAAAATGACAAACTATCAAGAAAATAACGAGAAATATAAAAAAGCGTATGAAGAATTGAAAAAAAAAGAAATAATGATTATTTAAAAAATTATAAAATACAAAAGTTTAAAACAAATATTAAAATAAGAATTGAAAAAAGTATATTAAAAAGTTTCCTAATAAAATGAACGGGAAAAAACTTCAGAAATATTATCAATGAATATATATTTGATGATATTCAATAAAATAAAATAAACACGTATTTTAATCTTATTAAAGATAGTAAGAACAGTACCGGATTTACCTATAAGCTAAACAAGTAAAGGCTTAAGGCCTCCACTTTTTTGGGGACCCTCAATTTTTTTCTATTTCACTATCTATGTATTCTTAATCGTTAAAGAGGCCCATATCTCGAATATCTTAGGGCTCCGTGTCTCGAATAGTTTAGGGGTCCATATTTCAAATAGCTAAGGGTCATATCAAGTCTAACTCCGGCCTTGGGTAAGAACGATAACAGATACAACTAAAAAACCTATTCAATTTAAACCAGTTCTTAACTTGTGAGTTTAACACTGCTTTACATTATCAAAGTATTAATGTATTAAGCCATATATCAAGGAGATAATAAAATTATACGATCAATGAATGACTTTGATATAAAATATATAACTCAATAATATATCATTTTGAAACATGGGTAGATGAATATTAGAAACATGGGTAGATGAATATTAGAAACATGGGTAGATGAATATTAGAAACATGGGTAGATGAATATTAGAAACATGGGTAGATGAATATTAGAAACATGGGTAGATGAATATTAGAAACATGGGTAGATGAATATTAGAAACATGGGTAGATGAATATTAGAAACCTGACGGGGACATACATACAATGGTATAAAAAGAAGAGTAGTTCAAACATATAAATCTCAATTTTTCAGAGCATCATCTTATATTCCAACTCCGTTTAAAAGTTAAAATATAATTATTGTTAAAAACACACGAGATAATAAATGTTTCTTATGGTGGATTCTCGCTAAACTTTATCCAGCAACTGATAATAAGGCAAGAGTAACAAAATATCCAGCAACTGATAATAAGGCAAGAGTAACAAAATATCAAACGCATGAAGATACTATTAATATGAGTCGGATTAAATATCCTGTAAACAAAGAAGATATTCCAAAGTTAGAAAAACAGAACCAAATCCTTAGTATTAATGTAGTTGCATTAAATAACCCCGGGGATAAATATTCTCTTTATCATATATATACTTCAATAGAAGAAACAGAAAAACAGAGTCCCGACATTAGGATTGATTTATTATACTTAGAACAAGATGGCAACACTCATTACTGTTTAATTAAAGATCCTTATTATGTTCTCTTTGATAAATCTAAATATAAAACTTACGTTTGCAGAAATTGTATGAATTCATGTAAAACAGAAAATGCATTAAAGAATCACCAAGATTCGTGATTCTTGATTCTTTCTTGATTCTGGATTAGAAACTGACCTCACAGCACGTGGGGCATTCCCATAAGTGCTTCGCCCTCTATTCCAGCAGCGATTCGACTCGATCGTGTTTCGAGTCTAATACTGCCGAAACATATGTCGACATCAGGGCACAACTCTGGCCCTTGTGACTTGTTTCTATGTTGTTCCGCCCACCCACCCACGCCGTGCCCGTAACTAGTTCAAGCACAATGTTGGCCTGTCGGAACAACATGGTAACTGTTATCGAAGGTTACGACCACGGGTTACGAATAGAATCACCAAGAGAACTGTATCAATCACAAGTTTTGAAAACTAAATTACCCTCTGAAGGTAATAATATTTAAAATTTAAAAAATCATCATTTTAGTTCTAAACTACATGTAGCGATGTATGCAGATTTTGAAACTAAAAATATACAAATAAATACTAATCAACACGATACTAACAACTCATATACTAATAAAATATTTAAACAAGAAGTTATTAGTTATGGTTTCTATATAAAATCAGATTATTCAAACTTAGAAACATAATTTATTTCTTATATTGGTGAAAATACAACAGAACATGTTTTTGACACAATTATACAACGTTATAATACTATCTGTGAAGAATTAGATAAATGTTTATAAAATTAATGTAAATTAACTACAAAACAAGAAAAGTGGTTTGTTTATGCGACAAATTGTTTCTTGTGTGAGACTGACTTCACTGAGAATAATTGTAAAATAAAGGAATATAATCATTTGAATGGAACATATAGAGGAGCAGCATGTCAATCATGTAATACTAAAGCAGGTCTATTGTCTATTGTATTTCCCCAGGTGAATGATGGTTGATATCATTCACACTTGCCATTAATCGTAGGGGTGGGAGCTTAAGCTGTCGTTCCAAGAACATTTGTGTCGCCGAGGTTGAATTTAGTCCAAGTTTGTTCAAGACTATCTTGATATTTTCTATCCACCGTTTTCTTGGACTACCTGTGGCCTTAAGCCCGGATATTCATTTGTTATATGCTCTTATTGGTAGTTTGTTTGACTTCATTCTTATAAGGTGACCGAACCATTTTGCTTGCTATCTTTCAATATGCTCTATACATGATATTATACCAACTCTTTTCCTAATTTCTTCATTTTTTATTTTATCTAGTTTGGTAACCATTGCAGCTTTTCTCAGACACTTCATTTCAGATGTGACGATTTTCCTCTGCTTCGAAGCTGTTTAAGACCATGTTTGACATTGGTAACACAGTGTTGGTATAAAATGTGTATATATTAATGGTTTTTTAAATTTCCATCTTGATCTTTGAGTGAAGAAGTAATGGTGAAAGTTGGTAAGTCACTGTGTTTACTTTCTGGCACCTTGTTTCTATTTTTCTGTCTAGTCTTCCATCTTCGGAAAAAATGCTGCCTGGATATAATAATCTTTTGGCTTGTTTCACTTTGGTGTTATCTATGTTTACTAAAGTAGGTAAACACTCTAAAATTATTCCAGTATTATTTCATAATGGATGTTGATATGTTTTTCATTTTATGATTGAAGAAATAATAAGATATGAAAATAAATATAATAAAATAACCTGTTTAGCAAAAACAGCTGAAGATTATATTTTCTATGAATGTGGTAGTTATTATAGAAAAGTGATGTTTTTAGACATTTGTAAATTTATGTCTCATGTATTACATACTATTTCTAAAATTATGCTAGATGATGATTTGAAAATAATGCAGCAATATTTTAATAATGATGATTTAAAAACTTTACAACATAACCTTTAACAAAAGAAGGATAAAAATGAAATAGCATTCAAAGGCATTTATTTTTATGAATATATTGATTCTATAGAAAGATTTAAAAAAACTAGTTTACCTATTATTGAACAATTTTTATTTAATTTTAACCAAAAAAAAATAACTGAATTAGGAATATGAACAGGCACAAAATATTTGGAAATCATTCACTTGTAAAACACGCCAAGTATCACTAAATTTATTTAAAAACAGATATTTTAATATTCATTTTCCTTGTGCGCTGAAGTTAGCGCATAGGACCAACGGCGTTTCCTGATAACATCTGTGATGAAATTTTGATGTGTCTCTTCTCTGATTTTATTATTTGATTTGAATTCACTCTAATGGGTGTTAGTTTAATATTAGCTAACAAAATTAATCCATGTTATAGTTTTCTTTTCCTGAATTAACGTGGGAATATGAGTTAACATATACTGGTGTAAAATTAACATTTCTTACAGATCCTGATATGTTATAATGTTTGATAAAAAAAATCAGAGGTGGATATTCTGGTGTATTAGGACCAAGATATATGAAAGCTAATAATAAATATATTAACCATCAACAAGAAACAAATTATTCTATTACAATAAATAATAAATCATAAATAATAAATAATATGATTATATGAAAAAAGACAAATGAATGTATCTTCTTTATCTTGATGCTAATAATTTATATGGATGGGCAATATCTCAAAAAATTACCAACAGGTGATTTCAAATTGAAAGAAGATGTTAATTATTATAAAAATTTACCAAGAGGATGTGTAGTTAAGTGTGATGCAAAATGTACTTCAAAATGTTAAATAAATACAAGGAAATTTCCATTAGCTCCTAAAAAGTTAAAAAGTAAATGAAGAAGATTTATGTGAGATTCAATTAAATTATTTAAAGGAGAAAATAAAAAAAAAGGTTGCAAGAACTGAAAAATTGATTTTAAATCTAAAAGATGAAACGTTATTTGTTATTCATCATAAATTATTATGAATCTCTTGGATTAAAACTAACAAAAGTTCACAGAACTATTTCTTTTAAAGAAAATCTTTGTTAAAACCGTATATTGATTTTAATACTGAAGACATAAAAAAACAAAATCAGATTTTGAAAAAAGATTTATTTAAACTAATGATTGATGGTTTCTATGGAAAAAACAATGGAAAAATAAATAGAATTAATTAAAAATTCTAAGTGATGAAATAGAACTTAAAAAATGTATTAATAAACCAAACTTTAAAGAAGCTATAATATTCAATTAAAACTTATTTGCTGTTGAGAATAATGTACCGTCCATTAACTTTAATAAAACTATATTTACTGGAATGTGTGTTTTAGATTATAGTAAATTATTAATGTAGGAGTTTTATTATGAAACAATTAATGAAATAATTTCGATACTGGTAGTTTTTTCTTAAAAGTTAAAACAGAAGATATTCATGAAGATATGAAAAAATTATCAGATAAATTAGATACAAGTGATTATTCAAAAGATCATCCAGTATATTCTGTAAAACATACGTAATAGGTAAATTTAAAGATGAAATAAATGGAAAAATAAGGAGCGAAATAGTATTTTTCAGAAGTAAAGCGTATTCATATTTAGTAGATGGAACAGAATAAAATACACTCAAAGAAATTGGTAGAACACAATTAAAAGGTGAATTGCATTTAAAGATTATAAGGATGCATTATTAAAGTAATATACTGAAATAAAATACAATAAAATGCATACTTTAAAGTCTAGTAATTATGAACTGTTTATAAATAAAATAAATAAAATATATGTTAGTCCATATGATTATATATATATATATATATATATATATATATATATATATATATATATATATATATATATATATATATATATATATATATATATATATATATATATATATATATATATATATATATATATATATATATATATATATATATATATATGATTATATATATATGATTACATATGATTACATATGATTATATATATATATATATATATATATATATATATAATCATATGGACTAACATATATATTCATTTGATATATATATATATATATATATATATTAGTAGATAAAAAAAGATTCCTCCTAATGCATATCCATTTACAAAGTGTTTATTTGAAATGGCTGAAAGCATATTATTTGATTACGATTTCTTATCATAACTAACAATAACAGCCATTTTATTTCCATCAGGTTGAAATTTTAATATATTATCAGAAATAACAAAAGCATAAGCTTTTCTCCCAGCAGGAATATTGTTATTAAATACAACTTTTAATGTAATATCTGTTGTACTATATTTTAATCTTTAACTTTGTTTAATAACATCAAAACAAATATAGGATATACATTTTTATATCTAATATAATACATTATAGCTAATAGTAGGAATACTTAAAAGTCCATCATGCTATAAAATGTAGATTTAAAATATAATAAATCTCCATAAGCTCTAGAGAAATGTTGTTTAGAAAAAATTAAATTATAACCTACTTCAAGATATCTTCTAGATTTTAAAGTTACATAAATATTTCTAAAATCTACGCCATCAAACACTGATGTGTTATTATCTTGATCTAATTCTCGATTTGTGTAAAAAGCTATTATAATCCATCTTGGACTTCCTGACGAACAGCTAATCTCTATGAGAAATTAGTCGATTCTGGAACAACAATATAAATACATTGTCTAAATCTTTATCCAACATTAAATATTGCCTTATTTTGTATTATTCCGTAAAGTTTATGCTTTTTCGTTCTGAAGCTGCATAAACATGTGCCATAATGTTATCTATAATAATTTATCTATAATAATTTATCTATAATAATTTATCTATAATAATTTTATCTATAATAATTTATCTATAATAATTTATCTATAATAATTTATCTATAATAATTTATCTATAATAATTTATCTATAATAATTTATCTATAATAATTTATCTATAATAATTTATCTATAATTATTTATCTATAATAATTTGTCTATAATAATTTTCCCTTATGATGTAGCTTCATGTTTAAATAAAGCATTATTATTGGATTCTTGTAAGATCATGTGTTTTCTTAGTGGCAACATATGGATGCGAGACTTGAACTTTAAACAAGACAATATGCAGAAGAATAAATTCATTTGAAATGAAGTGCTACAGACAGATCCTACAAATATCATGGACAGACAAAAAGAAGAATATTGAAGTTTTGAAATTACTGAATCAAAATGAAGGGTGTCTTCTAAATACCAGCATAAGATGGAAGCTACAGTATTTTGGATACTTAAAGCGACATAATGGTATTGAAAGTGATTCTAGAGGGCAGAGTGCCGGGTAAGAGAAGAAGAGGAAGACCAAAAAGGCGATGGACCAGTGATATTGAAGAATGTGTATTAATAATTCCATCAACTATAATTGTTGAATTAATAGGAGGATCCCTAACAAACATCATCTATTCATCAACTCCAGCAAGGAATTCAAGATGAGTTTCCATTTGTTTTTGTGAAGCAATACAATATTTTAGATTATGTCTGTACAATAAAACTGGATTACCTGCTAACCCGCCTTCTGATAGAGAAAGTAAACGTCCTATTATATTGCCTGAATTAATTATTTTCATTTGACCTTCAATTCTTGAAAATGTACTACTCTTGAATTTAATAGCTATATCCCAATAATACATTACGGATAGTGGAATCTATTTATTCCCTTTAAAAACAAATGTTAAAGGTCTGTATTCTATTCCATCATGAGGCATATCTTTTCGTAATTCATGTCTAATGTAGATTCCATTATCTGAAAGCTTAAGTCCATACAAATCATCTTTTTCCCTTATATTAGTAAATGCTTCTACATTTTCTCAATCATCTAGATTTAAAGAATAATTACGCATAGACTGAGTTGTTATAGAAGAAACATCACTCATAGATACAAAAATATATACAGGCATTTTTAAAGGAATAAATTTAATATTGATTGAAAGTTTTTACCATTAGATAATCCTTTTAAAATATATAAACATAAATGGCAACAAATTACTGTATTATATGGTTGTATTTGATCAACAGAATATTGGATATAACCTTTTTTCTCTCTGAGAAAATAAATCATTTCTAATGGCGGTTGAATTCCATAACTATCAAAATAAAACTTATTGTTTATATTATTATCATTATTATTATACCAAGCAACTAAATGAGTTCCTTTTGTTTCATCAGTAAGATCTCTGTCTACATTTATTATTCCACATTCTTTTTTTTCTAGGTTTATTTGGTAATTCTGTTTTGAGAAAGACGCCTCCAATAATTTGGTATTTTTAACTTCTTAACGGCATCTTCAAGTTGATAATTTGAAAGAGATTCATTTGGTCAAGTTATATCATCTATTTGGATTAGTTCTGCCAAAATTTTGTCACCAATAATTTTTAATTGTTAAAAAATGGCAGATACTTTTGGTGTAAAATGTAAAATGAAAACAGACACTATATATTTCATGCAAACTAAAACTAAAAATAAAAGAGATTTGCCAAAAGGAAAACGTGTTGTATGTGGAGCAGTAGAACATAAATATATTAAATCATTAAAAGGAGGTAACCGTGGTGGTAACTATTTTGTAGATCTACAGTCTATAATTAATAAGCTTCCTCTTGAATTTCATTTACTTGGACATAATTTTACAGGTCCAGGAAAAGATTTAAATTTAAAGAAAAGATTAAAAGATTCATATGGAAACTCACCCGAATTTACAGCACAACCTTGGAGTAAACCAGTTAACAGAGTAGATAAAGCAGCTATGAATCATGACATTTGTTATTTACAAAATGAAGATAGGAAAGCTAGAAATGAAGTTTGTGATTAAAAAGATGTTACAAGATTTGAATATTTTAAATCCTAGTATAAGATAAAGATAAGATAAAGGAATTGTTGGTAATGTTAATAATAATATTAGAGGTAAAAATGGCATTGGGAACAGGTAGCATAACTATTTTGTAAACCAGTGATTAAAAAGTTTGAAAAAAGAAGAAGTACTGTAGGTGGAATTGATAAAATATCGGTAAATAATTGATAAATAAAGCCGGTTTATGTGATATGTCTTCTTATTGTAAACAAAGTACAGGTTTTAAATATATTCTTGCTGTTATAAATATCTTTTAGTAAATATGGTTGAATGATTCAATTAACAAATAAAAGAGGAATATCTGTAGCTGAAGCTTTTGAAAATATTATAAATGATAGAAATCCAGAAAAATTATGGGTTGATAAAGGAAGTGAATTTTATAATAAACATGTTAAGACTCTTTTTAAAGATTCACACAGTGATGAGTTGTATTCTACAGAGAAAGAAGAGAAAAGTAGTGTTTTTGAAAGAAGGAATAGAACTATGAAATAAAAAATGTTTAAGTATTTTACTGCTAACAGTACCACAAAATATTATAATATATTAGATGATTTAGTTAATAATTATAACAATACTTTTCATACTTCTATAAAAATGACTCCTGTTGAAGTCAGTAAAAAATCAAATTCTTGAGACCAACGGGAATTGAACCAGTCCGTTCTACGGCACCAAATCGCCTAGCAACAATTGCACACGCGTTTTTCAGTACTTGACTAACCGCATCTCCAAAAAAAGATGCGATTTCATCAAGCCATTCAAATCGTGCACACAAAGTCACCCGAACGGACCAATCGAGACAAGGACTATTACAACAACAACAAACATCCCGTACAGGTATTGAAATATCCTCAGTAACAACAAACACATAACATAATATCCGTATTAGTTATACAGGGGCCGATATGTATTCTTGTAAACATGGATAACATATATAGACAATACAATTTTGCTTCAAATAATTGTTTGGGATGTTTGTTATTGTTGTAATGGTCCTTGTCTCGATTGGTCCGTTCGGGTGACTTTGTGTGCACGATTTGAATGGCTTGATGAAATCGCATCTTTTTTTGGAGATGCGGTTAGTCAAGTACTGAAAAACGAGTGTGCAATTGTTGCTAGGCGATTTGGTGCCGTAGAACGGACTGGTTCAATTCCCGTTGGTCTCAAGAATTTTTAAAATTGTCCTCTGGCTTCCTACTTAAATTTACTTGTATAAAAAATCAAATGAAGATATAGTAAAAAAAATTATACCCTCAAGAAACAGAAACGTTGAAACCCAAATTTTTAGTAGATGATAGAGTAAGAATAACAAAGAAGAGAAAGATTTTGAGAAAGGTTATAAACCAAAATGGACAACAGAAACATTTGTTATTGATAAAGTAATAATGTACAAATTATGTTACTTATAAAATTACAGATTTAGAAGAAGATAGTATATGCATATACTGGATCCGAGGTATAATGGAACAATACAGAAATGAGAATCCAGAAGGGAAAATAGATAATAAATGGGATAACCTTACAAAGAGCATTTCAACAAAAAATGACAATTTACCAATAAGAAAATCCAAGAACAAACTTGGAAGCCATATGAAATACCAGAGAAAATGTCAGAAAGAATGAAAGCTATAAATACCTCGAAATATTCACCTACAGACAAAGATATCCGAAACATGTGCAATACTGTGAAAGAACAATGATTGGAAATCAAATGCAGTGAGAAGGAGATGTCCCTACACAAAAGACTAAATAAATGCATAAAGACAGATCATAAATAAGAAAAATGCAATCATTGGGGGTGGCGGCTGCATTAAGGATAAGAGTGGAAACATTATATTTGAAAGGTCGAAAGTACTGACAAGATGGAAAGATTGTGTGACAGACCTGTTTGATTACCAACGGAACAAGAAGTGTCTACAATACAAAACAATGATGGACCAGAAATACGTAAATTAGAAATGGAAAACGCAATAAAAACAATAACACGTGGACAGGCACTAGACGCTGATAGAAAAGGAGCAAATATAATGGAAACTGTAGACGAATTTGGTGTAGAAACTATCACAGAACGTGCAATGACACGTGTGTAACAGGACCCAAACCTACGGACCACAAATAATCACACAACTACCTAAGAAGCCCATTACTGTGGATTGTAAAGAATACAGAACAATACGTTTGATGTCACACAACCAAAATACAACTTCAGAGAATACATTAACTAATTAAAAACAGGATAGACATTGAAGTCCGTGTGAACAATTTGGTTTTAGAAAAACAAACTAACCAGAGAAATTATACTTAATATAGGACTATTGACAAATACAGACATATAAATCCAAAGAAGTATCTATAATTACTTCATAGATTACAGCAAGGCATTCGACAGAGTCCAACATGAACATTTATTCGAATGTCTTCAATAAATTTGGCATAGATGGAAATGAAATTAGACTGATTCGAAATATGTATTGGGAACAAACTGTATCAATAAGGTGTGAAAACAGCTACTTACTTACGCAGGTAAAACATCAAATCTATAAACCATGACAAAAAATGTTACGTTCTCCGGACTAAATCTTGCCAATCTGCGGGAGTTTCTGAGCATAAGAAGACTTCATTTAAGATGAATATAAGGAAACATGATTGGTGTCATGTTGCAGTAAACACAAGACTTGCTCGGACAAGTGTACGTGTCTCTACAATGATGATGATGTTCGTCCGTCGTGATCGACGATGACCAAAAACTCAACCATAATAATAATAACAACAAATAATAAAATAATACAGTTAATAGTGCGTTTTTAAATGACTAGCAAGTCCAATGCGCGCACAAAATGTTCTTTTACAGAATTGACACCAATAGAAGGTATCTGTGTGAGGTTGAGATGTTTTTTCTTTTCTACGTGTCCGCTTCTGTCTTGCAGTTTCTTGTCTGAATTCTTCTGCCGCTAGTGCTCCCGTTCTAATGCTGTAACGCCATGCTGTTCTATCCTGATCGAGGCTCTCCCAAGCGCCTACGTCAATGTTAAGATGTTTCAAGGATGACTGGAGCGTGTCTTTGAAACGCTTTTTCTGTCCACCAGCTTTTCGAAATCCTGCCTTGAGTTCTCCATAATATATTTGTTTTGGCAAACGCGAGTTCTCCATACGCACAAGATGGCCTGCCCAGCGTGCCTGCGCCTTCATAAGTATTGTGTGGATGCTTATTGAGGTAAATACTATACTATTATATTGGCTGATTATAGAAAATGTCAGGTTTATATTGAAGTTAAATAGGAACCCAGGAATATGTTCCCAGGAAACCAAATTCGTATGCAGACATTTTGTAGAAACGATCATATACGGAGCTATTACTGACGCTGGCTATACATGACCACAAACTCTCAAGAGAGCTTAGCACAGTCTTCATCAACAGATTCTTCAAAGATGATATGATGTTCTTCATTCTCATCTTCATACCCAAGAATCTCGTATTATATTTGCTGCTAAGGTTTGCTTTTGACTTGCGAATAAATCCGCCCCTTACAAAGCATGGGCCTATACCATGACACTTTAAATTAGAGGCGTTTTCTCCAATACCATTATTATGTCAAACATCGCATTCATCTTTTCCACTTTCTCAATGCAGTATGGATGTCAGGTTTGCTAATTTACCTATATTAATTATAATATCTATCATCATGTAATATCAAAGTATACACGTTAAGCAATCATTACGTTTCTTTTGATCATCGTAGATTTAGCAACTGTTCGACTGGCCAACAATAAGTCTGTTCAGAACCGTTAGCTTAATGCCACGACTTGTCTGTCTAGGATAACAAGTTAGTGTACGTATTACCGCCATGACAGAAGAAGCTATATTTATTCTGAGTAAGGTATTTATTAATGTTCCCGAGTTAATGAACACTTCGAGTGATTGAACTGTGCAATGTCGGCATATTTCTTGTTATACATTCTGTGGATGGAAACCAACGAAAATTTCTTCAAACAAATATATACTGTCATTGAGTTCCATTATATTCTTTATCTTTGATGGATTGAAGAGGAATAATTAGTGAAATTTTACTAGTACTTTGATATCACTGTCTTTTCTTGTCTTATTGTGTCTTGTCAAGATTAGAAATACAGAGATGCGGAGTACACGATCTAGCGAACACTCAGATTAAGGTGAGAACTTTGAGATTCTGAGGTGTGATTATTGTTGCTGTCTTCAAGCATAGACATTTTGAGCTGTGACTGTTCTCGTTGTCTTCAAGCACAGAATTTCTAAGATGTCACTGTTGTTTCTATTTTCAGGCATGGGGATTTTGGGATGTGACTACTGTTGCTATCTTCATGCATGGGGATTTTGGGATGTGACTACTGTTGCTATCTTCATGCATGTGGATTTTGGGATCTGACTACTGTTGCTATCTTCATGCATGGGGATTCTGACGTCTTATTGTTGTCGCTGTCTTCAATCATGGAGAATATTAGGTGTACGTTTCTTCAGCCATCATCATCATTATCGTAAACTCCATAACACTTCAGTGTCATAGGGGTGTCATTCTGGAAAAATCAATACACAATTCCACCATGCCTCAGACCAGCTCATACAGTCTGTTACAAGTTCTTTGTTTGAGTGTGGAGAATATCTTAATCCTATCCATTCTTTAATATCACCAATCCATACTTTCCTCTAATCTCAACTTCCTCTTTCACCCTCAACTGTTCTTTGTGGACAGAGAATAGTGCTTCATCACGTGGCCAAACCACACACGTTTGCGACGCCTCACCACTGCCATAAGATGTTCTTGTTGTCCTGCAAAAGTATATATTTTAATTCTCACGTATATGTTGGTTTTATGTTCTGTATAATGGATGTCACAGTATGAGTCTGCAACATTTGTTTTCAAAAGCCTGTAATCTCCTCTATATCTCTGCTGTCTTTGTCCAACTTTCACATCCCTACAAAAGAATATGTATTACTTGAGTTTGATATCGGTATATTTTCACTGTTGTACTTATTCTGCTCTTCCGTATGGTATTTAATGTGGACATTGCAGCCGATGCTATTTTATGGCGTCTTTATTTCTTTGATAGTGATTCTATCGCTGCTCATACAGGATCCTAAGTATGTCAAGGCATCGACTTCTTCTAGTTTCTGTACATTCATCCAGATATTAATAGAAGTCATATTGTCATCTCTGTTTGTCATTATTTTGCTTTTCTAAAAGGTAAAACAGTGAGAAAAGATGAGACGCGTACACATCTTGGAGTGAGTCACTATTGACCCTAGACTTACTTGAAAGGAGCACATTGACAAGTGCCAAAGAATAGGTATAATGAGAAGAGCACTTCTTAAAATAATTGGTGAAACAGATTGTGGAGCAAATGGGAAAATTCTAAGTAGGGAATACCAATAACGACAATTACAAAAATTACTGAAAACAATAAACACCGCTTCATATATCATTTCACCAACTTATGCGCATACAGACAGACAAATATAGATAACAAACACGGTCTCGTGATTGGTTTCGTATGTTTATTGGACACACACAAATGACGTTATGTCCATGAACGAATATGTGTATAGCTTATTGCGTCGTGCAAAAAAACGAAAGCAGAAATGCACTCATCATTTTCGTAATTTCTTATAAGCTTATTTTTGGAACACGGTTAAGTGATAGAGATGAGATTCTCTTGTCGCTATAAGCGAAACCTTAAAACTAAGGGATAATAATAAAGAAGAACATGTGTCAATGCTGGGTAATGAAACAAGAAATCAGACATAAAAACAAACGATTATTGAGCCAAGTTGATCAAAAATAAACGATAGTAATAGTTAACGAAGACGTTATAACAATACTTCGTATGAAGACATAATTATTAAAAGTAATAAAGATCAAACACATAAAATATTGAGGATATAAAAATCACATTGTTGAAGACCTTACTTAAAGGTAAATTAAAGGGGAGGCGAGCAAGAGGTAGGCAGAGGGAGACATGGGAGAGTGACATCGCGAGATGGGCATGTAACAGTCTAGCAGAGTGCACATAAAAGACAAGAGACAGGGGATTGGAAGTCTATTGCAGGTAACCTTCTTTGCGAAGACGGCGGTTAATGATGATGACATTTACAGAATATTGTAGTTATACTCTACAGAGATCGATGTCAGAATCGAACTTTGTTTTGGCTTCTGTTCCAATGAATTGATAAAGTAGATTAAAAACGTTGACCCCAGCTAATAGACGTATCTAATAGCACACAAATGACACATTTTAAACATCCAGTCGTGTTATATCACTATCAACTGTCACTGAATATTTTATATGAAATGTTGTTAGACATTTAAAAATAGAATGATAATACAAGGCAACTCGTGGATTCTATAAAAAAGTATTGTCAATAAAGACCTATACATTAATTTGTAACTTCTGAGACAAACATAAACTTTCAATTTATTTCTCATCCATAGACAACGTAAAACAACAAGCGTCCAGAGTTCACTGGTAAGGGCTGGGTTTGTTGTTTTCTGTCGGAGTGTATAATTTAAAAAAATCTCACCCTGAACATGACGTGGGGACAGCAACGGCATGCGGTCTTTATCATACAAGCCACTCGAATACTCCCGGTAACTCCTTAACGGGAATAATAGAGTATGGTAGTTTTGTTTATCAATCCCATACTATAGGAACATATTTTCTATTGCCATCTCTCATTCACATTTTTCATGCAGCTTCGTCATTAATAGCTAAATCCATTGGTAGTTTGAAAATAGAATGAGTTGTGTGACCACCCTGTAACAATGTCGCTGCTATGCCAGACTGTAAACCCAATGGTTCATACCAACTGGTTTATATATATATCCGTGTCCTATCAATACCAACCATTATGCTCATCATTGTCGACACCATTCTCGACAATATTCTAAGGCTCGAGATTTTCTCCTTCTTTCGTATAGTAGTAGTAGCATTATCCTTCGCTGTTGTTGCCCTTGTGATCCCCTAACTATAGCTCAAACTTTACTCTATAGCTAAAATGACCAATTCTAAAAAGAACATGTAACCATTTCGTTTCAATCATAAAATTCTACATAATATCCTCAACGTTAACGTCACTACATAAAAATCATAGGATCACTAATAATTAACTGTCACATAGAAGACAAAATGTAACTTAGCCATTTCATCCAATAGTTTGAGTATTCTTGGCACGCGAAATCTCCCAAGTCTCGTAATTAACGGTGTTTTTTATGAGTAGAGACCCAATTGTGGACGTTCGGCTAAGAAGGCAGCACAGGCCCAACATTACTGTCGAGCTTTTCCTATACCGGAATCAAGTAAATTCAAGTAGGAAGCATGAGGGTAAGTGAAAATAAGTCTTACAGCTGACGGGAATTGAACGAGGTCCGTTCTAGAGGCACCGAATCGCCTTGCCGCTCACGTGAAATGTTTTCTGTACTTGACCGGACACGTCTCCCCAAAAAGATGTGATCTCAAGACATTCAACTAGTGTGCTCAAGCGAATAACATTTCCATGTGAAATTGTTGCTTAGTACGGGTAAGAATTAATCTCGTTTAAATAGGTTACCCAATAACATATTTTTGTTATACTCAATAACAATTACATATTTTGTCCACTCAAAAAAAAGAATATATAGTAATAAATATATCAAAAATTGAGTACACTGCTATGATATGGTTCTATTGACGATCAAAATTAAGCTAAAAAAGAATCATACGCAAAACAAATGCACACGATTAAGATTTAATTTAGAAAAATTGAAAGATCCAGAAATAGCAGAGATATTTGAGGCAACAGTGGGTGGAAAATTTGCAGCTCTAAACCTTGTAAATGAAGATGTTAACTCTCTCACAGAAACCATGAAAGGAACTTTATTAAAATCAGCAACAGAAATACTAGGGGCAAGAAGAATAACACACAAACCTTGGGTAACAGATGACATCCTAAAATTGTGTGACGAACGGAGGGAAATGAAAAAGATTAAGAAAGAGGCCCCTGAAATGTCAGGGCAATATAGCAAAATAAACAAAAACATCAGAAGGAAAATGAAACAAGCACAAGAAGTGTGGCTAGAGGAAAAATGCGAAACCATCAATGAAGGTATTAAACGCGGAAACAGCAAGGTAGCATACGACACTCTAAGAAAGATAACACAGCCAAATAGACCAAAGATATCTACAATACAAGACAAACACGGAAAGATACTCAATGAAACAACAGATATAGTGAAAAGATGGACAGAGTATTGCAAGGAACTGTATAACTGCAAGTGTAATCCTGACTACACGATATTACAGAATTCTGAACTAAACAACAGAGAAATAGGAAATGCAGAAATTCTAGTAGATGAAATAAAAGAGGCCATACGAACATTGAAAGGAGGGAAGTCACCTGGTGTAGACAACATTCCAGCAGAATTGTTGAAATACGGGGGCATTAATGTGGTAAATATTATGACCAAAATATGCCAAAATATATGAAACACAAAACAATGGCCCACTGAGTGGACACAATCACTAATAATACCAATTCCCAAGAAAGGAAATTTGAAAGTGTGTACAAATTACAGAACAATTAGCCTTATAACACACCCCAGTAAAGTGATGCTCAAAATACTAATTAACAGAATAAAACACAAGTCAGAAGAAATAATTGCAGAAGAACAAGCTGGCTTCAGAGCAAACAGAAGCACTGTTGAACAAATATTTAACATCCGAACACTGATCGAAAAACATATTCAGCACCAACGTGATCTATACCACAACTTCATTGACTTTACAAAGGCCTTTGATCGTGTTTGGCATGATGGTCTTTGGCACATACTGAGGAAATTTAATTTTGACACCACAATTATAGACATTATTGAAGCTCTGTACGAAAATGCAAATAGTGCTGTCTTGTCACACAATACAATTGGAGAGTTCTTCAAAACAACTGTGGGAGTTCGACAGGGATGCATAATGTCCCCAGTACTTTTTAACATATACTTAGAGCACATCATACAAGAGACATTGCATGACTACAACACGTCTATATCGATCGGAGGTCGCCCTATTTGCAACTTGCGTTTCGCTGATGATATTGATCTTATAGATGGGTCAGAACAATCATTGCAAGAATTAACATCAAAGTTAGAAAAAGTTACCAGCAAGTACGGAATGGAAATCAATTCAGATAAGAGCAAAATCTTGGTAAACAGCAGAGACACAGAAAACCAGACTAATATCATGATGAATGGACATAAGCTTGAAGAGGTGAATACCTTCAAATACCTCGGATCCAGTACATGCAGCGATGGTAAATGCAAAGCAGAATTAAAAATAAGGCTGGAGATGGCTTTAGCGTTCTTGTCAAAGCTAACTGTGATTTGGAAAAGCAATATCAGCGTTGGAGTGAAAATCAAACTGTATAGGTCGCTGGTGCTTTCCGTTGTGTTGTATGGTTGCGAGAGTTGGACACTCACTGCGAACATGGAGAGAAGATTACAGGCTTTCGAGTATAAATGCTACAGAAGAATTCTACGAATTTCCTATAGGGAACATAAGACCAATGTGTACGTAAGAAATAAAGTAGAGATGTGTGCAGGTGTCCAAGAGCCATTGCTTTCAATAGTGAAACGACGAAAACTAGCATGGTTCGGACATTTATGCAGGCACGATTCCTTGTCAAAAACAATACTGCAGGGAACTGTCGTGGGTGGAAGAAGCAAAGGAGGTCAAATAAAGACATGGACAGACAACATCAAGGAATGGACAGGGCTAGATATTTCCACACTCATCCGCATCGCTGACGATAGAATTCGCTGGAGGACTCTGTGTGCTGAAGCTTCCAATGTGGTACCCCTACGACCCTGAAGGGTTATGGGTTTTATAGATATAGATAGACACTGCACGCTAAACATGTCCTCATATTCTTCTTCTTCTTCGTCAGCGTTCATTCTCAAACTCCGCTGTGTTCTCACTTGTAGCAGTACAATGATGCTACTAGATTTCCAGTAGGATGTAGTCCAGAGAATGGAAATGCTTTATGTCGATGTTTTATTTGCGGCAATGGCTCTACACATCCGTCTTCGGCAGAAGTCCACATGTAAGTCGGTAGATTTAGGCTTAATATTATCAATCAATCAATAAACCCATAACCCTTCAGGGTCGTAGGGGTACCACATTGGATGCTTCAGCACACAGAGTCCTCCAGCGAATTCTATCCTCAGCGATGCGGATGAGTGTGGAAATATCTAGCCCTGTCCATTCCTTGATGTCGTCTGTCCATGTCTTTATTTGTCCTCCTCTGCTTCTTCCACCCTCGACAGTTCCCTGCAGTATTGTTTTTGACAAGGAATCGTGCCTGCATAAATGTCCGAACCATGCTAGTGTTCGTCGTTTCACTATTGATAGCAATGGCTCCTGGACACCTGCACACATCTCTACTTTATTTCTTACGTACACATTGGTCTTATGTTCCCTATAGGAAATTCGTAGAATTCTTCTGTAGCATTTATACTCGAAAGCCTGTAATTTTCTCTCCATGTCCGCAGTGAGTGCTGTATTCTCTGTGTGTGATTATCCATTGTAGTATTTCAGTGGGCAAAAGGTTTAGCTAGTGGTGCCCATCTCCTCTCCAGCTGTCTTAATATTATACACTATGAGGAATCAGGAAGAAACTATATTATATTTCTACTATGGAACCCATAGGCTGCTAAAGGGGACATCCTTTATTTATCAGACCTAACGTGTTGCCACGGACCACAAAATAAAAACAAATGCTTATGAAGCAGTTAATCATTACCAACATATAGCTATTATTCTTGATATTGGAAAGAGGGATATGTGTTGGAACGTATTGTCACATCGTAATAGGCAGTACATGGCAAGCTATACTTATGCCAGATATGTCAGGCCTACAATCACAGAACTAAGCTGTAATATAGATGTAATATAGATAATATAAATAAAGACATGGACAGACAACATCAAGGAATGGCTAGGGCAAGATATTTCCATACTCATCCGCATCGCTGATGATAGAATTCGCTGGATGACTCTGTGTGCTGAGGCTTCCAATGTGGTACACCTTACGACCCTGAAGGGTTATGGGTTTATTGATTAATTGATTGATTGAGCAGTGCTATATTTTCTTATGGATACATGATGTTATTACATAATTCTCGTGTTCGTTCTTCATATGATGATGATGATGACCATTTCTTGCACCCATATTGAGAATCCACTTAGAATGATGTCCATGCTTAATAGTTCGTAGATGGCTAATCAGCCCTATTCGAGCTACATGTTATTTTACAGTTCGGGCTATATTGGAATGGAGTGAACTGTTTTCTCTGGAGTTTTCCCGATGCCTTTAATTGGTGTGTAGAGCGCAAGAACCTTTGATGTCTTTTACTGATGCAGAAATGTTTTCAGATCGCAACGGCTCCCAGGTCGAGCCAGCCTTAAATGAGTACCGGATTAATCCGGGAAGTAAAGACTGCGAGGGAGAGGAGATGGCTACCGCCCTCATTTGTAGAGCCTGTGAAATGTGAGATCGCTAACATCTCACACCCCTACGGCATTAATAAATGCTATGGGTTACTTTACTTTTACTTACTGATGCAGAACCATATGAAGCCTATATTCAGTGAACTACTTACTGCTAGCATGGCTACATTTATTGCTAGAGACCGGAAGACTAAGAGAGACTAAGTATTCCTATAGGCCTATGTGAATTGTATTGTATCACAATTAGATTCGGAAGCCAAGGATTTGCTGCTGATCCAAATCAGTCGGTTTGATATGGAATATCCACACCAACTTTAGTAGTATCTATTGTGGCGGAATTATGTGACTTTGTTATTGGATACATAAGTGTATTCGGAAGACAAGGATTCGCTGTTCAAGTACCAAAAACAGATTGACAGGTATCAACCCCCTCCCGCCCTGCCGAACACAGCCGTTGACAACCAGAAAATTAAGGTGACGTGACTGTAAATTGGTATTTCTTATTGACGTGACTTGAAGATTTCGCTTGTCAAGGAGGTGTCAGGACCTGGAGTACTCAAGCTATTGGATGAAATGACTAAGTTACATTTTGTCTTCTATGTGACAGTTAATTATTAGTGATCCTATGATTTTGATGTAGTGACGTTAACGTTGAGGATATTATGTAGAATTTTATGATTGAAATTAAATGGTTACATGTTCTTTATGGAGTTGGTCATTTTTAACTATAGAGTAAAGTTTGAGCTTTAGTTAGGGGGTCACAAGGGTCACAACAGCGTTGGATACAGTTACTACTACTATACGAAGGGGGAAGAGACTCACGAGCAGTGTTTCCATAGTATATTGTTGAGAATTATGTCGACAATTATGTCCATAATGGATGATCATTGATAGGACACGGATATATATAAACCAGTACGTATGAACTATTGGGTTTACAGTCTGGCATAGCGGCGACGTTGCGACAGGGTGACCGTACATATCATTCTAATTTCCAACTAACCCTGGAGTTAGCTACTAATGATGAAATTGTGTGGATAATTTTCCAAAAGCAGTGGAATGGGAGACATCTGTAGAAAATCTGTTCTTATAGTATTGGATGAAGAAACAAAACTGGTATACTCTATTATTCCAATCAGGAAGTTACAGGGAGTATTTGAGTGGCTTGTATGATCAAGACCGCATTCGTTGATGTCGCCACGTCATGTTGAGGGTGAGTTTTATTTAAAAATTAACTATCCGACAGAAAGAAACCCAGCCCTTCCCGGAGAACTCTTGACCTCATAGGTATGAAACCAACACTCTAACCTCTTGCCATACGCCACACTTATGCGTCACACAGATGAATGTACGATGGGACCATGACCTTGGAAGCATTTAATAAGAGTCTACATGGTTTGAGCAACAGCGAAGCAATTATGGCAGGTATAACTGCTGCCCAATCTGGAGATTTTTGCCACAGTCTGTCAGAAGTACATAACGGGACTACATCTGATGTGATTCAAAAACATCTTTAATCATCATGTATGTCCAACCATGCTGTGTCCCTCAAACTAACAACTAATTTGTCCAACCATGCTGTGTCCCTCAAACTAACAACTAATTTGTCCAACCATGCTGTGTCCCTCAAACTAACAACTAATTTGTCCAACCATGCTGTGTCCCTTAAACTAACAACTAATATGAGAGCTTAATTTTATATGATAAAACTTGATAATTATTTTACTACAACTTGGAAAGGGAAAACAACAGTGGAGTCTGATGAGAAAGTTATAATGGAGAAGGGAAAACACAAGTGGAGTCTGATGAGAAAATTATAATGGAGAAGGGAAAACACAAGTGGAGTCTGATGAGAAAGTGATAATGTTAACATTTAGCACTATTGTTCAAAATCTTCATGAATTAATAGTGCGCGCATTTACTAATTACATTTGCAAATATACGGACGTCCCTTGGTTGTGCGAAGGGGGAATATTGGCGCCAAAAATGTTTCTGTTAACTAATTCACAAACACTTACTACTAGCAGGCGAACTATATATTTACAGGTCGATAGACGCAGTATCAACATGAAGATGTCAATTAACAAACATACTTTCTATATTCATAATATTGTCCACGTCTTCCAATTCACGAGTTACATCTGAAACTACGAACACGCCTAATATTACTAGGAAATTATAAATCGCCATATACTCTCTTAAAAGTGAAGATCGTTAAAATACACCACCTTATTACTCCGCGACAGCAGGAGTCATTTTTAAACTGCTGATGACATGTAAAAACAATATTATTTAAAACATTTAAAACAACTAAAAACAATATTTAAACAACATTTCTTTAAAAACGTGTATAGCTCTGTAATTGTTCCAGTATTAACGGTAAAGCCCTTGAATCCTTGTGCTTTTAAAGTACAAGTGTAAACAGGCTTTGGCCAAGTGGGAGATGTTTCCATCTCAAGAGTTGTCATTCAGTTTAAGAATTTACAATTTCCTGTTACCCTCAGTTTTGCCATGTCCATTAACAAATCTCATGCAAACCATGGACGAGGTTGTTCTACAATTACAAGATGACTTTTTGTTCATGATCAATTCTATGTTTGGTGCTCATGAATTCGAACTGCCAACAAATTATGTGTATATGATTCTTCTGGGAAAACGACCAATGCTGTATTTAGAATAATATGAACTATGAACACTGGATTTAAGAATCATATATATCTCTTGTTAATAAAATATTGTATTATTGTTCATACATATCAGTATTGTTTATGAATAAGCTGGTCCGTTAACTTGTTTTTAGAACTTCCAGATTGTTTCAGGTGTCTACTTCCTGACCAGCTATACGAGTATGCTTTTAAAAATTCAGATTATCTACGCTGTTAGTTCTCCAGTAGTCAATACCTCATCTATTCTTAAAAATCGTTGTTGGAAACATGTATAGTTACACTATTTGTGTCTTTTATTTTCACCCCAGCAACGCGGTATTCCTTATATATCTTCTTATATATATATATATATATATATATACATATATATATATATATGATATATAGATAGATAGATAGTTAATATAGATAGATAGATATATAATATAGATAGATAGATAGATAGATAGATAGATAGATAGATAGATAGATAGATAGATAGATAGATAGATAGATAGATAGATAGATAGATAGATAGATAGATAGATAGATAGATATATAGATAGATAGATAGATAGATAGATAGATAGATAGATAGATAGATAGATAGATAGATAGATAGATAGATAGATAGATAGATAGATAGATAGATAGATAGATAGATAGATAGATAGATAGATAGATAGATAGATAGATAGATAGATAGATAGATAGATAGATAGATAGATAGATAGATAGATAGATAGATAGATAGATAGATAGATAGATAGATAGATAGATAGATAGATAGATAGATAGATATATAGATAGATAGATAGATAGATAGATAGATAGATAGATAGATAGATAGATAGATAGATAGATAGATAGATAGATAGATAGATAGATAGATAGATAGATAAAAACAATTTATGTGCTTTTATTTATCCAATAATGTTTAAGTTATCAATATTAATATAACATTTATTTACAGAAGGCTAATAAAATTCAAAGAAAGAATGTTAATTATATTTTGTTCAGAAAATGTAAGTAAAATAATTCCACAAAAATCCATAACTGTTTAAGTGATCTTTCTGGTTAGTTCGCTCTTGTCGTGCTGAAATTAGACTGAATTTAAATAGAAGTGTCCCATTAGAGCTGCGCTATTTGTGAAGACGAACCGAGTAACAACTAATGTCAATCTTACGGCCACCATACACTGACGTTCCTGGCTCTATGTATTCTTAATAAACCTTTCAGAAAGATACAGTCAATAAATAGAGCACGATCTTTAAAATGAGAACTAAGACACTTCCTGTCTATTGTTTGAATAAATACATGCTATACTTGTGAGTACGAGGAAAATATGAACATCTAAACACATTTCAAGAAAGCTAAAAATGATAATTATAAAATGCTTTATCTTTTCTAAATTAATGTATGGCTCTGAGACATGGACAATAAACAAACAATTAGAAGACATAATTGATGCTTTTGAGATGTGGGTATATAGAAGAATGGGAGAACATCATGGAAAGGGAAGAAAATACACAAAGAGGTTCTAACAACAGTTAATTTGAAGAAATAATTATTAAAGAAAATAAAGATCAAGCAGATACAATATTTTGAAGACATTACAAGACATGATACCTTATTGAAGACCTTACTTGAGGGTAAAGTCAAAGGAAAGCGAGAAAGAGATATGTAGAGATACAAGTGGGAGAGTAACATCACAAGATGAACAAGTTACAGTCTAGCAGAGTGCATCACCAAAACAAGAGAGGATGTTAGAGATCTGTTGCAGTCAACCGTCGTTGCACTTGATGATGGTGATACGTACTTTTGAATAAATACATCAGCTCGCTTAAATAAACAAGATCTCTGTAAGATAAAGAGTACATTTACATCTCATATCCCTGAAGTCCGGAGTTCAATCCACGGTTGGGACAAGGATTTTTGTCTTTCGGAGGTGCAGTAAAACGTCTTCATGTACACGTCACTGCAACAGCTGTGGCAAAGTGGCCTTCATTTCCCCAACCAAAATGCCTCCATGCACTCCATAACAGAAAAACAAGTAGTATGAAAGCTCTTTGTAGTTACAATTGGACAATTAACCATATGGTTTTTCAGTTCTTTAATTGGAGCAATCTTCTTTTTTTTGGCCACTTCATGAGACAGGCAGGTTTAGAGAACATAATCACAACAGGCAAGATTGAAGGCACCAGAGACAGAGGGCGACAACGTGAGAAATTATTAGACAGTTTGACAACCTGGCACTGCAAAGAAACAACAACGACTTTGATACATAATACTGTTGACAGAGAGCTGTGGAGAGCCATGACCGCCTACGCCACCCGGCATGGCACCTGATGATGATGAATTGGAGCACATTTGTTAAATGCGATTACATCTGGCCTCTTAAAAACTAATTGTACGAAATAAATAGTAGGTATAATAACATTTCTTGAACACATCGGAAGCCAGAAAGTGCAATGGTTCAGTCACATAATGGGAAGAAATTCAACCCAGATAACAATAACACAACTTCAAGGAACAAATAGCTTCTACATTATATTCCTGGCAATACCTATATCTACAAATCAACTTACACAGTTACAGATGAAAGTAGTTGTCAACTAACCCACATAATTTTTTCATTCATTAGATGTTCCAGGACTACCAATTCACGAGTTACATTTGAGGATCTGAGTACCTAAAGAATTGCTGTGTCATGTGACTTATTCCTTTCCACAAAGTTGTCTTCCCAATGAACTCTCTGAACATCTCTCTGTCTTGGGCGATGTGGCTTGCATTTTCTAGCGATGTATTCATGTTATCTTTAATGTCGTCTGTCCATCGTCTTCTTGGTCTGCCCTTTCTCCTCTTTCCAGGTACTCTTCCCTCCATTATTTTTCTTTCTAATCAGTAATGTCTCTTTATATGACCAAACAGGCGTAGTTTTCTTTTTGTTATTGTGTTTAGTAACCAACACTCTGGAATATTCAATGTAAAGTATTGCTACTGAATTTAAATCCACAACTCTGCAATGATCCATTTAATTATTTATAAATTTAATATCCAGTATCAGGTAGAAAAATATCATATAAATATGGGTTACAGCATTAAAGGTAAAAACGGAAAAACTATATTTGATAAAACAGAAGTACAGTACTTAACAGATGAGCAGATGTCTTTAATATGGCAGAATTGTTTGATGGCCAATGGCAAAATGCAAAAATACACAACAATGATGGACTAGCAATACTGAAAGTAGATGTACAAAACGAAATAAAATCAAAAAAATGTACACAAGCTGCAGGCTCCATCAGAATAACAGCAGACATTTCTTCTTCTTCTTTCGTTCACTTGAAACATGTCTATATCAATAATTCTGTCTCCTGAATAAAACGCACTGTCTTATGTAGTTAAAAACAGACATAATAAAAGCTCTAAATGAATGTGAAATTGTCACGGAACTCCGCAATGACATATTTGAATCAGGCCACATACATAAAGACTTAACGTCATCAATATTCATACCACTACCTAAGAAGTCCAGGGCTGTGGACTGTACAGAATATATAGAACAATACGTTTAATGAGTCATATAACTAAAATACTACTCAATATAATACATGAAACAATTAAAAATAAGACAGACACTGAGGACGGTGAACAGCAATTCGGTTTTTAAAAAACAAAGGAACCAGGGAAGCTATATTTAGTATCCGACTGTTGGTATATAAATATATAGAAGTCCAAAAACATTATCTATATTTGCTTCACAGACTACAGCAAGACCTTTGACAGAGCCCAATATGAAAAATTAATCAATTATCTTCAAGAAATATGCATAGATGGAAACGACATCAGACTGATTAGAATATATATTGGGAACAAATTGCATCAATAAGGTGTGAAAACAGTTACTCACCATGCATAGAAATAAGAAAAGGGGTAAGACAGGGATGTATGTTATCACCAAGCCTATTTAATATCTTCACAGAGAATATCTTTCAACATATCGAAGAAATGCCATGACTCAAGATCAATGGGAAAATAATAAACAATCTGAGATATGCAGATGACACTGTTCTTTTAACAGAAAGTTAATATGAATTATATGAAGGCGCAAGCACGCTGGGCAGGCCATCTTGTGCTTATGGAAAACTCGCGTTTGCCAAAACACATATATTATGGAGCACTCAAGGCAGAATTTCGAAAAGCTGGTGGACGGAAAAAGTCATGCTCAAGTCATCACTGAAACATCTTAACATTGACGTAGGCGCTTGGGAGAGCCTCGCACATGTTAGAACAGCATGGCGTTACATCATTAGAACGGGAAGTGCCCAGCGGCAGAAGAGTCCAGAAAAGATACTGCAAGACAGAAGAGGGCACGTAGAAAAAAAACCATCTCAACCTCACATAGACATCCTCTATTGTTGTCAATTCTGTAAAAGAACATTTTATGCGCGCAGTGGATTTGTTAGTCATTTAAAAACGCACTATTAACTTTATTATTTTTATTACTTATTGTTATTATTATTATGGTTCAGTTTTTGGTCATCGTCGATTACGACGGACGAACATCATCAATATGAACTACAAAGACTGATAGATCAAGTCAATAAATCAAGTAATGAATATGGACTGGATATAAATATTCAAGTAAGAAAAACCATAATAATAAGCAAAGTCACAGAAGAACAGGTGCTAAACAAAAACATACATGTACATGGAAACTACAACAAGTAGAACATTACCAATATGGGCACATAATCACAAATGATGACAAATATGAAACAGAAGATAAAAGGAGAATAAGAATGGCTAAAAGTACTTTCATAACATGAGGAAAATAGTAACATCTAAACAATTTACAAACAACTTAAAAATGAAAATTATAAAATTCTACACTTATTCTATATTAACATTGGCTCAGAAACATTGGCAATAAACACATTTATCACTAGCAAAAGTTAACAAGAACACTGAAATTATCGTTCCAAAAACATCCACTTTATAATAAAAGACGATGAATGCAAGATTTCAATCTATAACCATTTCATATATGTTATATAGCAACATGGTTAATATATATATAAATATATATAAATTCCTTTACTGTATTATTTCCAAGGTGTTGCCCACACATGTTGAGAGGACGTTTTATACAGGCTTTCCTACACAGAAAATTAAGTCTTACAACGTTATGCTGTTCCTTACATTTGTACACATTGGTTCCGAGTATCATTTATTAGAAGCACATGGGCTCGTTAAAGACCTCACTGACAGACTTTGACAATGATAGATCGTACGAACATAGCTCTTTGCAATAGACAAAACTTGAACCTCTTGTGAAAAAATGGAGAAAGCAATAAACCAAAGAACGTTACTGGCTATAAAGACATGGCAGATCAGACACCATCAAAGTTATTCTATCATGCCCAGATTCTCTACAAAGTCTTTTAGGACAAGTATATGGAGTAGTATTCGAATAAGACATATTAATAGCTGAAGGCAGAGTTAACGGCGACAGGGGTAGAGGGCGCACAAGACGACGATGGTGCAGTGATTTATCAAATTGCTTAAACATGTCTCTAGCTGTGGCAGGTCAACTCACTCAGAATCATGGAGTGTTCAGAGAATCCATAAGGAAGACCATGTTCTGGAAAGAATGTGTCACATGCGAGCGAGAATCGAATACAAACTCATTGGTAAAGGTATAGGTAGGTCCCATGGACTGAGCATGGCGGTGATGAAGATAACTGTTCTTGTAATAATTAGCTGCAACTATTAGTTGGTCTGGCCAGTTCACGTCGTTGTTGTCTTTACCTCCCCTAACTAATGTGTCCAGGTACCCGTTTACAGCTGGTTTTGCTGGACGAGCGGTAGTGTCAGGTTAGAAATCAGGACTCGGACAATTTTGTTTTTGAGTGGACATAGTTTATAACCCGGTGATAGTGAGCATGGCGATATCACTACTGAGCGAATGCGGTAGACGTCATTAGCCACATGGTTTCTCGCCAGTCACTGACTAGGCAGCTGAGCACTTATGGGAAACCGTGACTATGATGCTGGTTGATAACTCATATTATCTTGAATATTAGCTTTCGAATACCAGAACTAAAAATATATAATGACCATAATCGCGTGTGCCATACGTGTGCCATTATTGTGCCATACTTGTGCCACCTTGTAAGTGTGCCCAAATGTCATAATTATATATTGACTATTGTCGTAGTCATATGTCGTACATGCAGCAACAGTCTTACAAATGTGATATATGCATTAAAAAAACCTCAGCTAATTCAATTCTAAATAGGAATCATTATTTTAAGATTTTCAATCCATTTTTTTTAACAGATTGATTTTTTGTCCCACGTGTGTCATCTCTTGTGAGAACTTTGAAGTTGAGTTGTTTTCTGATTAATGATCAGATTACGTTACATCTTGTTACGTCTGTAAATGTCATTTATAGAAACAAGTACATTATTGGTTTTCCTTCTTTATCACACTTACACTGATTAAAACCGCTGTCCCTGTTATTTCCATTTCTATATGATGACAATTATTTTATTAATTATTATATTTCTCCATTATTTATTATCCTCCGTTTCATACGCGATATTGATTATGCAGCAATAGTAATTACGTAAAAGACTGGTACCTGCATGTTTCACTTCCAATCGAAGACGGATGTGTCGGGCCCTTGGCGCAAATAAAACGGCGGCACAACGCATTACCATTCTCTGGACTACACCCTGCTGGAAATCTAATAGGACTATGGTCCTGCTATAAGAGAGATTCAGCGGGAGTTTGAGAATGATCGCTGAAGAAAAAAAGAATTATGTTTCACTTGAACAACACGGACTATAGATAAAGGGTTATGATATGCCTTTACATGTGAATTCCTTAATATATTTTAGGTTATTATCTGTAAACATTGTGACACGAAGTATGAAGGTAGAACGGGCTTACGATTGAGTGACCGCTTCTGTAGGCTTCTTCATGCCATAAAACACAGAAAACCTACCTCTGTCGTCATCCATTTTAATCGTGCACATCATTGTATCCTCGATATCCGGTCAATGCCCTCAGAACCTGCACCACAGATCTAGTTACGCTCTTAAAATCGATTTAATTTTGAGCTTGGTACCCTCAAGCCTTTTGGTCTTACTCCAAACATTCATTTGTTTAAATTTGTGTTGGTGTGGTCCTTATTGTATTGCTATCCATGTTGTATTTGGTAATAATTTGTTATATCTGTTGTTATATCCCGTCCAATTTTCAACAAAATACGCTTCCATGACTACATGTTTACACACACATCACTGTCACCTTGAACTTTGTATTGTTTACATGTTAATAGTGTATCTAGTGCCTCTGTGGTGGTAACATAGTTTTTACTGTTTTCATTATTTTTCACTGTTTTGTATATTCTTGAAAAAGATCTAACGGTTCGAAACGTTGAAAATGTCTTGTGTATTTTCATTTGTCTGTTTTCGTATTTAAACCTCATAACTCCTTAACGATAGTCTGTCTTGTTCAAGTGAAACATTCAAAAAAACCTGTGTTTTACGTAAGTACTATTGTTGTTCCATTTCACGGAGTATTCCTTAAATTGATTTTGCAGAAGAGCTTGTTGTATTGTCAATGTCACAATATTACAATTGTTGTAATCAGCCACATGAAATCTATCAGAAAAACCAAGAAGCTTCGCCGTGTACTTCGGTAAATTCAGGTATCTTACAAGATCATTACACCGTTCATTTAATTTCAGTAATTTCAAAAACGTCAATGTTCTTCTTTGTCTCTGTCCATGATATTCGCAAGATCTTACTGTAGCACTTCATTTCAAATGAATTCATTCTTTTAGATATTGTCTTGTTTAAAGTCCAAGTCTCGCATCAATATGTTGCCACTGGGAAAACACACGATCTAAAAAGGTAATAAGAATGCATTATCCGTACTCATTAACTTCGTATTTAAAATCTTAAAAGGGTTACTTTAGTGTCGTTATTACTACTATCTAATATCTTTTTTATTTGTATAGTTAGTACAACTTCTGGGTCTTTTGAGGTTGATGGCTCATAAATGTCCTCTTCTTCGTCATCGGAAGCAGCTGAAAATAATTCTGGCACTTTGGGAACTGGTAGACATCGTCGTTCCGTACCGGGCGTATTGCAGAGGGGATGCTTGGATATTGCAGAGGGGATAATTGGATATTGCAGAGGGGATGCTTGGATATTGCAGAGGGGATGCTTGGATATTGCAGAGGGGATGCTTGGATATTGCAGAGGGGATGCTTGGATATTGCAGAGGGGATGCTTGGATATTGCAGAGGGGATGCTTGGATATTGCAGAGGGGATGCTTGGATATTGCAGAGGGGATGCTTGGATATTGCAGAGGGGATGCTTGGATATTGCAGAGGGGATGCTTGGATATTGCAGAGGGGATGCTTGGATATTGCAGAGGGGATGCTTGGATATTGCAGAGGGGATGCTTGGATATTGCAGAGGGGATGCTTGGATATTGCAGAGGGGATGCTTGGATATTGCAGAGGGGATGCTTGAATATTGCAGAGCATTTCTTCTTCTTTGATATTTCTTTCCCAATTGGAGACACCATGCAAAAGTAACAGTTGTTGATATGATCAGTGGGTTCTCTCTGCAAATCATTAGAACTGCAAATGGCAGAACTTGTCTTTGACCAGCCAATCACAGTTTAAGATGTGCAGCACCTGTATTGCAGCACCTGTATTGCAGCACCTGTATTGCAGCACCTGTATTGCAGCACCTGTATTGCAGCACCTGTATTGCAGCACCTGTATTGCAGCACCTGTATTGCAGCACCTGTATTGCAGCACCTGTATTGCAGCACCTGTATTGCAGCACCTGTATTGCAGCACATGTCTAGTGCCCAACTCGTATCTTGATCTTCTATCCTGCAGCCAAAATGCACGTTGTACGCTTTCTCATTAACTTTGAACATATTCCGTCTTTGTGATAGAAAAGTCACTTTGCCACATTTATAATATAAATTATTCGCACTGTTGACACATATCCTGGACATTTCTAACAAAGAAATTTTTGAAAAGGGAAAAATTCAATATTAATAACGAAATTTAATCAGAGATAAGATATGTATGCACAAAACTGATGTAATACCAGGTAGGGGTGCATCACATATGCTTTTAGTTACACTGTTAGTGGTCGGAATCAATAATACAGAATATCGTAGTTGCTGCGGCATATATATAGGGGCCTATATATTATATATATATATATGGTAATTAAAAAAATTTGCACATATCTATTTTAATAAATACAGCGAGTGCACATTTTAACTATCATTTTCGTTTTCAGCACCCCAAATTCAGTAAAGAGAAACTTTTCTTCATTACTTGCACAATTTTGAAGTTGACTATTGTAATTACTCGTGTATCTTCCTTGACAATGTCCTTTTATGGTATAATTATTGCGAGTATCTTCCTTTACTACGTACTCATATGTGCTAGTTATTACTAGTGTATCTTCACTGACCACTTCTTCCTGTGGTCTAAATAGTAATCGTGCATCGTTCGTCGTCATATGATCTAATTATTGTTTTTATATTAGCCTCATTCCATCTACATTGCGTATTTATAAAGTACAACTTGATAATACATTATCTTCGAGTTTGTCTTGCGTTCCGTGATCATCAGATAATACCACCTGACATCGGGGTAACGAAGAATTAATTATAATGTATCTCCAATTTAGTTCCTCGTACTGCCAGTTGTCAGTTATGTTTCTCACAGATTCAGCTTGCCTGTGTCCACGCAAATTGAAAAGCAATCTTAAATTAATGACCTTTTAAACATAATATATTTTTAGTCATTAAATATGGAATATCCACTACGCCAAGCATTTTTAGAAATAGTTGACAGTCATTAATTTTAGAACTTGCATTGTATCCAACATAATCGGAGACATGTTTACATCGGTAGCAACTTGGGAAATGTTTACATTCCATGAGAGGTAGACACAATTTTGAGTTGGTTGGCTGGATTGAGATAGTCTTCCAGTGGTCATCATCATTAGGTGCCATGCCCGCTGGCGTAGGTGATAATGGCTCTACAAATCTCTCTATGACCATCATTATGTATCAAGATCCTAGTTGTTTTCCTGCTGTGCCAGGTTGTCAAACGGTAATATTTTTTCACGTTGTCGGCTCCTGTCTCCGTTTTTCCATCAGTCCATGGTATTCCCAGCATTCTTCTGTAGAAACACATCTATACCGTCTCTAATTTCCCACGTTCCTGTTAGTTTATTGTCAAAGTCTCGTATCCGTATTTTAGTATAGGAGTTATATACCACCGCAAAACTCTAATTTTTATGTGAAGTGAACGATTTCTTTTATTGACCATAATATAATCGATCTGCTTGTGAGTCTTGTTATCTGGGCTCATGCCAATAGTTGTCTATAATGTTGATAGAACCATGTATTTCCTATTATCATGTTATTACTTCTGGCCCAATCTACTAATACCCCACCTCTTTTATTTCTGATGCCTTAACCAAATCTACCAGTGACATCAATATCTCTTTCTTGATCTACCTTTGCGTTCAAATCTCCCATCGCAATGTTTACCTCGTGATGATTACACTGTATCATAGCTGTGTTTAAATCTGTGTAGAATTGCTGTATATCTTCATATGAACTTTCTGATGTTGGTGCATATACTTGAAAAATATGTATTTTAATCAGCGGCACCTCTAATTTAACTAGTAGAACTCTGTCTGATACACTCCAGAAGCACTTTAAAGATCTCAATCTCTTCTTGTTTTATTCTTCTTCAGCGTTCATTCTCAAACTCCCGCTGGATCTCCGTTGTAGCAGGACCATTGTCCTACTAGAATTTCAGCAGGATGTAGTTTAGAGAATGGAAATGTGTTGTGTCGCCGTTTAATTTGCGCCAATGGCCCGACACATCCGTTTTCGGCGGTCTTCTTGTCTAAAATCATGCCTACTCCATTTCTATGTTTGTCTATTCCCGAGTATATTATTTTGAAGTATTTCGATACTATACTGCCTGTCCCCAACTATCTCATTTCATATAATCCATGTGTATGTTGACATCTATACTCTTCATGGATGACATCAAAACTTCTGTTCGATGTTTTTTAATTTCCCTAAATTTATCAGTGTTTTCACATTCCATGTTGCTATGTTGATGGTATTTTTCCAAACCTCGATCGGAATGCCGTCTATGCAATCTTGTAGAATATTTCTATTCTATGCATATTACTCATGTAGTTTTCCGTTGCTTTCAGGAGGAAATCTGTTTATCTAATAGGGCAGAAAGAAAAGACTCTCAATTCCTATGCCATTTTTTTTACCGGAGCTAATATATTTTTCTGTTCGAGAGCTAGGATATTACAGTGAAATCCTTCTTTATTGATCCAATCCACGTGAAGCATGGAGAGTAAACAAAAGTGCCCAAGATAAGCTGGAGCCAACTGAGATGTGTATTTTCAGAATAATGATGAACATCTTATGGACATCCGCCAAGAAATCTTATGTGGAAGTACTCAGAGAAAGCTGGAGTAAAACGACAAATTATAGTGAAAATTAGAAACAGACAATCAAGATTTGTATGGAATGTGATGAGAAAAGTAAAACTTGAACATTTAGTAACCACCGGAAAGATCAAGGGGAGAAGAAACAGAGGAAGAAAAAGAACATATTCATTTCTGGATGGATTCTCAATGTGGCACAAAAATAATTCACCAACTGAACATATTAATAACACGAGAGAGAGAGAGAGACAGAGAGAGAGAGAGAGTTGTGGAGAAGTATGAACGCCTACGCTACTTTGTATGGCACTTGATTTATTGAGTCATTTCTGAAACTATTCAATACGGAACTTGGGCAAATGTTGTGCCTGCCTACAGAAACTAACTCTATTTCGGGTGTTTACAGCCATAAGGATTGCTTTTGATACCTATAACCGTGGAGGTCGCCACAGTAACCTGATTTCGCTACTGATGTCAGCTTTGAATTTCATCGTACCCATTGTATTTTATTCACGTACAATAATAGTCAGCGTGGAAATTAAGAATCATAACAACGTAAATGACAAACGGAGGGAAGGAGTGAGAAAGCAAAGCATATTTTGCAATATACTAACAGCAACATCGACGTGAAAAATTGGTACAAATATGTGTCTGCAAAGACAATTTGCAAGCAGTCTATGTTCCTGGATCACACGCGCATGATAAAATTGCCAATGAAGCAAAATGTATTAAAAACGCTAGAATCTATGTTATTTCTGTATCATTGTGTACCGTATGAGAAGTACTCTGAAAGATGTCACTAAAGAGATTCGTGTGTTGTCTTTTGTGGTGCCTCTTTAGATAGTAGTTGAACTCTATAGGCGATCTACAGAGCTTGTATCAAACAACCATGGTGTTAAATTTAATTTCATCCGCAGGCACTTGTGTGAAAGAAAAGCTTAATAAATCTCGTACATACCCATAAAAACACATTTGTCAGACAAGAATCAAAACAAGAATATGTATCCAACTATATTAGAAATCGTCGCTGGAATTAGATCAACCACGCGCTACGAATGGATACTGAAAAACTCCCCTGTCACGCTTTGATGTGGTCACCAAATGGCAAGAGAAAACGAGGAAGATAAAAAGAAACTTTACGTAGAACTATTACAAGGGAACGTTTCACGATCGGTATCAGAAACAATGAAGGCTAAAGCAATTTACAATGAAAAGTGAGACATGGAAATATATAATATCCGCCCTATGTGCCGTCTTTGGCCATAGAGAAATAACTAACTAAATAACTAAATAACTAATACGGATGTTATATGTTCATTGTTACCGAGGATGCTTCAATACCTGTACGGGATGTTCGTTGTTGTTGTACTGGTCCTTGTCTCGATTGGTCCGTTCTCTGTGACTTGAGTGCACAGTTTGAATGTCTTGACAGAATCGCATCTTTTTTTTGGAGATGCGGATGGTTAAGTACGGAAAAACCAGTGTACGAGAATTGCCAGACGATTTGGTGCCGTTAAACTGACTGGTTCAATTCCTGTTAGTCTCAAGAATTTTTAAAATACCTAATGACGGGGTGGACGAACATACAGGTTCTGTGTTGGATGTTTCGCTTATAGGACAAGGACTGTGGCTTGAATCTACAACCTCTCACATCAAAATGCAGCTGATGGCTGCGGAAACTACTTTCCGGTATAATAGTAAGCTTCTAGCATAATGCCTCTCATGCATAAACGTAAACATAGTAACACTTTCACATGGTAACAAAACAACACTTGCTATTGGTGCGACCGAGTGCTTGATGGTATAACCATGTCTCTCCTTCTTTGTCTCTTTATTTGTCTACCACGCTTTCTTGTCTAATCTAGATGACCACTTCAAGGATCTTGAATGGTGATGAGAAAAATCGCTTTGATGAAAAAAGAAGACGAACCTTGGAATTTAAATCCCCCATTACTATTTTAATGTCTTGTTTCGGTGCTTTATCTATTGTCTCTTGTAGATCGTCATAAATTGTGTCTATTTCAAATGTCAAGGTTGGATCATAAGAAAAGACAAGCACTAGGGCATATCGCTATCGGCTAAAGCAACGAGAGAGGAGAACGACTAGTAGATCTGTGCATAGGCAACAACTTGACAACCACGAACACTATCCCAACAACATTCTAGATGACTGTTGACGTGGACATCACCAGAGGGCAAGACATAAAATTAAATAGATTACATATTAATCGACACAGTTGGAAATCAAGCATTTTATGCGCCATGATCTTTAAATATGCCGACTGTGACACATATCACGAACTTCTCATGGCGGATGTCACAATAAAGCTTATAAAGTTTATACATTCCAGCACTAAACATCATTCAAGACAAACATGGTAACACATTGGCAGAAAGCAAACATATCATGGAAAGATTGAAAGAATACTGTATGAAAATGTGTATAAAGCCACAGAAACACGGACAATAACACAGACAATAGCAGTGAAATAGAACTAGAACCCAGTTTACATTAAGTCCCTTGGGCAATTAGAAACCCGAAGAGAGGGAACTCTTCAGGGTGTGATATATAACTGCTGACATGATCCAGACAGGAGGAGAAACCACCGTCACTATCTATCACACACTCTGCACCAACCAAGATCTGGAAAACTGAAGTTTGGTCCAAGGAATAGACACGATCAGTCATCTAAGAAACCACATCTATGTAGTTTCTAATTCGCTTTAAATTTTATTGTTTACAGTCAATGCTTCACATCCATACAAAATAATTGGTTCGATATAACTTCTCAGCACTCGAATTTGGGTGGGTCTGGATAGATGGAGTTCGTTAGTTTCGGGTAGGCACTTCATTCTAAGAGAAGGGCACTCTAAAATCAAAACACTGCTGTCTTGTAGGTCAGGCTATTTTAGCCACAGGCTAGTGGAGAACATCATAAATAAACCGGTAGAAAGCAAAGAGGGAAACTACTACTGTAATATCCCTAGATTACAGTATGTTTCATCACGACTCAGATAATATGTTTCATCACGGTAGACCAATGCTGAGGTATAAAGACATCTGTAAATCCTCAATGAAAGGCTTCCACATAGAATACAAAAACTGGGAAAACACGTCCGAAACTAGTGATGTCTGGCGGCAGAACCTGCGTCTGGGAGAACAATTGTCCCTAAAACAATACATTTAAAGATATGGGAGAAAAAAGAGAACGATGCAAACAAAATCTTCCATTTTTGTGATATGATCTTTTGAAAAGTCACCTTTTCTGAGAAAATTTTCAACGGAATGCTTCTTCTTCTCGCTAAATGACGTTCTGAAGGAAGAAAGGCCATGCAGTTTCCTACACTCTGATATAACTAATTTAGATTGTTGTCCATGGTTGTGCAGAATGTGTCTTACAAAAGGGCAACAGTGCTACCAGACATCTGAATATGTATAATTTTATGAATTTTGCCCCACAGCATTATCCAAATGTAGCTTTGACATCTTCACCAGTTTATTTTTATTAAGACAGATCTTCAATAAGAAGTAGTTATTTGCCTGAAATACGAACCTTCTCCTTGTAGCCATTGTTCTAAGGTCACATCCTAGGCAGCTTCAATGTATAAATGTTCAGTATAAATTGTGTTTTCAGCGGTAAACCAACATTGACGTTATTTATACCTTCCAGACACACCATCAGTGTCAGCGTTTTGCAGATTCTTATGCATGAACTGCATCGTCTTCGCTTTTCAGGCTGTATCCGCCCGGCACAATAATATCAAAAGTAAACTGAATTTACCCATTAGAAAAAGTTGTTGAGAAAAATAACATTGTTCTAAATCAACTCATCAAATTGTCTGATGTTTTTCTGGTCTACACTAAACAGTACCTCGTTTAATGTCATTTCTAATAAATATGACACTTGATTGTTAGCTTTCAAATGATACAGAAATGTTTTAAAGGCACAAGCCGACAACTTGTAGAGGGCATTGATCGATGTTCATTTGTATTGTCTCCTGTATCCGGATATGTAATGTTTTTCATTACTACAAATATGTGTTTGTCCGTGTCTTTTTTGTAGATAATTTAAGAATTATTTTGAAACGGGGACAAACTTCAAGCACTAATCCGATCAATATTGTTCTTCTTCAGTGTTCATTCTCAAATTTCCGCTGGATCTCTTGTGTCCTACAATGGTCCTACTAGATTTCCACCAGGTTGTAGTCCAGACAATACAAATGAGCTTTGTTGCCATTTATTTTGCACCAATGGCCCGATACATTCGTCATTGGCAGGAATATATTTACTAATGATATACTTTCTTTTGCTTTTAGGGAAAATCCACTTCAACCACAAGTTATGCATGTCTGTCATTAGAATAACACTGTAACATCCACATGTAATGTGTGTGTCATTAGAATAACACTGTAACATCCACATGTAATGTGTGTATCAGAATAACACTGGGGTGCAAAGGGAACGCATTGCTCTAGGCGGACCCAGGGTTAGCAGATAACCAAGATCCCAAATGTACCTCCTCGCGGTGCACCCTGGTAACAGAAAACAGCAGCTCGAGCTGACTCTGGCCATATCATTTGGGGATCGTGTCCGAGAATGTGGTGGAAGCAGATGGAAAGAGATTTGACTGCATAAGAGACGGACAATATCTCCGACACCATGTGCATCGCCACATACAGAGACACTGTCGACATACAGTGACGCCTGTTAGTCCAGTCAGAACATTGGAGGGGCGGCCAATGTAAAAGGCGCGTAAAGGTGGATAAAACAAATATATGTCAAAATGAGTACAATGTGACAATGAAAGGGCAGAACAGTACTAGAGGGCAGCACGATCTGCAAATGAAAAGTGAAAAGTGCCTAGGATAGGGGAACTATTAGCTCTTTTAACTCGAGACGAGCTTCTAGTTACCTTTGCTCCTTATAGGCAGAGACCCAGACCCAATCGTGGCCGCGCGGAAAAAGCAAGAAAACCTAAACCAACTCTAATGTCGAGTCTTCCTACACCGGAAATATGCTCGCGAAGAGAAAGGGTTCCGAACCCGACGGGATTATGCAAGAAAGGGACAACGATGGCAGTCCTGGCCCAACTCAACTGTCAAGTTTTCCTATACCGGAAATACACTTGCAGAGAGAAAGGGTTCAGTACCTGATGGGCTCAGGCACAAAAGGGACAAAGATTTAGCCCTGGTCCATTTCTACTATCAAGTTTTCCTATACCGGAAACACACTTGCAGAGAGAAAGGGTTCAGTACTTGATGGGCTCAGGCGCTATTGGGACAAGGTCGCTCAGCTCGAGAGCGCCTTACTCTCAAACGCGTGGTGTGAGACTCGAACTTGGACGAAGGGTTCACGATGTCAGTGAACGACGCCTCGGGTAGGAGGGCGAACGAGCCAGGGTCCAACTCTTCTGGCGAGTTCTTCCTCATACGGAACCAGGCTCGCGGATGAGAAACGGTTCAGTACCCGATGGGCACAGGCACAGTACGTCCAACTGCTCGAGATGATTTCATAGATAGTGGAACAGATCTTGCAAATCAAACGCGCTCGACCTGCGTCTTGGCGAAGAGGCACTACACACCAGCGTGCCCGGCGACAGATAGACAGACTGTCACGGACTAGGGACCAAACCCTAAATAAAGGAATGACGAAAACGGATGTGCTGGACCTCTGACGTCCAGGTCACAAAGTGGCCAACCGGGGTGCAAATAATTACAGTTCTACTGTGGAACTTGCAGCACAACGTATTTCACGCTCCCCGGCGGAAATCACACGATAATTTCGGTGTGGTTACTTGAGAGCGAACGCTGAAGAAGAAGAAGAAGAATAACACTGTAGCATCCACCACATGTAATGTGTTTGTCATTGGAATAACACTGTACCATCCACATGTATAGGCCAGCTAACAGAAAGATGAGAATACACGATTTTATGATGTGGGCGCAAATGTTCAGAGCGACAAGAATCATGAGTTAGATGTGCAATTAGAGCCGATCTTGTACACGTCTTTGCCTTGCATTAAGCGACCGTCTCATGACACTACGTATACAATTGGAATAGTATAAGTTTACAAACTCTAATTTGCCCCTATGCTCCTACAATAACAAACCAAGATAACAAACACATTTTTCTTCCAGGACATTGACGCAGTGATCTCATTTACATCAAAATTCGACAAACGTATCGTTCTGTTAATTTCTACTCAAGAGTTGGAAATGATAATCAGTCATGGAATAGCCCTGTAAATCATAAGATTTGAACAGCAATGTGTTGGACCTCTTGAGACTTCCACTCATGTGTTACACCTCTTGAGATTTCCACTCATGTGTTACACCTCTTGAGACTTCCACTCATGTGTTACACCTCTTGAGACTTCCACTCATGTGTTACACCTCTTGAGACTTCCACTCATGTGTTACACCTCTTGAGATTTCCACTCATGTGTTACACCTCTTGAGATTTCCACTCATGTGTTACACCTCTTGAGATTTCCACTCATGTGTTACACCTCTTGAGATTTCCACTCATGATCACACTATCACCAAAACAGTTTATCGAATGCCTACACGCAAGTAGACATCGTGGATACATCTACGCTCTTAACAGTGCCACAGAATAGCGTATGTCATTACCAGGAGGGAGAACAATGAGACATCGAATCTATGCATGTGTGGTGCAGAATTATGAACTGACAACAGACAGTGTCAAAGTTCAACTTTCACATCATGTGATAAAAGAGCACAACAAGGATATACAGCAGTGAAACACTCGGACACTGGAAAATTAAAAGGAAAAAAACAAAACCACAACAACTAGCCTCTCCCATGACATGTACACACATGAAAGATTTCATGTAAGAAAATCGCTGGTTATCTATAAGTCTACGGCTGATCTCCGACAACTATGATCCTGACTATCTAGCCGTCTATGACAGATTTCCTACAACTATGCTCCTGACTATCCAGCCGTCTATGAATGATCTTATGGTGGTACGTCCCTGGTTATCTAAATGTCTGTGACTGATCTGAAACAGCTACATCCCTGGAAATTTAGAAGTCACAAGACTGATCTCGTACAACAATATCGATGTGTATCTAGAGGTCTGTGATTGATACCACGCAGTTATATTATATGTTTGTTACTAAGGATACTTCATTACTTTACGGGATGTTCATTGTTTTTGTAACAGTCATTTTGACGATTGGTCCGTACTCAGTGACTTGAGTGTACAGTTTGAATGTCTTGACAAAATGGCATCTTTTCTGGAGATGCGGTTAGTCACGTACGAAAAAATCCGTTTACTTGTGTTTCAATGCGACTCGGTGCCGTCAGAACTGACCTCGTTCAATTTCCGTTAGTCTATAGAATGTTTAATTTATCCTTTTGTATCCTACTTGAATTTACTTGTTTCATGCTGTTAGGATCATGATGTTTCTGTGAAGTCTTGGTATTTTCGCTTATACGTATGATGTGTCAGAATTATACAGTTCTTGGAAGTATTCTTTCCACCTATTCTTTCTGTCATTTCCATTTAGTAGAGGTATTCCATCTCTGCTATATTAAGGACTCTTCAGTATAGTCGTGATTCCATTGTTTTGGGTAGGTGTCTATTGTTTTCTGTGTTGCTTTCATAACACTTACTGGATCTGAACTTTTCGTTGCATTATTGTATCTAATTTATGGCAATTTGAAACATGTTTGTGGTGGTAATAAAAGTGTCTATTCTTCGCAGTTCTTGTCTCTTGCCTGATAGATGATAGCTGTCTTTTATTTCATGAACATGACTTAGGACTAACTTTTGTTTTATCCTGTGGTTTATCTGCTAGTTTACTACAAGTTGTTTATTCAGGTGGTCATTGTTCCTTCTTTTGCTTCTTTCATACGCCTTAACTGCAGCAATATCTCTTCATATATCAATGGGTTCTATATTTGTATTAATTTCACATGTAACGATTGGTGTCGATCTCATCTATTTACTAATAAGGCGAAATAATGTAATACTGCTAGTAAAGCTGAATGAAAATAGTGCTTAGTTATGAAACAGGTAATGAAGTCTTATTGAGAGACGACTAAAACATTATCACCGTGGGATGCTCACGTGAAATAACACACACACCAAAACACACGATTTAATCATACAAATAATAATACACAGGACATAATCGAGGTTTCTACCAACATGCCTTTATCAAGATAAGCACATAAAATCAAACGACGACGAGTAGAAATGACCGCGCCATACAAACGTGTTCGAGCGAAATATGGATGTGCGTAGGGCAGTGTTCTGCACTCTGTCAAGATTCTACATTTGTCTTAGAACATGTTGTCAGGGAGTGCACTGTTGTATTCTAAAGCAGAACATATGTAACCAAAATATTCCTCTGACAATATCCTTGTCTCATCCCCATGATGTACCAGTGAGCCTTGCCTCAAGATTATTCGAGACAATGGCAAGCGCTTCTGTTGGAAACGGAAATCGTTTTAATTTTTCAACTATTAGAATGCGGGGGGAAAAAACCACGAAAACACTTAATAACAGAAAACGTTGTAGTACATGCTCAGTAAAACCTGACAAATCACTTTATAAATTGTGTGTGACTTCAACAGGATAAAGTGTTATTGCTTTGAAAGTGTGTTTGTTATTGTTTTTCTTGGGAAATGTTTTATTGTACTTTGTGAGTACTTTGATTATTCTTTGTACAGAATATTTCCAACATGAAGAATCCTTCTGGCGCTGATCTTCAAATATTTGACTAAAAGCCTGGTCAATGTGTAACAAGATATGAAGGAAATCTTCAATGATGTCATTGTTATCCGTTTCAAGACGTGGATTCGGTGGAAGCAAATTGTGAGGAAGAATTTCTCACGCAAAACAGTTACAGTAAAAATGGAGGCAGTCTTCAGAAGAGATTGTTCTCAATAATTTTCGTTCTAGTCAGATATTAAAACAATATGTTCAGCATTATCGGGGAAAGTAAAATTATTCTTCATTGCTTTCATCGCTAATATTATACAGATTACAGAGGGACTTAAGTATCACTTACGATAGGAATTAGGAAAACAAGAAACCGCTTGGACATTGGTGAAATAAGTAATCTAATTCTTCTTATACCAACATGAACCCAAATGTTGAGGAATCGACATGCTTCCTGCACATTTAGACACATTTAATGAACATTTTACATTCCTTAAAGGATGTTTACAAAGATGTTAGTTTTAGAAAACAATAAAAATTATTATCCTTTCTCCCTCCACACAGGTTTTATACTGTAGGGGTCTGGTATGTGGAATAGAAAGTAATAAATGGTAACATATATGAATAATGGTGCACTAATGGGAAAGAGGGTTGTGAGTGGGTTGGGGAGCCAACCACCCCTGTTGGTCTAAAACATCTATACCAAAGTAGTCGATAATACGAATAAATTTGAGAAACACTGGTTTAGTGTAATAGTTGAGTCTCGTGAAGAGCAAACGCATAAGGCAAATTAATGACATTTGACGTAACACCAGTTTTAATGACATTTGAAGTAACGGGGAGTTGAATTTATAGCAGACAGGAAGTGAATTTTAAAATCGTATTATTTGTACAGGTTCCAATACATTTACCTCTGTAACAACCAAATTACTTAAATGTCTACATGTTATTTCATTTCCATCATATTAAATAAATCGAAGATTTACAATCGCACTTTCACAACTAATTTCAATATTGCAAATTTAGTATTAAATATCAGATGCACTCTCTGACATAACAGCACTGAAGCTACACATGAACACCGAACTGAATGAATTGAGGGCAGTTCTAGTTCAGTTGTACAATAATTTCTAGAGAGTATTGATCAGGTGGATACTGTCACAATGTAACATCCAATGATATGAAGTTGCAGATAGACGGCCCAAATAAGGAAGGAATTTACCTCAAGAAGACTATCTGGTCAGTTATGAAGAAGTGAAGACAATCATTAAAGTCAACTATAACAAAAAGTGAAAAGAAGACTACCCGAAATATAATGCAGATGATGGGTATTACCAACTATCCAGAAGAGACCAGGTTATGCTGCTGCGCCTCAGAACTGGTCACAACAAAATGAGACACCACCTGTACACTAAATTCAAAATATATACAACTGGCTTTTGCCGTTGTAGCTTTGCAAATATGAAAGCAGAACATATCTTACAAGAATTCCCCCCCCCAGTATGCAGAGTTGAGGAACAAGAAATCATCAATCAGTAGACCATAGTGTCAAGTCTAATCAGAGTCGAAGAGAAACTGTATGATACATCGGAAACTCTAAAAGATAGCAGTCTATATCATAGAATTGGGAGTCGGAAACTCTAAAACAGACAGTAACCTATATCATAGAATTTGGAGTCGGAAACTGTAAAACAGACAGCAACATATATAATAGAATTGAGAGTCGGAATCTCTACAACAGACAGAAGCCTATATCATAGAATCCGGAGTGCCGACCTGACTAAGCGATGATCTCCAAAGAAGAAGAGTTATTAAATATCATCATCATCTTGTGACATATTCTTTCTATAACGTAGTCTTCTGTATGGATTCTCTGAACACTCCGTTATTCTGTGCGAGATGAACTGCCGCAGCTAGAGACATGTTTAACCAATCTAATATATCACTGCACCATAGCCGTATTGGGGGCCCTTTTCCCCTGTTGTCGTTCGCTCTGCCTTAAGTTATTAATATGTCCGTGCTGCATGTTGTTATTTATCTTTGTCATGTGACGTATTCCTTCCAGAACGTTGTCTTCCCAATGAACTCTATGAACCTCTCTCTGTCTTGGGCGATGTGGCTTGCATTTTCTAGCGATGTATTCATATTATCTTTAATGTCGTCATTCCATCGTCTTCTTGGTCTGCCCCTTCTCCTCTTCCCAGGTACTCTTCCCTCCATTATTTGTCTTTCTAAACAGTTATGTCTCTTTATATGACCAAACAGGCGTAGTTTTCTTTTTGTTATTGTGTTTAGTAACCAACACTCTGGAATATTCAGTGTGTTTATAATATCTGAGTTTCTGATTTTATCCTTCCATGATATTCTAAGTATCTTTCTGTAGCATTTCAGCTCGAAGGCGTTGATCTTCTTTGCCGCTGTTTTACTTAGAGTCCATGTTTCACAGCCGTATGTTGCAACCGGAAAAATAAAAGTTCGTAACATCAGCACTTTCGTTTCTATTTTGTTGTTTTTCCATATGTTTTTCAGCCGTGTTATTTTGCAATATGCCATTGCCAATCTATTCCTTATTTCTGCCATGCAGTCTCCTGCACCGTTGATGTTTGCTCCTAAGTATTCAAATTTATCCACACATTCTATCTCGGTATTGTCTATTCTGATTTTTGGTTGTTGTGTTGTTATATCTGTTGACATGATTTTTGTTTTCTGCGTGTTTAAATACAAATTTTGTGCTTCGCTATATTTCTTTGTGTTCTTGATTAGTTCTTCCAATCCCTGCGTGATTTATCTTTACGTGACCCAAAACAAATAAGTTTTCATGTTATGATGTTGTTAAGGAGCCAGCCATCTTCGGCGTTTATTGATCTTAACACTTCTTGATTTGTCTGTTTAGCTGTCCATGGTATATGTAACATTCTTCTGCAGCATCTCATTTCAAAAGCAGTGATTCTCTTTGTTACTGTTTTATTTAATGTCCATGCCTCATAACTGTATATTGCCAATGGAAATATGCATGTTCTGATCATACATAGTTTGACTATGATGATGGTACTGTTCAAAGTATTTTTCACTTGTGCATATTCCAGTCGCCATTTCAATTCTTCTCTTGATTTCCGCAGCACAGTCTCCTGAGTTATTTATGTTTGTGCCCAAGTACTCAAATTGTTTTATGTCCTCTAGTTCGAAATTGTCAATTATTATCTTTAGTTGCAGTTTCACTTCATCCATTTTCATAATTTTTGTTCTCTTCATTTTTAAGAACAGTTTTAGAAATGACTATCTTTATGCATTATTGACAAATCGTTGTGTGTAGTGGTTACTGAAGAATCAGTGACAGGATTGCCTGAATAGTGACTTTAATTTCATTGTTTTATGGTTATTAGTCCTGATATATCAGTGTTATATCAATTCTGTAGAAAATATGATATATCGATTTCATATGTAAAATTGCCAAAGCTAATGAAGAAGACAACCTAAGCAACCCCGTGAGCAAGCTTCTTTTCTGCAAATGATCAAGTAATAATATCAACAACAAAAGAAAACTACAACAAAATATAAATAGACTTCACACAACATGTAGGGAATTCAGCAAAAAGATAAGAACCAATAAAAACTGAGGTAATGTCATTCGCAAAAAGAAACTCCACTATTCTAATCAATTAAATTCATGTAGGAAACATGAGGATAAATAAAAATATTTCATACAGCTGACGGGAATTAAACCAGGTCTGTTCTAGCAGCACCGGATCGCTTTGCAACACAAGTAAATAGGTTTTCCGTACTTGACCAACGTCTCGTCAATACTTTCAGCTTGTGTACTCAAGTCTCTGAGAATAGACTAATCGAAACAAGGACTATTACAAAATCAACGAACATCCCGCACAAGTATTAAGGTATCATCATTAACACACCACAGAACATGCATATTCTTACACAAGGACCTAAAGGTCTTCGTGTAAACATAAATAACATAGAGACAGAACAATGTTGTTTCACATAATATCTTATACAAGTAAATTCAAGTAGGAATCATGATGATAAATGAAAATAATTCTTAAAGCTAACGGGAATTTAACAGGCTGAAAGTCTTGACGAGACCACATAATTTTTGGGGGATGTGGTTGGTCAAGTAGGAAAACCTGTTTACTTGTGTTGCAACGCGATAAGGTGCTGCTAAAACAGACCTGGTTCAAATCCCGTCAGCTGTAAGAATTATTCTAATCAATGACCACCAACTTAAACAGGTGAAATAATTCACTTATCTTGGTAGCATCATATTATCGAATGGGAAAAAAACACTAAATAAATTAAACACAATGCAACATAACATAATAGATCTTGGGGCAGATGTCCCCTATTTCCAAAAACAAATAGGTGAGTACGAACACCAAAATGTTCTATATAAAACGATAATCATAACATTATTATGCTACCAATGTCAAACGTGGACACTTGTTACTTGTTACAACAGAAATGACATGTCTACGTAAAATCCTCGAAGTAACAATAAGAGACATAATCAGAAATAAAATCATCAGAAGACTAACAAACACAATGTCATTCCTAGATTTCATTAAAAAACAACAGATTTAGTGGTTATCACATGCCGCAAGATTACCATCAGAAAGTGCCTTCAAAACAGCATTACTCTACAGATACGATGTATACAAAGACAGTGGTAGAACTGGCAAACGAGAAATTACAGAAATAAAAGTCAACGACAACAATCATATATAAAGCACACAAATAAGCCATCTTTAGAGAACTGTTTTACCCCTGCCGCTGCAAGGCATAAAGGGAAATAAAGCGAAAAGAAAAAAAAAGAAAGAAATATGGAGTTGTGTTATTTATTTAGTTATTTAGTCGTCGGATTATCACCACTGCAAACTGAACACATCCATAGTTGCTCCGATCTCTCCTTAAGTGTATCAGCCATTACACTTCTGCGGACACTACCGGTCCTATGGTGGTTGACCATCATTCTTCTGCGCCCTCCAAAATGTTCACTTCTAGCAACACCGCATTTTCCCCTGATCTTTAACCCTAGCCATTAAACTAATCATCATCCTCATTAGTCTCACTCTCGCGTGCTATATCTCTTAAGGAATTCAAAACTTCAGCGCGATCCATTGCCGCATCGCCATTTGCCACAATCGCACATGACGCAAGTTCTTTCATTGCCTCGAACACACACATGTTCCGGCACGAAAATAAATGTAATCACTTTCAGCCTCGCCTTTCTCAAGGCCTCAATCCACTGTTCGCGAACGAGACCCACTTGTACCTTCTTAATCATATTCATAGAGGCACTCAAGAGGCAGACCTGCGTTACCTTCTGTGTGCGTAGCCACTCAAATGTCATGGTCACCAGCATAGTCTCCATATTCATACTACTCGTAGTGACCGCAAAGGCACCACTCTCCTCCGTGTTCGATTTACTTGCGCACTGAGCTGTGACGTCCAAGCACTGCGAACATGTCTAATCACAGATCCATGAGTTTATATAATCACATCCCTCTCTGTGGTATTCTCACTGACCAAAGCCTGCACTTCTTTCTCCACAGCTGTGGGACACCATTCTCTGCATTCCCTGCTAAGTGATATTACTACTCTCAAACAAGTTTCGAAATCTGTGGGTAGACTTATCCATTCCGCACCCGCTGCAACATCTTGTAATCTGCACACGCTTTTCATGACATCCTCAGCACGTCCCATCCACGACCTCCCTCTCTTGAATCTGCTGCCTTTAACTTTCAGTATTTTTGACTGCAACGAGTGTTCCTTATCTGCATGGAGTTATGTATGTGTCGTAAGGCTTATATTTGGTCAATTATGCAGACACATTGAATCATTGTGGAGCATCATTGTGGAGCATCATTGTGGAGCATCATTGTGGAGCATCGTTGTGGAGCATCATTGTGGACTCGTGGATTTGACTTTTCCGGTTATTTTCATCCATCACTTTGTTTCTACAAGCAAATGGAAATCACTGGGGAAAAAATCAAACTGCTCACTTTAAAAAGATGATTCCGAATTTAGCCCACCGGATTGATGTGGTCGGTGGTCACGTTTAAGTCCTTGTCCCCGACCACAATTAGTGAAACACCGACCCATCAACAAACCAGATAAGTTATCACTACAAAAAGTTCACTTGCTTACTGACATTACTAACATTAATGTTAATTAAAAGCGATATAAACGACAAATGTACATTATGTTTTAACATTTGACACTGCTGTTTGTTTCAGAAATATAGATAATGTACACGTATTGGGAGAACAGAGTCGATGTCTATGAGAGAAGGCGACTATAAATAATCGTAACCGACGATGGTTAAAGTATTCTACAGATAAACATACCTGATATGTAGCGAGATCTTAGAAAATGGAATGCAAGAGAAAAATAACTAAGACATTTACAAATGGGATTATTTGTTTGTTCGGGTGAACCACAACAACCGTATCTACCACTCAAAGAATACTTTGATTGAATCTACCAATCAATGAATACTTTGACTGAATCTACCACTCTATGAACACTGGTGGAATCTACCATTCAATAAACACATTGACGAACAAAGCTTACTAGGATGAAAACAGACATGCAAACGATGTGAGAGCATGATTTTTATTTATTTTTCAACCATTTCATTTGTTGTTTCTCGATGTATTCGGTATAAGACCATGCACAAAATACATTGAAAAAGAACAAATAACATGGTTCGGACACTTTATGAAAATGAAGCATAAGCAACTACCAACAAGAACATATAACATAAGAAGATCTGGATACAAGGTCAACAGAAGGCCTAGAACAATATGGATATATAACATCAAGACAACACTGAAAGGATTCAGCGCAGCCAAGGCGATACATCTGGTCTGGTATAGACAACTGAAACTCCCAGTCACCACCCCTACGCTTAACGGCAAGTGTGGACATTCTGACCATCACCCACACTTGGGAAAAGACAATAGAGAGTATGACCAGATGGACAGAAGTGACATCTTTTAAGTGACCCCAGTGTCAGATACAAGGTGTGTTTAAAGACACATTGTGGTCATTATTTGATAAACCACGACTTAAATAGACGGAATGAACAAGAGATAAATATGTCACAGTGGAATCTTCTCTCATTCACATCTAAGCAAAGGAGGAAAATGAAATGCGAACTTTGGAGAATGTACCACAAAGATGGATGTGAACTTTGGAGAATGTACCACAAAGATGGATGTGAACTTTGGAGAATCTACCATAAACATGAACCTAAACTTTGGAGAATGTACCACAAAAATGGATATAAACGTTGGAGAATGTACCACAAAAATGTGTGGAACAGAAGTGGAATAACGACTATCACGAAACTTATAGTTTATCCGGAAAAATCATGAATCCTGTATATGACATACATGCTAAAAGATTCAAACGTTTCCACCTAAACTGTCTTTGTAAAATACTTAACATGTATTGATGGGATAAAATACCAGACTGTGAGGTAACGGATACAATCTCAATATGTAAGCAAGCGTTCAATGTTCAGGGATATATTTAACAAGCACGGTCATAGCACATTCGTGGCAACATATCTGGACTTGGAGCATAAGCTCGAGCTCCAATCAACCTCTACGCTTAACGGCAAGAGTGGATAACAAATCACCTGTGGAAAGACATCAGACAAACAATGTTGATAAAGCCTCAAACAAGTTGACTGTGGGTCTGACCAATGGCTCACTAGACAAACCAACCATGCAACAGAAAACCTTATTAGATGGCATTCCTTTATATTGAGGTTATCTTCTTATAGAAGCTTCATGGCACGTCATATATACAATCCCGTAGTCGTAACCTTTGATAACAGTTACCATGCTGTTCTGACATGCCGACGTTGTGCTTGAACAAGTTACGGGCATGGCGTGGGTGGGCGGAACAACAAAGAAAACTGTCGCTAGGGCCAGAGTTGTGCCCTGATGTCGACGTCTGTTTCGGCGGCATTGAACTCGAAACACCATCGAGTCGAATGACTGCTGGAACAGAGGGCGGAGCATTTATGGGAATGTCCCACATGCTGTGAGGTCAGTTTTCTAATCAAGAATCAAGAATCAAGAAACACGTTGACTAGAAAACATGTTCTATATGAAATAAATCACTAAATAACTTCTGCTAAATAACAGGGAATATATCCAAAACTTCAGACTGGGCGCCGCAAGGCCGGAGGACAGAAGCTTCGTTTTAAAGACACTGGTAATGCATCAGTGATTTACTCAAAATCAACATAAGCTCATGTGAGAGTCTTACACAAGATAGATCCCACTGGCATCTCAGATTCGAGAATAGTGCAACAACTGCAGAAAATCTCTGATACGATGCAAAAACGTTCTAGAAGAAGAGATAAAGCGGTTACATATAGCACAGACTCCTCCCACACATGTTCAGAGTGTGATAGACTATTCCAGGCACGCATAACCCATTAATTACAGTCGGGTACACCGCAGACATCATCTTCATCAACACCTCAACAGTTTTGAGTTGTACGGCCTTCATCGACTACTATGGACGAACAATATATTCTCTCTGTATCTCTTTATTTCTCTCTCTCTCTCTCTCTCTCTCTCTCTCTCTCTCTCTCTCCATGTTCCTGTTAAATGTTATTCTTGTCGACCTAACAGATTCAATTACGATCGAACGAGAAAACTTTGCAACTCCAGTTAAATCCCTTTAATCGAGCGTATATTCTATATAGAAAGACAACATGTCATATTTTATATACATGCAATCCCCCTTTCCCCTTCCTCTCCCAACATTCTATGTTCAAAGCTGTGATTACGTCTGCAGTTAAGGTAACTAAAGACGGAGCTTATCAAGCAAACAAAGCAACTGAATGTTTATTCACACGCAATCGTGCAGTCATATGTAAATCCTTCTTTTTACTGTAGAATTTTAATTACTTTGTGGTCGACAATAGTAAAGGTGGGAGGTTGGGATGGCTAAATTCCTAGTACCAAGTAGAGAAAGTCATGTTCTTATTCCAAAAGGAGAAAGGTTTTTAACATCCCAAGCTACCCTCCCCGTAACTGCGGTCCTGTTTTTATTATATACCTGTACGTATTCACTGATGTTTTCACTGTACGTATTCACCCATATGTTTTCACTGTGTGTATTCACCCATATGTTTTCACTGTATGTATTCACATATATGTATTCAGATTATTTCAAAATTAGCTGTACTTTATCTATCTATCTATACGTTGTGGCCCTTGTTTGCCTTGCGGTGTCTGGTATGGAAGAGTTCTCTGGAGATGGCCTTCTTGTGCGCTATTTGTAAGCTTATTCCTGTGGCTCTTTGATTTCTGTGATCCGTCTTTTACACGGTCTGCCTCTGGCTTTATAACCGTTATGTCTATGTGTCATGGCCATTTGTAGCATGCTATCTGTTGGTAGTCTGGAAGCGTGTGAAAACCACTTTATCTATTGTCTTTTGATGTGTTCCAATACTGTTATTGTTTTGGTTATCTGTCTGATGTTATCGTTTCTAATTTATGGTCGGTATTACCTCTCTTATTCCATTTTTTAACATTGATAAGATGGTTTTCGTTGATTTTCAAAATTATTCACATCTTTTAAGAAACCTCTATGTGTATTAAAACAAATAGTTAAATTTCTGTTCTTAGCAAGAGCCTCAAGTTCGTCCCTCTCCGTCCTACATGCGATCAATACTCTCTTCTTCAGGATATCCACCGCTACCATCGTCGTCTTCGGCTTCATTATCATTTCTTTGGCAAAGTTTCATCTTGTACTGACGATTTGTTTTCTAGATATGAACAGAAGAAATATCCCTGGACTCCAAAGCCTGGTGCATCTCAAGCTCTTGATCTTTACATCAAGAATACTCTCCATGACATTAAGTCATTTCATCACAACCGCATTCGTCGCTCTAACATCACCCCTGAAGAATCTCACGCCTTGGCACATCTTCGTCGCAGTAATGATATTGTCATCAAACCAGCAGATATGAGTGGGGCCGTTGTGGTTTGGCGTAAGGACCTTTACCTCCAGGAGGACCATCAACAACTCTCTAATTTTTCTTTCTACACTGCACGCACATCTGATACGAGTGTAACTAACCAGAAGGTTGTTAACAACACTGTGAAAACCCTTATCCTTAAGAACGACCTTCCTACCACTGCCAAGTAGCTTTGCATCGATCAAAGTTGTTTAGGCAAACCTGTTTACTATATGCTGCCTAAAATCCATAAGGCATCGAATCCGGGTAGACCTATTGTCTCTGCTTGCTCTTGTCCCACTGAGCGCATCTCCGATTTCGTTGACAGCATTTTTCAGCCGTTAGTCGAACAACTGCCTTCATTCTTGAAAGACACTAAGCATGCCCTAACCATTTTTTCTATCATCCAGTTGTCTTCCGACCGTACCTATCGTCTGTTCTTGCTTGATGTCTGTTCTTTGTACACTTATATAACCCATGCAGATGGTCTCAGGGCTCTTAAGTTCTTTCTTGACAAGAGTCACCACCCCTCTGTATCCACTTCTACTCTTATCCGCCTTGCTGAACTGGTGTTTACGCTCAACTCTTTTGAATTTGATGGACACTTTTTCGATCAGTGGCGTTGCCATTGAAACCAAAATGGGACCTAGCTGTGCGTGTCTCTTCATGGGACATCTTGAACATTTAGTTTGGTCTACCTGTGATGACCCGTTCCCATCTCTTTTCCATAGATACATTGACGATGGGATAGGTATCACCGACATGTCCGAAGTGGAATCGTCTCGTTTCATCAACTTCGTCGGCAGTTTCAACCCTGCTATTCAATTTACATCTAATATCTCCAATACTTCTGTCAACTTCCTTGACATCATTGTCACCATTCATCCCCCTTACCTTAGCACATCCATTTACTATATACCTACTGATGCACATGGCTTTATTCTCTACACTTCTTCTCATCCTCCTGCTTGTCGCAACTCTCTACCGTACTCCCAGCTTCTTCGCCTGCGTCGCTTATGTAGCGATTACGACGATTTTCTCGACAAGACCTCTGAGATGATTGAGTTTTTCCGTAGACGCTGGTTCCCTGACATCATTCTTTCATCCGCTTGGCTCCGTGTGCGCCATTTGTCTCGCCTCGATACTTTGACTAACCCTCAGGGTTCTTCCTCCTCCTCTGATAGGGTTAAACTTGTTCTTACCGTTCATCCTCATAACTTTTCTGTTCGACGCATCAAACTCAAACATTATTCTCTTCTCCAGTCTGATCCTGACACCCGTGACGCTTTCCATGACTTACCTCTGGTGGATTATAGGCGTGATAGAAATATGAGGGACATCTTGGTTCATAGCCACCTTAAGTCTTCTGTTCCTTACCATTTTGGCACTGTTCGTTGCTCACGTGTCCGTTGCTTTACATGTCCTTACGTGGTTCAGATGCGCTCCATTTCAAATCCCAAGGCCACTTTCTTCGCTGCTGAGGCCTTTACATGTGAATCCCGTAATGTCATTTACGTGATCATATGTAAACGCTGTGGCAAACAGTACATCGGGGAAACCGGCCTACGATTGAGCGATCGCTTTTGTAACCATCTTCATGCCATCAAGCACAGAACACCCACTCCTGTGGCCACACACTTCAACGGCTATAGTCATCATGGTGCGTTGGATATTCACGTCACCGCCATCAGATCTTGCACCACCGATTATAGATCTAGGTATGCTCTAGAAAATCGTCTCATTTTTAAATTGGGTACACTCAAGCCTTTTGGACTCAATTCCGACCACTCTTATGTCTAGTACTGGGTTGGTGTGGTCTTTGTCTTTATTCTTTTTGTTTCGTTATTTACTCATCTTTGTGTTCGTTTCGTTTCTACATATATTTACGTTTTGTATGTACTTTCTGACCTTCCAGCAAATCATTTCCATATTTCCGTTGAATGTTGTGATAATTTTTCTATTCGTCATCTTTTAATGTTTTGTTTGTGTCTTGATAAAGACCTTTTGCTTGAAACATTGAATGTGATTTGTGTATTGTAATTTTTATGATTTCTTGTGTGCTCATCAATTTCCCTCATTACCCACTAGTTTTAGATATAGTCTGTCGTGTCCCATTGAGACGGAATATAAACCTGTGATTTACGTAAGTCTAATTGTTAAAAAAAAATACAGCATTTGCACACTTATTCATTTATCTATATTTATTTGTAACATAATTAATGTATCATTCTTGTCCAGTACTGAGTTTCAGACATAGAGAAGCAAAACATTTGGTGCCCTGTGTAAGCTGTGACTCTGGCGCGTTCTCTTATGTAAACAAAATTCATTTCGGTTGCGACAGCTCCGGTCGTCGATTCCTAGTTTCCTACATGGTTCCACATTTTGAAGGTAGTAGACATAAGGAGGGAATGTGCCTAATGGTGAAGGTCTTTTTCTGAATAATCGCTAACCAAAAAAAAGGGGGGAGGGGAGAGGTTACCTAACTTTTGGTTATGTTCCTAATACTAAAAGTCATATTCAGAAATGCTAAGGAGGGAGTTTAAACACCCCTTTATATACGAGCCTTCATGTCTTAATACAGTAAGAATGTCTTAAGCAGAACTCTTCTTTCATTTAAGGCAGTGTTTTCACGGTGTGCTATACAAATGTAACCAGACATAAATGTATCTGAGATTAAACAAAATACCATTCTCCTATACCTATTTACACTCAAATTGAACATATGTAAACTGTTGCACTGAACACGAATAACTCACAGTTTTTTGTCCAGTAAGTCTAGAAGGGTTTCTGCAGACAGTGTACAATCTTGGCTGAATGATTTTTTACAAAGACGTTAGCCTGACTAGCGTGAAATCAAACTAGACATATCAGAATCATACCGTTGTTGTGTAAATTGCAGCACTTCCTTAAAATGTATGACATCATCCCAGTAAATCTCTATTTTACTTTTCTTCTTCCATTACAACGTAATTCCCTTATTTTTCTTCTGTCATCTCCGCCCCGCCAGCTTCTCATTTATTTATCTTGAAAATTTTCAATTCCGACATCCATATATATTGTGAATTTTTCGGTTTGTGTTTGTGTTTTTCAATCTTCAACCCTGTCTTATTACCTCCCTACTGAGGCGCCTAGAATTGTCTGATCATGCTTTCTTTTTTTTCTTTTTGATTTATATCCCTTTCTTCCTTGCAGCGTGAGTTCTCTGGAGAGGGAATTTTTGCGTGCTTCATATATATTTGTTTTCGTGGACTCTTTTATTCCTGTAATCCGTCTTTTTCATGATTTGCCCTGGCATCGTATCCATCCTGCCTGTATAGCAATTCTTTTTGTAGGACACTACCCGATGGTAGTCTAGAAGCATGTGGAAACCACTTAACGTAATCCAGGATTGGCATTGTGTTTGTTAGTCTTCTTATGTCTTAATTTCTTATTCTGTCTCTTATTGTTACTTCGAGAATTCAAGTCATTTCTGTTGTAATAAGTAGTTTTTATTATTGTATTTTGTTGTTAGTCTCCACGATTGACATTGATAGCATAGTGATGGTATGATTTTTAATACAGTGCAATTTTTGTGTTCACGTTCACATGTTTCTGTTTGAAAATAGGAAAACTTTGTCCTTATATCTTGTATGTTGCATTTATGTTGCATTTCTATGGTGTTTCGTTTCATGTAATTATATGATGCTTCCAAAACAAGTGATTTCTTTCAACTGTTAATTTCTTGGTCATCAATGAAAATAGTAGTATTTCTTTCTGTTTTGCCATTGCCATCACATCGTTTTTTCTGTGTTTATCGTCCTGTTGAAGCTCATATTGAACGAGAACAAAGGGAAAATAATAAACAACCTGATATGCAGATGACACTGTTCTTTTAGTAGAAAGTGAACATGAACTACAAAGATTAATACATCAAGTAGAAAAATCAAGTAAAGAATATAAATTGGATATAAACATCGAAAAAAACAATATGATAATCAGCAAAGTCACAGAAGAAGATGTGCACAACACAAAACACATGAAGGGAAACTACAAGTTTCAACCGGATGCAGAAAAACACGCATTTTCTCTTTTACTGAATGGTGCGTTTCTGAATCCGGTACTATGTTATGTGAAACATGGTAAGTGAAACATGGCCTCGTCAAACTCAGTCATAGTTTGTGTGGTTTTAATGTTATTATTTTTCTTGAAAAAGGTCCCATTTGACCGATACGTTGAAAATTGTCCCGTTTTGTTTTATTGCATGTTTTATACCTTTTCATCTATATTTATCTATATTTTTATCGTCCGTATGGCAGGCAAGCTCCTTCCAAAGAGATTATTCTATGGTGAGCTGTGCGAAGGTAAACGTTCAAGTGAAGGGCAGAAAAAGCGTTTCAATGATCACCTAAAAAGCTCTCTCAACCACTGCAGCATTGATCCTAGCTCCTGGGAGACTACAGCATTTGATCGCTCAGCCAGGCACACCGAGATCACTGCTGGCATCACGAAATTTGAAAAAGAAAGAACACTGCGTGCAATTCACAAGCGCAAGAAGCGGACGGACAATTCCGAAAATTCTCCTACCCCGAACCCTAAGCACTCCTGCATGCACTGCAATAGAACTTTCCATGCACGAATCGGACTCATCGGGAATCTACGAATTCACAAACCAAATTAGTTAATTACCAATTTTAATTATTATTATTATTATTATTTTCTCCATCGCATGTAATGTTTTTCATGGCATGGGTCATGGTCATCTTCGCTTGCGAAGGAGGAACAACATCATCATCATCATCATCATCATCAGTCAGGTAGCCTGTTTAACTTATTTTGAATTACTAAAAGCTTTTTTATGAAATCGCTTGAATATTCATTCGTATTCACTTTGCTATAATTATTTTCTAGATTTCTCCACCTCCAAAGATGTCTAGGATTTGCTGAAAAAAAGGGGTTTACTGTTATCATGTTTTGTTCCCGTGTCCACTTAATACGTTTCCATGCTCTATCATTTCTATCGCCAAGTCCAAATCCACAAGTCACATCTTCATATCTTTCCTCTGCAAACTTTGCTTCAAAATCTCTATATACCATAGTTACTCCCCGTATTTGCATTGTGCTAGATGCATATAAAGTTATTTGTAAAGATTTTATATTTATACTTTTGCAGTTTGTGCATAGACTTGTATTATATTAATATTTACTATTTTACCATTTTACCGTTTTGACTAGCAAACCTCTAACTGATATTCTGATATTGTTATATATCTTCTCACTGTTTTTTGCTCTTGATGCTTGATTAGGAACAAACGTCACAACACTGGAGGCATTCCCATATATGCTCTACTTGCCGTTCCATCAGCCATCTAAAAAGTATTAAAGCTCATTGTTCCAGTCAGTTGCTGATTACTCGTTATTCTGATCTTTCGGAGAGGGTGCACTTTTTCCAGTCCCCTCTAATGTCTCCCATTTCTACCATTCTCTGAATATGTACATTGTCTTGTTTTTGCTCTTTCTTTATCCAAGATTATACATATATCTTTCTCATGTTTCTGTCCTCCTGACTGCAGTATTCTATATTCCTCCGAGTATATTTCACCTGCATCCATCTGTTTTATTTCACATAATCCTAAGTTGTTGACGTTCACTTTCTTCATTTCATTTTTGATGTTTTCTATTTTTCAACGTTCTGATATTACAACGTTACAATATTATTATTGCATATCAAGGACCAAACTTATCATAACCTACAAACACATTGTCACAAAATCATCTGATATCTCTTAGCTAAAACCGAGTAACGACAATAGATATATAAAATAAACATAGAACATATAATCTTAATTATAAGAAACATACATATACATATTTTACTTACTTTTTTCGGAGTTTCTTTTTTTAGTTGTTTTATTGATTCAGCTGCACGTTTGCTAAGTTGTTTTCTTGAAATACAGCAGAAGGCACCACAAATACTAGTTTATATACTTGAAAAGCAATTATCTTCTCAGTATTTCTACAAGAAATTCTGTGTTCATAATTTGACACTGATCACTAGACTAAATGTTTATGGAAATTACTGTAATAGTAATTATATGACAGTTCGAAAAATATAAACAAATGTCATCTAAATTTCCGAAACTCAATATGCTGTAACATATTCCTTTACAGTGTAATTCTGAATTAAAATATTGCTTTGCCGTGTAAGGCTTAATTGAAATATTGCGTTGCAGTGTATTACTGAATAGCAACAATATTTTCTCATACTAGTATATTTAATAACAGTTATACTATTTTACATTTGCAACCACAGCAACGGTATTACAGTCATTGTATTCCATATATACATTATTTTATGCCTGAAACACAAGAGACATCCATTTCTGTCACACTTACTAACTATTCTTATCGTACTTACGTAAAACACAGGTTTATATAATCGCTTCAATCAGACACAACAGACTATAACTGAAGCTAGTGGTAAATGATGTGAACACAAGAAAACATACACATTGCAATACACAAATCACATACAACGTTCGAACTAAAAGATCTTTATCAAGATACACACAAAACATAAAACGACGACAAATGGAACAATTTTCACAAAAAACAAACGTATCCAACGGAAATATGGAAATGAGATGCCGGAAGGTCAGGAAGTACATAAAAAACGTAAATATATGTGGAAACGAAACAAACAAAAAGATGAGTAAATGACGGAACAAAAAGAATAAAGACAAAGACCACACCAACCCAATACTAGACATAAGAGTGGTCGGAATTGAGTCCAAAAGGCTTGAGTGTACCCAATTCGAAAATGAGACGATTTTCTAGAGCGTACCTAGATCTATCATCGGTGATGCAAGATCTGATTGCCGGGACCTGAATATCACAAGCACCATGATGACCATCGCCGTTGAAGTGTGTGGCCACAGGAGTGCGTGTTCTGTGCTTGATGGCATGAAGATGGGTACAAAAGCGATCGCTCAATCTTAGGCCGATTTCCCCGATGTACTGTTTGCCGCAGCGTTTACATATGATCACGTAAATGACATTACGGGATTCACATGTAAAGGCCTCATCGATGGAGAAAGTGGTCTTGGGAAATGAAATGGAGCGCATCTGAACCACGTAAGGACATGTAAAGCAACGGACACGTGAGCAACGAACAGTGCCAAATGGTCAGGAACAGAAGACTTAAGGTTGCTATGGATCATTATGTCCTTCAGATTTCTGTCAATCGTCAATTTTCTCGACAAGTCCTCTGAGATGATTGAGTTTTTCGGTAGATGCTCGTTCCCTGACAGCATTCTGTCATCCGCTTGGCTCGGTGTGCGCCATTTGTCTCGCCTCGATACCTTGACCAACTCTCAGGGTTCTTCCTCCTCCTCTGATAGGGTTAAACTTGTTCTTACCTTTCATCCCCATAACTCTTCTGTTCGACGAATCATGCTTAAACATTATTCTCTGTTCTAATCCGATCCTGACACCCGTGACGCTTTCCGCCACTTACCTCTGGTGGCTTATAGAGGCATCTATTCTCGAAGGCAATTAACTTAATATCCATTATTGCTGTAGATTTCCAACTTTCACATCCATATGTCAATGATGGAATCACACTTGCATTGAATAGTCGCAGTTTGATGTGTTTACTTGCGATCTTCGATGTCCAAATGTTTGAGAGTTTGTTAAAGGCGTTGGAGGCGAGAGCGATATGAGTCTTGATTTCTGAGTTGGTATCCCCGTCTGCTTTTATCTTGCTTCCCAAATAAACGAAATTTGAAACGTTGTCTAGTATATTATCATCTAGTTTAATTGATTCTGTCAAGCCGGTAACGTTCATGATTTTCGTAAACTGAGAGATTTTTACCCCAGGGGTAAAAAAGTTAGCAAAGCTTAGCCCGTCGATGCCACTAGTTGAATAACCATATTCCAAAAAAATTGTAATGAGCAGTGGCTAAATGCATGGTCAACAGCGACGGACGACAGAAGGACAAATTTACCACCATCTATCTTCACCATCATCCTCCTAGAACGCAAACATCAAACAGAAATATGTATATTACAAACACGACACTGATTCATCATCACCAACGAAATATAATCTACTCAATACAAATAACTGAACTTGAAAACACCACCAACGAAATATAATCTACTCAATTTGTGACCTGTTTAATGTCATAAGCTTTGTGTTGAGACTTGCTTGACCGTGTGACATTGCCGTTGTATCATCAGAATATCTTAATTCTGGTATCTCGTGTTCCTAGATGCTGAGTGGGTCGAATGTATTTCTCTGTTGGTCATTTCTTACATTCATCATTATGTTCTCTGCATAAATCTTGAAGTGATATAATGATAGGACACATCCTTGTCTGACTCTTTTTTTATGCTGAACCAATCAGATGCTTTACTATTCACCCTCATGACTGCTTGCTGGTCTTTATAAAATGTTCTTATTAGACGGATTAGTTGTAGCGGGAAATCCATGCCCTTCATAATATTCCAAATTTTTTTATGTTGTACACAATCGAATGCTTTGGCGTTGTTAATAAAACATGTGTAGATGTCAATATTAAACTCCCTGTATTTCTCTATGATGTTCTGTATATTGATAAATTGTGCCTCTGTCGTGTCTGAAACCAGCTTGTTCTTCATTTAACTTTTCTTTCAGCTTATTTTTTAGTCTTTTCATGATGATACCGAGTCGTACTTTGCTGGCGTGACTAATCATTGCAACGGTTCTGTAGTTGGTGAATAGTGTTAGATCTCCCTTCTTAGTGGTAGCAGTATGTAAACTGATCTTGTCCATTCCTTGGATCAAACTTTACTTTTGCAGATCTTGGTGCAGAGTGTGGGATAGATGGTGATATAATAGTATATTATTGACATGTGTTAGATCTTGGTGCAGAGTGTGGGATAGATGGTGATATAATAGTATATTATTGACATGTGTTAGATCTTGGTGCAGAGTGTGGGATAGATGGTGATATAATAGTATATTATTGACATGTGTTAGATCTTGGTGCAGAGTGTGGGATAGATGGTGATATAATAGTATATTATTGACATGTGTTAGATCTTGGTGCAGAGTGTGGGATAGATGGTGATATAATAGTATATTATTGACATGTGTTAGATCTGGGTGTATCGTTTAGCTGTTGTCACTTAAGTGCCTCTTCGCTAAAACTATCTAACATCATCATGGCGTGTTTGAGTAACCGAGTTTCATTTAATGAGTAATTAATTTCTGCACTTACCCCCCCCCCCTCAACCCAACCCCCCATAGATGCATATATGTCTATTATGATATTTATGACAAGTCACATTTTTATTCTTCCATACGCATATTTCGGGGCCAAAACCAAGTACACAAATTCAAAATAAACAATATACCTTGTAAGTAGCGTTTAGTATGATTCAGATGTTATCATTTCAGATCGTATAGGTCAGTACTTTCCAAACTTCTGTGCGATCTAAAACATATCTAATCCATAGTTACCACTCACATTTTAAAAAGTCACCAATTCCAATAATACAAAAAGCCCAGAAGAGCTCATATATATTTTATTTTATTAGTATACACAAATATACGCCGCACACCCATCTTTTTTATGTGTTTCTTACACTGGTTCTGATTTGGTTCAACCAACAGAAACGTCCATGCATGTTCATGTATTGACGATTTTGGTTCGCCAACCGCAGTCGGTTCTGGCGTTGACAGTCCATAAGAACAGGACCTATGTAGGGTCTTCTATTCCACAGGCCGGAGTCGTGGAGCTAGTTTCTGGCCTAGTTTAGTGCAGCTAGTTTTTTTGATCTACAATCCGACGAACTGCTGACATTGACTGGACTGTGGAGGACGCAGATGCAAATGGATTCCTGAGCTGACGCAGCCGTATGAAGCAGTCCTCGGAAGGAGTTATGATTCTGAGGTCTTCCGTTTCGCGACTGGTCTGCTATTGAGCCAGTTTAGTTTGTTGAAATCGCCTCCAAAGGCGACTAATGGTGCGTCTAACAACATAACATTGTCTGACCCCTTTACTTTGTGAATGTTCAATCTGTAAGTGTCCAGTGATGATATATTGTTGTTCTGTAGTGAGATGTGTCATAATTGCGCCTTGAATTTTCAACTGAATTTATTCGAGGACCGTCAATCTTTTATAGGCATTCAATAACATGGTCAGATAGTTTTGTGTTCAGCAGGTTTCAATGGATTCTCATTAACATGTCATGAGTAATTGTCAAAAATGTTGTTTTGACTTTCACCTCTTTCATGATCTCACGAATATTGAGGTAAGTACAATTCAAGTAACCACGAGAAGTTAATAACCAGGCGGACACAATCAATATGTTGAATTATGTCCAATCAACAAATATCTTTTATAAAAGTAACTACGAAAAAGTTGCGTATCTTTTCTTGAACAGTACATATAGTCCCTATAGTAAAAGTCCAACAAGGTGTCAGCAAGTTAGATGTATAAACACCGTAGACAAGTATAATAGTTCTCTACATAAAATGTGTAGTGTTACTCAGATAAGAAAAGAAGACAATAAGTAAGAGGCTTATAATAAAGTTGACATAAGAATACCATAGATTACCGTACTATATTCGTAATATCAGCAAATCGGCAATGTATTCTGTATGTGTATATAAATATATAGACACATTAAATGATTAACAATTGTTTTAGAAACATAAAATGTCTTAATAGCTAGTTGTATTAAAAACATAAAATGTCTTAATAGCTAGTTGTATTAAAAACATAAAATGTCTTAATAGCTAGTTGTATTAAAAACATAAAATGTCTTAATAGCTAGTTGTATTAAAAACATAAAATGTCTTAATAGCTAGTTGTATTAAAAACAAAATGTCTTAATAGCTAGCTGTATTAAAAACATAAAATGTCTTAATAGCTAGTTGTATTAAAAACATAAAATGTCTTAATAGCTAGTTGTATTAAAAACATAAAATGTCTTAATAGCTAGTTGTATTAAAAACATAAAATGTCTTAATAGCTAGTTGTATTAAAAACATAAAATGTCTTAATAGCTAGTTGTATTAAAAACATAAAATGTCTTAATAGCTAGTTGTATTAAAAACATAAAATGTCTTAATAGCTAGTTGTATTAAAAACATAAAATGTCTTAATAGCTAGTTGTATTAAAAACATAAAATGTCTTAATAGCTAGTTGTATTAAAAACATAAAATGTCTTAATAGCTAGTTGTATTAAAAACATAAAACAGTTAATGTCTAAATAACCAGTTGTATTTACATAAACAGGACACGTTTAAATAACACCAGAAACAACTTGAAAAAATACACTTAATAAAATAAATGTTAACTAGATCACAAAATAAAGTCGATTTATCTGCAGATAATATTACACATTTATGTGTTATTTGAACAGCACTAAATTAGAATTGCATAAAAATTGAGTCTTCCAATTGTTAGTGTTTTTTAATGATTGATATTTCAACCCCTTATAGATGTCAGTACATTTTTCACTTAGAAAACAACAATATAAATAAACATTACAAATAAGCCAAATCCATTACTCGATAAGACGACCTCGACCTATGGTGCCAGATTCTTCACTGGAACTTATCTAATGAATGACACAAGTTAGCCGCAATGCCTCGCGTTTGTGGTTAATGCTTCTAGTCTCGCAACCCCCCTCCACCAATCCTGTGAAATGTGTGGTTGAAGATTTTATAACAATGGGCGACATGGGAAGGGGGCACTTGTGGGGTGTGGGTATTTGTGTTTTGAATTTGTGTTTGTTTCTCCTCTCTGCTCTACATAAGTTCATCTCTATTTTACTATGTCCTTAGTTCATCTCTATTTTACTATGTCCTTAGTTCATCTCTATTTTACTATGTCCTTAGTTCATCTCTATTTTACTATGTCCTTAGTACATCTCTATTTTACTATGTCCTAAGTGCATCTCTATTTTACTATGTCCTAAGTTCAATTCTATTTTACTATGTCCTAAGTTAAATTCTATTTTACTATGTCCTAAGTACATCTCTATTTTACTATGTCCTTAGTTCATCTCTATTTTACTATGTCCTTAGTACATCTCTATTTTACTATGTCCTAGGTACATCTCTATTTTACTATGTCCTTAGTTCATCACTATTTTACTATGTCCTTAGTACATCTCTATTTTACTATGTCCTTAGTACATCTCTATTTTACTATGTCATAGGTACTTCTCTATTTTACTATGTCCTAAGTTCCTCTCTATTTTACTATGTCCTATGTACTTCTCTATTTTACTATGTCCTTAGTACATCTCTATTTTACTATGTCCTTAGTACATCTCTATTTTACTATGTCCTAGGTACTTCTCTATTTTACTATGTCCTAAGTTCATCTCTATTTTACTATGTCCTAAGTTCATCTCTATTTTACTATGTCCTAGGTACTTCTCTATTTTACTATGTCCTAAGTTCATCTCTATTTTACTATGTCCTTAGTACATCTCTATTTTACTATGTCCTTAGTACATCTCTATTTTACTATGTCCTAGGTACTTCTCTATTTTACTATGTCCTTAGTTCATCTCTATTTTACTATGTCCTTAGTACATCTCTATTTTACTATGTCCTAGGTACTTCTCTATTTTACTATGTCCTAGGTACATCTCTATTTTACTATGTCCTTAGTTCATCACTATTTTACTATGTCCTTAGTACATCTCTATTTCACTATGTCCTAAGTTCATCTCTATGTCCTTAGTTCAACAGTTTTATGGAGGTAATATACGACATATGTTGATAAGTGTGCAGGTTTTGGTGTACTAGAAACAAATCATAATTTGTTGTGTTCTATTTAGAATAAGTAAGATACATTAATAATTAAAACAATTATTCGTTCATTTCAATTTTTGCTAGGTGACTTAAATACGCGATATAAACTATAGTACAATGGATTTCGATATATTGTTATTTACTAGATTATATATGACATTGACATTCCATCTATTGTTATGTACGAAGCCATATTTTATAAAGGTCGATTATATAAATGCATTTCATAGAAATATTACATATGTTTATTTTGGAATCAAATTATATTGTTCGGTGTTCATAACAGTTCTTTACTTCTACAAGGTATTGTGGTGTATTTCAGAATGTTTTAGTGATGTTATATCTACCTCTGGAACATGAGATCTTCAATGGTTTCTCTTTTTAAAGTTCACATGAATTTTGCGCAATAGATATCAGAATGAGAGTAGTACTAACGCTAAAAACTCATGCAGTTGCGTCGGTGGGTCTCACCAACGGTACACTAGGCAAACCAACCATGCAAAAGACAACCTTAGTAGATGGCATGCCGTTATATTTAGGCTCTCTAATAGAAACTATGCAGCATGTTGTCTATACAATTATAGACCCCTCAGAAAAGAATCCCACTTCAACAGACATTGCACTAGACCGAGTTTGCCTTCTTCTGGGTATGAAAAACAACTTAGAAAATCCACCCCACTGCACATAGGAAGTAAGAGCTAATCGCTCGCAATTTATGGAGTTATCAAACAAAGAGAACAATGTGCTCTTTCTACCCCTTGACAAAAACATACTGCTACTACCACATATACACACAGTGTCAAACTACCACAACAACACAGACAAAGATAGGACTGAAAAGTTCCCACACCCACATACATACAAATGAAACTTCGCTACTCTATCCAATCAAGCACATTCACATAGACACACAATAATAAACATACAATTGACAATTCTCCCTAAGGCAACCAAACATACGAATCAAGATAAACGAACCCAACATACTCCATCTGACAATTAGTTATTAAAGTTGTCGATGTTACCCAGCTCTCTCATTGCCTGTAAAACATGGTTCTCAGCATTTTTCCCAATAACCCCTTGGCATATTAGAGCATAGTGCATGTTTAAAGTACTACTAGCTAATTAAATCACATAAATCCGGTGCATCTTTACCATCATTCCCTACTAAAATTCACTGTTAAAATGCCCTACTACCGCCTGCCGCCTGCTATACAATTATATGGCACCGAGAATTGCCCTTGGAGATTTTGAACTGATGAAATTCTGGCATCTGACCTATGTCACATCTGAGCAGCCTTGTTTATACATATATATATATATATATATATATATATATGATATTTATGTTTACAAGTAGGCCTAGTTGGTGAAAGATTTGGTAATACCTATCTAAGGGATATCATTTGGAAAAGATTGGGAATCACTGCTATAGAGAGCATAAGACACATATGTACTTTAGAAATCAAATAGACATTCACGAAGTTTAACAAGAATCATTACTTTCAATATTAAAATAATCACGAAGTTTAACAAGAATCATTACTTTCAATATTAAAATAATCACGAAGTTTAACAAGAATCATTACTTTCAATATTAAAATAATCACGAAGTTTAACAAGAATCATTACTTTCAATATTAAAATAATCACGAAGTTTAACAAGAATCGTTACTTTCAATATTAAAATAATCACGAAGTTTAACAAGAATCATTACTTTCAATATTAAAATAATCACGAAGTTTAACAAGAATCATTACTTTCAATATTAAAATAATCACGAAGTTTAACAAGAATCATTACTTTCAATATTAAAATAATCACCAAGTTTAACAAGAATCATTACTTTCAATATTAAAATAATCACCAAGTTTAACAAGAATCATTACTTTCAATATTAAAATAATCACCAAGTTTAACAAGAATCATTACTTTCAATATTAAAATAATCACGAAGTTTAACAAGAATCATTACTTTCAATATTAAAATAATCACGAAGTTTAACAAGAATCATTACTTTCAATATTAAAATAATCACGAAGTTTAACAAGAATCATTACTTTCAATATTAAAATAATCACGAAGTTTAACAAGAATCATTAGTTTCAATATTAAAATAATCACGAAGTTTAACAAGAATCATTAGTTTCAATATTAAAATAATCACGAAGTTTAACAAGAATCATTACTTTCAATATTAAAATAATCACGAAGTTTAACAAGAATCATTAGTTTCAATATTAAAATAATCACGAAGTTTAACAAGAATCATTACTTTCAATATTAAAATAATGTAAACTGGCATTGTTTGGACATGTAGGTAGACATGATTCTCTAACTGGTTGTGAACAAAAGAGTCGTGTTTGAAATGTGTAGGAAAAAATGGGCGTTATTGTTTGATTATAGCAATTTTGATGAACTAATAGAAATCACAATAGGCAAAATTGAAGGCAACAGAGACAGAGGGCGACAACGTGAGAAAATATTCGGCAGTTTGGCAGCCTGGCACGGCATGGAAGCAACAACGACCTTGATACATTATACTGTGGACAGAGAGCCGTGGAGAGCCATGACCTCCTACGCCAGCCGGCATGGCACTTGATGATGATGATCAGAGAGATATCGAAATGTCAACTATCGATGATGATCTGGCAGCTAAATAAATAGTTAAAATATCGTGATATACATGAAAAGTGTGTGAGAAAAATGGAACGTTTTTAGATAGCACCAAGTAAGGGTGTTATAATATTAATACAAACACTTAATATGAGAGAATGTATTCATGTGTTAGACGTCGATACAGACAGGACATGTTTCTATCACGTAGAAGAACGTATCCACATATTCATTTCCCCTTGTTCAAGAAAATGTCGTTATCATCTTTTTGTCACGTTTCACAGAACTATACACCGAGGATTTCACGAATACTTGCTCTGAATCTGCCCACATTCACTTAACACTGAGAAGACTTTCTTCTGTTTCCTCCACGATCTCTGCATAAGCTTACAGTTACCACGTCTGTTGTTGTAGCCCTAACACCTTCTTCTTTGAGAATGTTATTATCAAAGAGAGAAGTATGGTCAGAGGGCAGCAATATTTGCATAGGCTGTTTTCGGCTTAGATTCTATTTTAAGTTCTAATATGAATCTCCAACACTGAATCTCCGTTGCCCATAATGCGTGAGTATTGACATTGTTCCGGAATAGAGAATTTGAATACCGCTAAACAAGTTTGGGATGTGATAACTTAATGGAAATATTTGATAGAAGTGTGCCACAAATATGGAAGGCCAGAAAATGTAATAATGTTCTCAAAGGTTTGGTGAATTGTGTTCAGGGCAATGTATGGAACGACTACACATATGCCATGATATGGTCAGATATTAACAGAGAAGGCAGCAAATGACTGCAAGCAAAGAATGAAAGATTGATAATGATTTTTGTAGCTGATAAGTAAGGTATTTAAATTAACTTTTACATGTAACATAATGCTTGCATTGACACAATATGTATAATAAATTATATATATATATATATATAGAGAGAGAGAGAGAGAGAGAAAGAGAGAGATAGGAAGAGATAATCCTTGATATGTAGAGAAAGGTATGCATTGAGAATCCGATTTGCCAATATACCATGACATAACATAATCACAAGATATTTTCATTTCATTTTCCTTTTGTGCCGAAGTTAGCGCATATGGCAGAGGTAAGATCTCTCCAATTCTGTCTGTTCAAAGCTATTCTGTGCAGTAATTGAATAGTATGGATATTGATTGTTTAGTTTCTCTACGTATTGTTCTTCTGAGTGTTTCTTTTGGTGTACCCCTTGCTCTTTTGCCTGTAGGTATCCATTCAAGAGATTGGTTGTGTATTCTGTTGATGTCTGCGAGTAGGATATGCTCGATGTAGGACCAACGGCGTTTTCTGATAATATATGTGGTGAAATTTTGATGTCTCTTCTCTGATTTTATCATTCGATTTGAATTCTTTCCAATGGGTGATAGTTATCCTACGAAAGCATTTGTTCTCGAAACTCAGCAATTTCTTTCTGAAGATAATAATTTTTTTTAAATAAGCGCATTTTCGTGCGTGACTGATTGTCTTTGACCTCCAGATATTAGACAGTCTGTTGAAGGAACTTGATGCTAGTGCAATGCGAGTTGTAATTTCTGTCATGACATCACCGTCGAGTGTTAAATTGCTTCCTAGATAGGAGAATCTGTGTACCTTTTCCAATTGTTGGCCATTTTAAGTAATTGCGTTAGGTGAATTGGTGGAGTCCATAATTTTTGTTTAATCACCAGATATGCAACGCCTATTATTTGTATAGTCGGGCGCCATCTTCCTGGTCTATGATAGAGAGGTACAGGGTGATTTTATGCTAATGAATGTTCCGGAATAAAACTCGTCACAAACATTCATGTCAGATGTGCTTCCGAACAGTTCATAAAGAAATGACAAATTGTTGAACTGTACAGAAAATAACTTCAAACACACACTTTGGATTAATGACTATTCTTAATAGGAAATGCTATCATAGGCCGACAAATTACAGAAATATACCCAAATCTACGAGTGAAAGCTGTGCTTAAACCAAATATACCCCAGTCTATTGTCTATCCCCAGTTCAGTTCGTGTATGTTTGTTGTAGCATGTCAGTTCGTGTATGTTTGTTGTAGCATGTCAGTTCGTGTATGTCTGTTGTAGCATGTCAGTTCGTGTATGTTTGTTGTAGCATGTCAGTTCGTGTATGTCTGTTGTAGCATGTCAGTTGTAGCATGTCAGTTCGTGTATGTCTGTTGTAGCATGTCAGTTGTAGCATGTCAGTTCGTGTATGTTTGTTGTAGCATGTCAGTTCGTGTATGTTTGTTGTAGCATGTCAGTTGTAGCATGTCAGTTCGTGTATGTCTGTTGTAGCATGTCAGTTCGTGTATGTCTGTTGTAGCATGTCAGTTCGTGTATGTCTGTTGTAGCATGTCAGTTCGTGTATGTCTGTTGTAGCATGTCAGTTCGTGTATGTCTGTTGTAGCATGTCAGTTCGTGTATGTCTGTTGTAGCATGTCAGTTGTAGCATGTCAGTTCGTGCATGTCTGTTGTAGCATGTCAGTTCGTGTATGTCTGTTGTAGCATGTCAGTTCGTGTATGTCTGTTGTAGCATGTCAGTTGTAGCATGTCAGTTCGTGTATGTCTGATGTAGCATGTCAGTTGTAGCATGTCAGTTCGTGTATGTCTGATGTAGCATGTCAGTTCTTGTATGTCTGTTGTAGCATGTCAGTTGTAGCATGTAAGTTCGTGTATGTCTGTTGTAGCATGTCAGTTCGTGTATGTCTGTTGTAGCATGTCAGTTCGTGTATGTCTGTTGTAGCATGTCAGTTCGTGTATGTCTGTTGTAGCATGTCAGTTCGTGTATGTCTGTTGTAGCATGTCAGTTCGTGTATGTCTGTTGTAGCATGTCAGTTCGTGTATGTCTGTTGTAGCATGTCAGTTGTAGCATGTCAGTTCTTGTATGTCTGTTGTAGCATGTCAGTTGTAGCATGTCAGTTCGTGTATGACTGTTGTAGCATGTCATTTGTAGCATGTCAGTTCTTGTATGTCTGTTTTAGCATGTCGTTTGTTTCGTGTCAGTTACATCTTATTACTTGGAGAATGTTGGTTGTAGCATGTTTGTTATTACCAAGTCTTGCGTTTTTACAGCTATATTCAGAAATAGACTATGTTAGTTATAGTTTTATTCTACATGTGCTTGCTTGAAATTATTATCGTGTGGCATGTTTATCATTCTGAAGTTTGCAGCTTCTCTGACAATGAGACGTATTCAGTTCAGTAATTATTACAAACAATGTAGGACTCACTTCTAAGCTTACTGCTCCATAAGACTACAGTTTCTTTTATTCCATTTTTAGACGAGGCTATAGTCGAGATCCTAGACTGCTAAATTTGATTACGATTGGAACTAATCCGTTTGTGAAAAACATACTCTTACTGAATAGTAGCTATTCGACTTGCCTACGCAGCACTGCTTCTAGTTTGTTCTGAGAGAATCATCATCATCATCAGGTGCCATACCTGCTGGCCTAGGCGATCATGGCTCTCCACAGCTCTCTATCTCCATCATTAGGTATCAAGATCGTTGCTATTTCCCTGCAGTGCCAGGTTGTCAAACTGTCTAATATTTTCTCACGTTATCTCTGTTCTAGTATGTCAGTAGTTGTCTCACGTTGCAGTCATCTGTCTCTGGTGCCTTCAATTTTGCCTGTTGTGACCATGTTCTCCAAATTCCATGTCTCATGAAATGGTCAAAAATGAAGATTGTCTTTTTCTTTTATTATTGATAAAAGTCGGTTTCACATTTGACTCTTTCAACACATCTACATTAGTTTTTTTCTGGCAGTCCATGGTATTCTCAACATTCTTATATAGAACCACATCTCTTTAGTCTCTAATTTCTCACTTTCCAGTTTGTTTATTGTCCAAGACTCGCATCCATATGTTAGTATATGAGTTATATAGCACTGCAGAACTATCTTTCTCACCTCTAATGAGAAGCTCATATTACACAGTATATTTTTCATGTTTCTGAATGTTGTTTTTGCCTATCCTATTCTGCATCTTATTTCTGTTGAACGTCTTCCATCTGCTGTAATCGTTGTACCTAAATATTTGAATTGGTGGACCTGTTTTAATACTATATCATTCTCTTTGATATTGAAAGGTGTGGTATTTTGTTTCTTTGAAATAACCATTACTTCTGTTTTCTTGATATTTAGGAAGAGGCCTTTCTCTTTACTTTCTGTGATTACTACATTAATTAAATCTTGAAGGTCTTTTTCACTTTTTTGCAATCAGAACCATGTCATCCGTATATCTCAAATTATTTATGTTATGTCCTCCAACTGATATTCCTGAGATATCAACTATTGGACGCATTATGTTTTCACTGTATAAAGAGAACAGATCTGGTCAAAGTACACATCCCTGTCTGACTCCTTGTTTTATTTGTTGAAATGGGCCAAATTTATTTCCTACTCTTATTGCTACTGTTTTTGCCATTACATGTTCTTGATGATTATTAAATCCTTACTATCGATATTCAAATTCTCTAGCATGTGTATATCTTGACTATGTTTAACTTTATCAAATGCTTTTGTGTAGTCTATAAATGTTCTAAAATATATATATTGCATTGTTGGTACCTTTGCCTTCTACGAAACCGCATTATTCTGGACTTATTTATTTTTTATTTTGTTTCTCACTCTCTTCATGATGATTCTGAGAATTAGTTTTTTTTTATTTAGTTCATGAGGCTGATTGTACAGTGTTATTCACATTCGGTGTTCCCTGGTTTCTTAGGTAAGGCTATAAAGATAGATCTCATTTAGTCATTGGGTATGTGTGTACTAGTGTTACGTCATTCAGCGATTCTGTGATGCTTTAAACTCACGTAAATTATCATAAGTTAGTATTATTAGCCAGCTAACGTTAATAATTCCTCCAATGTGATATTCTCTGTTCCAGGGGATTCGCCATATTGTATGTGTCTTAGGGCCTCCTTTATTTCTGCTGCGAGTATTGATGGACCCTAGTTGCTATCTTGTATGTTTATCTCGGGTCTATTGTCAATATACAGTTCTGTGATATATTCTGACCATCTCTGTACTATATGATCTTTTCCCATTAATATCTGCCCTGTCTTAGATTTTAGACACCCTGTGTTTAAAACCCTGTGTTTTGCTTTTCACATTATCTCTTTAGATGTGTGGTTTATCGAATGTTTTAGCATGTTCCATTGTTCTTCAATACTCTGAATCTTTGCAATGGCATTGCATCTCTTCTGTACAATTACGTTGTATCTTTCTTTAATGTCAGCATCTGATTTCAATAATGCTAAATCTAATTTCATATTTCTTGGTGATCTCTTGAACTTCTTTAATCTTATAGAACATTCCCACCAGTAGTAAATGATCACTGTTGCAGTCAGCACCTATCCTAGTTTTCATAGATTTAATGATGTTTATTTTAGAGACTAAAATTTAATCAATTTGATTCCGTGTATTATCTCCTGGGCTAATCCATGTACACAGACTTCTTGGATGTTGCGAGAATCATGTATTCACTATTATTAAGTTATGTGCCTGTGCCCACTCTATCAATAAATCACCTCTTTCGTTCTTAACCCCTAAACCAAATCTTCCAGTCACATCTCTGTATCACCTAATTTTGTGTTAAAGTCCCACATCACTCTAGTTACTTCAGGATTTTTACACTATTTCAATGCGGCTTCTAGTTCTCCATAGACATTTTTCGATGTCCTCTTCTGAACTGCTTGATGTGGGCGCATAAACTTGTATATTGTTTATATCCAGTGATTTTCTTGTTAGTTTCATTAATATTAACTAGGCTGATGTTGCCATGAAACCCGTCACCGTTTATCATGTTTCTGTGTCTAATAATACGCCTACTCCCCTCTCGTGTCCTTGTCCCAACTTCTCGGCAACAATTTCTATAATAGTGGTGCGTTGTTTATGTTCTACATTATACATATTGGGCTCATATTGGCCAACAAGAGAAGTAAAATAGTCAGACTGATAGAGAGAGCAATAGTAGATAGAAAGACAGACCGACTGACCGATCGACAGACAGACAGACCGATCAAACAGGATAGACAAGATAGACAGATTAGATTAGATAGATAGAGATAGAGAGAGAAAGAGAGAGAGAGAGAGAGAATAGGGATCAAGACAAAAGAAGAAAGTTAACATTTAAGAATACTTTCAGAATGCATCCTTAGAATATACAGAAATCTGGTAGTTTATCTTTCTGCTAGTGATATCTTTCTCGGCTGGATGTGAAGTTTGTTATATTGTTTATTCCTGTGGTGTCAAGGGTGGCACATGGGGCAGAAGCCATGTTTCTCCATGTCGTGTGGTTCACTGTAAGTTGTTGTAGTTCTTGGGCGCAGTGTATACCCATTATCATTGCCTCATTCATGATTGTTCTTTGTAGTGGTGTCCTGGGTCTTCCACGTTTTGGTTTTTCTGTCACAAACTTTGACAGAGGTTGGTGGGTAAGTCTATTCTCGTCCGATCTAAGCTATACTTAAATCCTGATTGGAAATATGTACGAGACAAAATGCACATATCGTATCTTCACACCACTTGTACATTCCCCATGAAGACCAATTAAAAATAGCCAGAGCTTATTATGCGCGTACAAGACGAGAAATTTACACTCATAATATTCGGCTTCCTGCTGTGCAGCATGCGAGAATATACGTGTGTATGCAAGCACGAACACAGGGGCAGTCGTTACCAATGCATTCATGACACTAGATTCCTTAAGTTAACAAATATTAAAAGTAAGTCTGAATTATTGAAATGTAAAACATTGTTAATTTTAGTTTAATAAAGTCACTGATATAATACACGACAGAGTAGTGAGAAATATATCTGAATTCGTTTTGGCTTTCTCATTCCATAGACACTACACGCAAATAGGTTCTGCTTTAGAAGACAAAGAGATATTTAAGTGAGGTTCGGTTGCCAGTAACCAGTCTATTGTTTAGCAAACAATAGCAGGTATTATATGATTCATTTTTAAATATGTTGGTCAGATATATTATTTTTGGATGTTGTCCTCGTATATTATTTGATTTGTATAGAAATATGTTTGACATTTTGTGTGGAAAGTGCCGAGTGATTGCAGAATCTTCTTCTTCTTCTGCGTTCGTTCTCAAACTCCTGCAGATTAGCAGGATGTAGTCTGGAGAACGGAATGCGTTGTGTCTACAATGTATTTTTTGTAAAACGAACGAAAGAGTTTGGTGTTTGTGCACCATTTTGTTAAGTAGGAGGAATAACTTGAGATTCTCTGGCGATTCGATGATCTCCCATGTATAAGTAGGAGTTTATCTACGCGGCTCATCAAGACAGCGCACATAGTGTTGGTGGTAATTTACTGGAAGTCGTGACTATGCGTTAAAATCTGTTTGGTAAGTTCGGAAAGTCTAATTTTCTGGCGCGAGCTATTTACTAATATTGAAACAACGTTTCAGTCTTGAGGGTCAATTTTTATTGTTCACTATAGAAGATTACTGTTTGAAATCCTAAATAAAATAAGACAAACACAGCAAATAAAACACAAACACAATAAATAGATTCTTGTTTTTAAAACAAAACAAAATAAGACATTTTTGTTGCACATAAAATAAAACAAGACACTGATAACATATCATCTTGAGTTGTTATATCTTCTTTTGCGTTCATTATCAAACTCCTGCAGATTAGCAGGATGTAGTCCGGAGAACGGAATGCGTTCTGTCATGGTTTACAGCATTGCTGTGATATCTGCGCCTTTCGGCCTGACATATCCGACTTCAGCATGGATTTGGATCACTGACCCTGATGTTCGTCCGTCGTGATCGACGATGACCAAAAACTCAACCATAATAATAATAACAATAAATAATAAAATAATAAAGTTAATAGTGCGTTTTTAAATGACTAGCAAGTCCAATGCGCGCACAAAATGTTCTTTTACAGAATTGACACCAATAGAAGGTATCTGTGTGAGGTTGAGATGTTTTTTCTTTTCTACGTGTCCGCTTCTGTCTTGCAGTTTCTTGTCTGAATTCTTCTGCCGCTAGTGCTCCCGTTCTAATGCTGTAACGCCATGCTGTTCTATCCTGAGCGAGGCTCTCCCAAGCGCCTACGTCAATGTTAAGATGTTTCAAGGATGACTTGAGCGTGTCTTTGAAACGCTTTTTCTGTCCACCAGCTTTTCGAAATCCTGCTTTGAGTTCTCCATAGTATATTTGTTTTGGCAAACGCGAGTTCTCCATACGCACAAGATGGCCTGCCCAGCGTGCCTGCGCCTTCATAAGTATTGTGTGGATGCTTATTGAGGTTGATTTTTCCAAGACCTCGTAGTCTGGTACTTTGTCCCACCAATGGATGTTTAGTAATTTACGTAGGCAGGTAAGATGGAAATGATTTAACTTTCTTGCATGTCTAGCATACACTGTCCACGTTTCGCAGGCGTATAGTAAGGTTGGTATAACAGCAGCATGATATACTTGTAGTTTGGTGGTTGTTCTTATACCTCTTCTGTCCCATACATTTTTGCGTAATCTGCCAAATACAGCACTAGCCCTATATGGGATGGGACAGCCAACCCCATCCCATAACCTCCTTAGTCGCCTTTTACGACATGCGTGTAAGGTAAACAGTGTTACTATTCTTTACTCCCCTTTCGGGTCCCGGCAACACACGGGTGAAGTTGTTATATTTGTCCAGTATTTCTCCACCGAGTTATGGTCGGTGCAAACTATCAAATGTGTTTTGGAAAGCAATAAAATTGATAATATGTGTAAATTGAATTTCCACTGATTCTTTGATAATCATGGCTATTTTATGGTTATTTTATGGCTATTTTATGGTTTTATGGATGCAAATTTGCTCTATAAATTATCGCTTCTGTCTGAATCCTGCATGTTCTTCTCTAATTTCTTCATCTACCTTTCCCTTGAGTCTCTCTATCATCTACCTTTCCCTTGAGTCTCTCTGTCATCTACCTTTCCCTTGAGTCTATCATCTACCTTTCCCTTGAGTCTCTCTACCATCTACCTTTCCCTTGAGTCTCTCTATCATACTACATAATATTGTTCCTGCTACTGAAAATAGAGTAATTTCTCGCCAATTGTTACAATTAGATACCTTTCTTTGGTAATGCCACTATAGCTCCATCTTATAACATATATTACACATACTTTGTTTAAATATATATATATATCCTGTTCAAAAATAGAAACGCAAGTGTCCTTTCGCAACAGCAATGATGTCAATTTACTGTGGTAATGGACACCAAATTTCAAACTTAGGCCGACACAAAAATTATATTTTATGGAATTTATGATTCAACATTGGCATGAAGAATATTTCACACTTTAACAATGAAATGATGTTCATTTAATTTGGTTTGGACTTTTGCGCTTTGCACCTGAGGCATCCATTTCAGTAACGTGTATGGCCTCATGTGACCTCTATCAGAGTACGACATCCATATCCGTGACATGGATCCAATTAGCCGTTGGATCTGTTGTTTTGGATGGCTGCCCACTCTTCCCGCCGTGCAAGAGATAACTATCGGAGATTGGCTGGAGCCATGTCTTGCTGGCGGAGTCGTCTGTTGAGTTCACGCCATAAGTAATCTATGGGGTTGATGTCTGATGACATCGCTGGTTACGGAATCGTATTAACAATTGTTGTTGTCGGCGAGGAATTGGGTGGTGAGTTGTGCCACGTGAGATCGAGTGTTATCCTGCTGAAAAATCGACCCTAGTGCAACCAAATTTGGAAAGACACGAGGAGGAACAATTTCAGAAGCGTATCGTTCGGCATTCAGGCGTCCTTCAATTTGTACCAGGTTACTTTTTCCCATGAAGTCAATCGTGCCCTCATTCATATAAGTATATCTCCACCATCATGTGGAGGAGGTTCATCATCGCTGTTCTGGGCGTAGCTCTCACGTAATCTGGGACTCTTCTCCGTTTATTGTGTCGCGGGAACGGAAATGATCATCCATCACTAAATCACACCCGTCTCCAGTCATTCACAAAGATCCATTGATGATCCTTTTTCGCTCATTACAGTCGGTTCTGGCGTTGGGGGTTCCTTAAAGAAAGAATCTCTGTAGGGTATTCTAGCCAAAATAGCAACGTCGTGCAGACAGTTCCTGTCCGTTTGATCTGAAATTCAACGAGCTGCTGGCATTAAGTGGACTGCGGAGGCCACATATGCAAACCGATTCCTGAGGTAACGCAGCCGTATGAAGCGGTAATCGGCAAGAGTTGTGTTTCTGGGTCTTCCACTATGCGAAAGGTATGCCACTGAGCCAATTTGTTCAGATTGCCTTCAAATTGGACTAATGGTGCTTCCAACCAAATCAGATTGTCTGGTCACTTCACTTTGTGATTGACCAGTGCATAAACGTCCAGTGATGCTGTATTATTGTTCTGTAGTGAGATTAACACTACGTGTGCATTGCATTTTCAACTGAATTTATTCAAGGAAGGGCTAATCTTTATATGCTTTCAACAATATGGTCACAGAATTTTGTGCTCATTACGTTTCATATGAATCTCATGAACCTGTCACGAATTATTGCCAACACTGTTGTTTGGACCTTAACCTCTTTCATGACCTCACGAATACTGGAATTAGTACAATTCAGGTAACCGCAAGACATTAATTATCACCTGGACACATTCAATAGGTTGAATGATGTTCAGTTCGCGAATATATCGAGTGACACATTCTTTCCAGAACGTTGTCTTCATCATGGTTACTGTGAACGACTCTTTGTTCCGGGCAAGCAGGGCAGAGACATGTGAATACGTACTTCGATGTCGCTGTTCCATCGTATTCTTGGTCTTCCTCTTCTTCTCTCAAATGACACTCTGCCCTCCAGAACAAGCCTCGCTATACCATCGTGTTGCTTTAAGTGTCCAAAATACTGCAATTCCTTCTTATGATGGTATGTAGAAGCCATCCTTCATTTAGTTTCAGTAATTTCAAAATTTCAATGCTTTTCTTTTTCTCTGTCCATAATTTTCGTAGGATCTTTTTGTAGCACTTCATTTCAAATGAATTTATTCGCAACATAATCTTATAATATTTTTTACAAAAGTAACTCCAAAAAAGTTGCATTTCACATCTTGAACAGTATATATAAAGCAACCATGCATTTGATGCACTAAATTAACAATAAAGCAATCATGCCGTTGATGCACTAAATTAAACAATAAAACAATCATGCCTTTGATGCACTAAATTAACAATAAAGCAATCATGCCTTTGATGCACTAAATTAACAATAAAGCAATCATGCCTTTGATGCACTAAATTAACAATAAAGCAATTATGCCTTTGATGCACTAAATTAAACAATAAAGCAAGTATGCATTTGATGCACTAAATTAACAATAAAGCAATTATGCCTTTGATGCACTAAATTAACAATAAAGCAATTATGCCTTTGATGCACTAAATTAACAATAAAGCAATTATGCCTTTGATGCACTAAATTAACAATAAAACAATCATGCCTTTGATGCACTAAATTAACAATAAAGCAATTATGCCTTTGATGCACTAAATTAAACAATAAAACAATCATGCCTTTGATGCACTAAATTAACAATAATAAGCAATTATGCCTTTGATGCACTAAATTAAACAATAAAACAATCATGCCTTTGATGCACTAAATTAACAATAAAGCAATTATGCCTTTGATGCACTAAATTAAACAATAAAACAATCATACCTTTGATGCACTAAATTAACAATAAAGCAATTATACCTTTGATGCACTAAATTAACAATAAAGCAATTATGCCTTTGATGCACTAAATTAAACAATAAAACAATCATGCCTTTGATGCACTAAATTAAACAATAAAACAATCATGCCTTTGATGCACTAAATTAAACAATAAAACAATCATGCCTTTGATGCACTAAGTTTCCAACGTACTTCACGCCCCTAGTGATATCACCTCAAGGAACACCCCCTCCCTTCCGGGTCCCCTCCGGTTTTGTAAGCACTGATTTAAAGACAGGTTGAAACAGAAACTAATAGAGATTCATAGACGTTAGCTACACAGACTGACCATTATTGTGTTCAGACTTTTCCTTAGGGCCGTAGTTGTGTACAACTCAGTTAGTTAGACTGTCGTTCTTACTTACAAAACACAATCAAGGTTGCCGTCGCAATTTATAAATACATTAAATTGTTGAAGCGCTGAAGTGTACAGAGTACTGGGTCTTCAATTTGAGTTCAGTTATTGAACTTTTCGTTAGACTGAAATAAACACTAGTAACATAGTAAAACGCTATATCAACATATGAACGTGTATCTAGTATTTCGTTATTACTAACACGATATTAATGATATTAATAATAATGACTTGCATGAACTTATACTAGTGGCTGCGGATGTTATGCACAGTTGATGAATGGATGTATAAAAAAGAGATTTAAGCGTATACAAGTTAATAGCATAATTTAAATGATAAACATCCTACTACATCATCATCCGGTAGCATATCCTGAACAGTCATAACAGCCTTTTAAAGCGTCTGTCGATTTGAGCCAGCCTTCCGGCATCTGTTACGTCATGTTCATGTGGTCTTTGATGGTTTACGTCCATCTTCTTCTTTTCCTGCCTCTTGCAGGCCTCCCTGTCATCATCCCCTTTATTATGGTCTTCTCTAGGCTGTCATGGTGCTTGATATGGTCAAATTATTGAAGTTTTCTTAAAAGAAACAATCTGTTTAGCTTATTTTCTAATTACATTAATTTCTCACAGGATGGCTACATTGGTGATCTTTTTGGCCAACTGTATTTTCTACTACAGCAATAAATCCATATGTAATATGATTTTGTCGCCATGTGGCGGTAGGATGCTACGTGTGCCAGTCTCACAAATTCTGCTCGCTTGAACTTCCTAGTGTTTCCAAGTGCAGACAATCTCCCCCCCCCCCTAATATACTGTCACTGCCATTGCGTCGGTGCATAACAATTTTAATATTTACTGGTCGTATTTGAAATTGGGTAAGAAGACTTATCGATTTTCCCGTTCAGTCCGAACATCTTACCCAGATGGACAAACTGGTAACAAGTCGTTGTTAACGCTCGTGCCCTACCAGCTAAGATATTTATTTGTACCTAAATTATGTTGTAAAAATCTATGTAAACGACACATTTTATTTGTAATGTTAACAAGAAATTAGGAATAAAATAAGAATGGCAGATCGAAGTAAACGTACTGGCTTGTCAACAGTTGTTATTTTTTTTTATTTAGTACTTACGTAGATGCGTGGAACAGGAGTGGCGCATGACCGAAAGGTTAGGACGTTGGTCTCACATTAGTTAGGTCTAGAGTTCGATCCCCGTAAGAGTTTTTTTTCTGTTGGAGGGTCAATTAAAAAACTCACCCTTATCACATAGCTTTCAATCCCCTCCCTGCAACTCCTTAACACATTCTTACAGTATTAACATATTTTGTTTATTGACTTATCGTAGAAAACCGGTTTTTGAAGTTTCACTTGATCACAACTGATATACTATCACCAAGTGGTTATGAGATGCAAACACGAAAAAATACAAATAGCAGTACACAAGACATTTTCAAAGTTTCGAACATACAAAACAAAAACAGAGATTTAAATCGTAAGAACAATGTTACTATTACAGAGGCACTAGAACGCAGACATGTAGACAATACGAAGTTCAATGTGACAATGACGTAAACATGTAGTAATTTGTCTTAAAGAACTTTCTACTTAAAGAACTATCTATTGCAGCGCGCAGCTAAAATACATCTCTTGCTTCGCGCACATTTTAATACATCTTTTGAAGGCGCAGTTATATATTTTATATTGTTAGACACTCCCAGTCCCCCCCCCCTTTGTGTTGCAATTCTTACTTATTTAACGATCTCTGCTACAAGCGACAAAATGTGTTCTGTTTGAAACCACTTCCTGTTCCGATTTTTGGAATCTGGGAATGGCGATAAATAAACGATCCACCAGAAAGTGGACGTCGTTAGCTTGTCTGATGGATACAAACTGTATTCGGTGGGCGAAAGCCAGAAATCTATTTATGACGCGTGAAAATCTTCATTCCACTATGTCGCTCATACAGATATGTCAGTTAGGCACGTGTGATAGTTATTTCATGTGTAAGTTAATGTGTCAGACAATTTCATCTCTCTTTTTTGTGTTTCTTTCTATCTCACTCTCTTCTCTGTTTACATCTTTGCCATTAAAGACTATTTCTCGTGATGTGGGAGTAAGCGACATCAAGTACACAGACGGATAAAAACTACGATAATCGATAAAGATTACAATGGACACAAATACTATCAGACTATAGATATAGGTATGAAACAATAAAAATGATATACCTACAAATATCTATTAAAAACACCTAAAAATACAAGACAGTTTCAACGCTTTAACCTAAAAATAATTTTTTTAAAGAATATAGTAGAGAAATATTATTAAAGTGAACAAAAATAAAAATAATGGCACTATCACAGAATCGTTAGACGGCAGACATTGAACCACACAGTGATACACAAGTTAACAATGCCAATCGTAGAATAATCTATCTTCATGTGATTTATCTCATTCACCTGCTAGTCGTAATTATTTGATATTCTCCCAAACTTCGTCGCTTATGTATTGATGATGTCAATTTTCTGCACAAATCCCTTGAGATGATTGATTTTTTTCTGTCATAACCTGAAAATATGCTTTTATTGGCTTGGATTCGTATCGGTAAATTCTCTGTCAGTGATACCTCGACTAACACTCATGGTACTTCCTCTTCTGAAAGAGTTACACTTGTCCTCTCTTTTCATCCACTTAATTCTACTATCATTAGAATTTTGCGAAATGAATATTTGCGAAAATTAAGACAGCTTACGCAAAATCCTAGGAATATCGCTAAGAGATAGAGTGGGAAGTGAGGACATTAGACAAAGAACTAACACCGCCCCCAATCATAGAGTATATTAAGAGACAACAGATCAAATGGTTTGCACACATCAGCAGACTACTATCAGACAGCTTACCACAGCTAACTAAGCTACACAGATACAGCGAAGGCAGACCTAGAGGTCGACAACGAAAACGATGGAAATAAAAGAGGCGAGAAGTTACACAATATACTCAGCACACACGAGGGTCATCTCTAGAGAACTCTTCTACCCCTGACGATGAAAGGCAACAAAGGGCTTAGCTAATAGAATAGAATTGATATATTCGAATCTTTTTGAAACATTATTCCCTTTTCCAGTCTGATCCTCCTCAAAAACGTGTCATCTTCCAAGAACTTACTTTGGTTGTATATAGACATCTTAACGAGATTGTTGTCCAGTCATCTTTGGGTTAGTGTTTTAGACCATTTTGGCACGGTATATTGCTATACTTGTCCCTATGTAGTGCATAATCGCTCTGTTTTATTTTCTAAGACCACTTTCTCTTTCGACAATGCCGTTATACTTTAATCCTGAAACGTCATTTACATTATCATGTGTTACCGCAGTGACAAGATATATATACGTGAATTTGGCAAAAGACTAAATGATCTTTTCTGCCAACATCTTCATGCCATTAACCATAGATCGTCCTGTATCTATACATTGTAGTAATGCTGATCTTCGTGATGCCCTAGACATTTAGGTTACTGTATTAAGATCTTACACCACAAACGATAGCACGAGGTGAGCCCCTGAAAATCGTTATATTTTCACTAAAATTGTAAAATTGTATATTGTCACTACAAGGCCAGGTGCTGACTGCAACAGTGATGATATACTACTGGTGGCGAAATTGTGTATAAGATTAAAGAAGATCAAGAGAGCACCAAGGAATATGAAATTAGATTTAGCTTTATTGAAATCAGATGCTGACATTAAAGAAAGATACAACATAATTGTACAAAATAGATACAATGCCATTGCAAAGATTCAGTGTATTGAAGATCAATGGAACATGCTAAAACAATCGATAAACCAAACATCTAAAGAGATAATACCAAAAGTAAAACATGCATCAAAACAAAAATGGATGACTGAAGAAATTTTAGAATTGATGAGCACCAGAAGGAAATATGAACACAAGATAGTGGAATATCATAAAATACATAAGGAGATACGAGAGAAATGCAAAATAGCAAAAGAAAGCTGGCTGAACAAGAAATGCACAGAAATAGAATTGCATAACAACCAAGATACAACATTACTATATAAGAAAATTGAGATGATAACAGGAAAGAAAACGCAAACAGTTACAGGGTGTCTAAAATCTAAGACAGGGCAGGTATTAATGGGAATAGATCACATAGTACAGAGGTCAGAATATATCAAACTTTATGATGACAATAGACCAGAAATAAAAATACAAGATATCGGCGAGTTTCCATCAATACTCACAGCAGAAGTAAGGGAGGCACTAAGACACATGAAATATGGCAAAGCCCCAGGTCCAGACAATATCACATTAGAGGAATTAGCAGCTTTAAATGACTTTGGGGTTAAAATAACCACACAATTGCTGAATGACATATATAACAGCGGAAACATACCCGATGACTTAATGAGGTCCATATTTATAGCCTTACCTAAGAAACCAGGGACCAACGAATGTGAAGAACACCGTACAATCAGCCTCATGAGCCAAATAACCAAAATACTTCTCAGAATCATCATGAAGAGAGTGAGAAACAAAACCAGAAATAAGTCCAGAACAATGTGGCTTTGTAGAAGGCAAAGGCACCAACAATGCTATTTATATATTGAGAACACTAATAGAGAGGTCTATAGAGGTAAAAACAGATCTGTACCTCTGTTTTATAGACTACACTAAAGAATTTGACAAAGTTAAAACATAGCGAAATTATACACATGCTAGAGAATCTGAACATTAACAGTAAGGATTTAAGAATAATCAAGAACATGTACTAGCAACAAACAGCAGCAATAAGAGTAGGAAATCAATTTGGCCCTTTTAATAAATAAAACAAGGAGTCAGACAGGGATGCGTGCTTTCACCAGACCTGTTCTCTGTACACAGTGCAAACATGTTGCGTGCAATAGTAGATATCCCAGGAATATCAGTGGGAGGACATAACATAAATAATTTGGGATATGCAGATGACACTGTTCTGATTGCAAAAAGTGAGGAAGACCTTCAAAAATTAATTAAAGTAGTAGTCACAGAAAGTAAAGAGAAAGGCCTCTTCCTAAATATAAAGAAAACAGAAGTAATGGTTATTTCAAAGAATCAAAATAACACACCTTGCAAGATCATAGTGAATGATATAGTATTAAAACAGGTCCACCAATTCAAATATCTACGTACAATGATTACAGAAGATGGAAGACGTTCAACAGAAATAATATGTAGAATATGACAGGCAAAAATAACATTCAGAAAAATGAAGAATATACTGTGTAATAAGACCTTGTCATTAGAGGTGAGAAAGAGAGTTCTCAGTGCTATATAACCCCTATACTAACATATGGGTGCAAGTCTTGGACAATAAACAAACTGGAAAGTGGGAGATTGGAGGCAACAGAGATGTGGTTCTACAGAAGAATGCTGAGAATACCATGGACTGCCAGAAAAACTAATGTAGAGGTGTTGCAAGAGTTAAATGCGAAACGGACCTTAATCAATAATATAAGAAAAAGGCAATCTTCTTTTATTTGGCAAATTCATGAGACAGGCAGGATTAGAGAACATAATCACAACAGGCAAGATTGAAGGCACCAGAGACAGAGGGCGACAACGTGAGCAAATATTAGACAGTTTGACAACCTGGCACGGCAAAGAAACAACAACGACTTTGATACATAATACTGTGGACAGAGAGCTGTGGAGAGCACCCGGCATGGCACCTGATGATGATGACTTTCATCAATTTAGATCACATAAACATGTTACTATGATGTATGCACTGAGAGTCAGTCTCGACAAAATGCGCAGTGAGAACATCAGAAAGAGAATAGACATCACACCATGAAATCAAATATATAGAGAAACAACAGATAACATATACAATGGTTTGGACATCTCATGAGGGTGAAGGTCAACTTTCCATAAGAACGTATAACAAGATGGAATCAGGATACAGAGCCAAGGGCATAAGATAGGCAACATCACGATCATCCTGAATAAACATGACTACACCTCAACTAGATCAACACACTTGACTCTGGAACGCAGAAAACATCTTCCTCAGAAACTCCTACGCTCAACGGCAAGTGTGGAAGCTATGAGAACGGCAAGTGTGGAAGCTATGAGAACGGCAAGTGTGGAAGCTATGAGAACGGCAAGTGTGAAAGCTATGAGAACACCATGTGGGATAGACAATAGACAAAACAGACAACTGAGAATATCGAGAAATGGACATCATCGCTAAGCTATAAGTGATGTAGCTTACATCATTTCTAAGCTATAAGTGCTGCAGTTTACATCATTTCTAAGTTATAAGAGATGTATTCTACATCATTTCTAAGCCATAAGTGATTTAGTTTACATTATCGCTAAGCTATATGTGATATATTATACACTATTATCTATACTATACACCCACTGACTTTATATCTAGAGTCTAGTGGGAAGAAACAGCCTGTAGTAAAAGTAGCGAAGCTTTCTTCACAACGATGCAACTATAATGTAAAGTTGATAGTGAGCTTGCATGCCATCACGGGTTTACATCGTGCGGGGTTCGAAACCACGTCCGGATCAAAAAGTATCCGGATTGTGATTTCTCGCTTGACACGACCACATATCCAGTCGACTACATGTAGTCGAAATGAATACATGATGCATGAGTTAGGTGAGGTAAACACAACAAGGAAAGGAACTGGCCACCACACCTAATAGATGTTGCGGCTTATAACATGAATAGTTAGATTCATACCTGACTGCAGATTGCAGAGATCACGAACAGGATAGCACAGGCACAATCAACATTTAAAAATATGAGAAACATCCTATGCAGTGGAGTAATATCAATGAATACACGAGCTCGAGTGATATGATGTTATATTGAACCAATCTGTCTTTAAGAAAGCGAAGCATGTACGGCAATCAGAAGTGCGCAAAGGAAACTGGAGAAAATTGAGATGTTGTTTTTAGGAATAATAATGAAGATTTCATGGACAGTCAACAAAATTAATGTAGAGGTTGTCAGAGATGCTGGAATAAAACGACAAATTATAGCAAAAATTAGAAGCAGACAGTCAATATTTTTAGGGCGTGTAATGAGAAAGGGGAAGCTTTAACAATTAGCAATCACCAGAAAGATCAAGGGGAGAAGAGTCAGAGGAAGACAAAAAGAAACATTTCTGGATTGATTGCTACTGTGGTACAAAAAGAAATCACGAACTGAACTTATGAACAACACAAGATATAGAGATTTGTGAAGGAGAATAAACGCCGCTTGATATTTGATGAATTGATTGATCTTGACTCTTGATTACTACTTCTCTCGGCCCTGAACGACATTTTGAGACAGGAAATTTATTCACGATAGAAGTTAGGAATCGAAAACAAATATGTGACTTATTTTCTGTTAGAATTAATAGGACTGTTCCAGTTGTGTATGGGTTGTCTTTACAGTTTGAACTGACTTTTGACATTAGTAAAGTATTAATAAAGTTTGTCCACTTCTGATATAAGTCGAGTATTAACATAGCGTGTACACATTTGATATAAGTCGAGTATTAACATAGCGTGTACACATTTGATATAAGTCGAGTATTAACAAAGCGTGTACACATTTGATATAAGTCGAGTATTAACAAAGCGTGTACACATTTGATATAAGTCGAGTATTAACATAGCGTGTACACATTTGATACCACATTTCTTGGTCCGTATGCTAACTTTTCACAGTGATAGCTCATTTGCTAAGCACCGATACGATTTCTCTCAAGGCAGCTCTCAAATGTTCAATCTTCACTAGCGGATGAGGAATGGTATATATACCGATAGTTTCCGTAGCTCGCTCGTTGAATTTAGTATTTAGCATTCTCATAGCTTGTTATGGCTCTCGTGCATTCATTTCTAATCGTACCACATTTAATACAGAATTCACGTAATCTCAGCCTAGTTCAGAGGTTGGTAACCATATGAATCGTTACCTACAACATGTGCGTATCATAGGGTCGTTACCTACAACATGTGCGTATCATGGGGTCGTTACCTACAACATGTGCGTATATAAGGGTCGTTACCTACAACATGTGCGTATCATAGGGTCGTTACCTACAACAAGTGCGTATCATGGGTTGCACTCCACTCTACGCAAGATATTGTCTGCTGCCACATATTCGCCTCGACTCTAAGCAAGATCCGGTCAGCTGACACACATTCGTCTCGACTCTAAGCAAGATCCGGTCAGCTGCCACATATTCGCCTCAACTCTAAGCAAGATCCGGTCAGCTGCCACATTTTCGTCTCGACTCTAAGCAAGATCCGGTCAGCTGCCACATATTCGTCTCGACTCTAAGCAAGATCCGGTCAGCTGTCACATATTCGTCTCGACTCTAAGCAAGATCCGGTCAGCTGCCACATATTCGCCTCGACTCTAATCAAGATCCGGTCAGCTGCCACATATTCGCCTCGACTCTAAGCAAGAACCGATCATCTGTCATATAATCGCTTCTACTTGAACAAGAACCTTCAGCTGTCACTAATTCGCCTCGACTCTAAACGGGACTTTTTTAAATCTCGCTTACTTCCATATGATTTTCTTCGATAATAATAAATTCTCGATGTTTCTCCTATATATATATTTTGTAAATGTTTGAAGTTGTGATTGAAGATAGAAATATGTTGTAAAAGGATGTTCTATAAAGGTATATCACTATACACGTAAAACATTTAGATCAGAAATATTACAGTTAATGTACTGTTTATTATCAAGTATCGTCATCTTAACAGGTGGGGGCGGGAGACAAATGAAGACACAAAAATACATTTCTGAATGAGTTGTCACTGTGACAGAAAAATAATTATCAACTAAACTTATTAGCAACAATATTAATTAGAACTAATTAATCAGTGGTTAGATGTATAAAAGACTGAAGAAAAGTGCGGGCGGATAGATTGGAATGCCGCAACAGGTGGACAAGGCAGACATAATACACAGTTTTAATACTCATGAAGTGCCGTCCCGCATCGAGGATTGGCTGCCAAGTGCCTTTAACATCCTTTGTCTCTTACTTTGGTGGTGTATTTAGTTTCACGATAACGTGTCTATTACTTGACATTTCTCTCCCACCTGTAGCTATGCCTAACCTTTCCTCGCCTCCTCTCATGTAAGGTCTGCACCAAGTTGTCATGACTTTAAATATATCAAAAAATTATTTTCGATGTTTATTTCATTTAAATAGTTTTTAATATGAAATGTATAATATAGTTCTTTAATGTGAAATGTATAATATAGTTCTTTAATATGAAATGTATAATATAGTTCTTTTATGTGAAATGTATAATATAGTTCTTTAATGTGAAATGTATAATATAGTTCTTTAATATGAAATGTATAATATAGTTCTTTAATGTGAAATGTATAATATAGTTCTTTAATATGAAATGTATAATATAGTTCTTTTATGTGAAATGTATAATATAGTGCTTTTATGTGAAATGTTGTCAGAATCACTTAATTGGTTTTCGTCTCAATGAAACATTTCTATCCCCATCTCAAAAACATCAATTGTGTCTTCTAGTTTGTTAATTATTCATGTTGTGTACTTGTATTTTCTTTTGCTAGACAGATATTAAGTGAAAGAAAATAAGTAAAGTTCCCTTTATTTATACTTGAAAAGTATCCGGGAATACGGTGTATTGTAATTTTTATTAATCAGTGGATGGGGTGGTCAGCACCACGATTACTGCGTTTTCTTTCATGAGACGAAATATTAAAAAAATTGTTCCTTAAAGTACAAAAGACACACAAATTAGGAACACGATAGATGGAAGGGTCTATGAGATCTTCCCAATAATAGCATTGAAGAGATTTGTTTCCTTACATCCCCAACAAGAAGGAATGGATGACAAAACTTTAACTCAATCTGTTAGGTATCTGTCTTTAGAAAAACACCATCTAAGCTACAGAGCAAACAATCACTGTTAAACAGAAAACAACCAGCTACAGAGCAAACAATCACTGTTAAACAGAAAACAACCAGCTACAGAGCAAACAATCACTGTTAAACAGAAAACAACCAGCTCTGTGAATGAGCTGCCTGATACACGATGGCAGAAATGTGTTGACGACATCCATTAGGTTGTAAGTTGAGAATTGAATGGATAGCCAGAAGGAACCGAAGAACGAACGAATCTTTAGAAGAGCAGGAAAACTGAAGGAAAGGGAACGGATATATCAGAAATACATATTATCTGTAATAGATAGCATAGATATATTAGATAACATGTTATAGATAGAAGAATTCCAATTATTGCTGAAAATTTCTACTTTTGGTAGCGAACAGTCATTCTTTAAAATATAGGCAGGTCTTGTAAAGTTGACATAGTGATCCATACAGCGAGTTAGTGTCTAAACTATTTTTCTGGTGGTTGACAGGGACAGGCGGTCGAAATGGAGTTGTTCGGCTTTGTGGATGTAATGATTGCACCGTCTACATGGCTAGTTGAGTGGATCTGATACGGTTTAAATGACAATTGGTTTTAAGCATGTCTTGTTCAGACTTGAAAGATATGCGATTAGTTTCTCATGCAGAGTTTGTTTATGTTAACGTTGGCATGTGGTAGTGTCATTTTACTAAAATACATATCGACTAGTCAGCATAATTCCCATGGTGTAGTTCCTGATAATCTGTTTATCCATTATCATTTTGCAAAGTGTTTCATTTTTCCTATTTTGATGTATCTATTTTAGCACATCTCTCTGAATGTTTCATTTGTTGACAGATTGTTGTGTCCAGGTAACCATTGCAAAGTCAAGCTTATTGAATATGTGGATATTATACTGTACACGACTACTGCTATATACATGATATCTGGAGTTTCATATTTGGTCTGTTTAATTGCTGATAACACATATCTATTTAAAATTGCTAGTAAAATTGATTATATGTGATAGTTTATTACAATGGATGTGTTGTTGGCCTCAGCCCCTGCTTAATATTTTGACCAACTTTGGTGATAGCGGTCACGCAGAGCAAATGTAAGTTGAACGGCAATACTCATACTAAAGTACTATCAATTGTAAACACGATACGTGTGTTGATGCGTGTGTCAAGATGCGTGTGTTACCGTGTTCCATTGTTAGTCTGTGGCTGATTACTCTAGGTCACACTTTAGTGAACTTATTTCTTTCTATTCCATCAGAAAGATATATATCACTAGTTATATAGGCAGATGTTGTTACTTTATTTTTCTCTCATATTCCGAGAGAAAGATGATAGTAATAAAATAATCCATTTGAACTGTGAGCACGTAGCTATTGCCAGTCTATTGTCGTTCTCATAAAATCAAAGATTCATCTCAGTTCTGTAATTAAGGGTACATCCGGAGTCATATAAGTTGTATTATCACACTCTCTCTCTCTCTCTCTCTCTCTCTCTCTCTCTCAAAATATATATATAAACTTGGTTGAAGTGTAGTCATGTTTATTCAGGTTGGTCTGTATGTTGTCTATACATCTATTTTCCTATCCTGATTTCATCTAGCTATAAACTCTTATCGGAAGTTGAACGTTTATTCTCATAAGATGTCCAAACTATTTTATCTGTTGCTTCTTCTTACTTTTAACGCAAAGTGGGAGTTTTTATTGTTATAAATCTTTTCAACTGGAGAAAACCATCCAGATATGATGCGAGTCCTATATGGTTATTTTATTGATTGTGGCTGTATATTGTTGCAATTCCACAATTATGATTGTTATAATGAGTTTGGCTGTAGATTTCTGTTTCCCAGATTATAATTGTTATAATGAATGTGGATGTAGATTGCTGTGTCCCAGGTTGTGGTTGTTATAATGAGTTTGGCTGTAGATTGCAAACAATCCCAGATGATTGTTTTACTTGATGTGGCTGTAGGATGCAATGCCACGATTTGTACATCTTTCTAAGTTGAAGAAAACTTTACTATTACTTTCTGGCGATCTCCAAACATTGTTTTGTAAACAACGGTTAGTTCCAACTCATCAATCCAATAATAAATCTAAGACAGGCTCAATCGCAACAGAAATCCTGAGCTAGTATAATAATAGCCCTCCTTTTTTGCAGTCCAACATCATTAGTCGCCTCCTGAGACATAAATGGCGATTGATATCTCTATCTTCAGTATGTTGCCGGGACATGAACGGGGTTCAAAGGGTAGCACCACTATTTGCACTATTTATTTTTCATGTATGTCATAAGAGACGTCCAAGGGATTACGGTGTGTAATTGATTTTCCCATCCAATATAGAGTCAAACTGACCATGAAGTCATGCTGCAATCGGATGTGGCAGGATGAAGGAGCAGATATCGCAGTAAAACTTTACGCCATGACACAAAGAATTCGATTTCCGTACTACATCCTGCGAATATGCAGGAGTTAGAGAACAAAAGCAGAAGAAAATATATTTGAGATGTGAATATATCGAAGAATATAGAACCACAGAACTGGATGAGCTAATGGTCATATTTCCACTATTAGTAGCAACTATGTTAGTCATGTATCTCTTCTGTAGCACAGAACTGGATGAAGTGATGCTCATACTTCCAAGAATTGAGAATACATAGAAAGAGAACAAATAAATAGGTTCTGACAGCACTACTCATGAAAAAGAACAATTAAAAGAAATAAAAATCAAACAAATAAAGGATTTTTGGCATATTAAAAGACATGATACACTGTTGAAGACTTAACCCTGACTAGAGTTGATGGGAGGGAAGCAAGAGGTATGTAAAAGCAGATACAAGTGGGAGTGAAATATCACCGTAAAACAGATCTGGCATAGATAATTTCAAAGCAAGAGACAGTAGGTAATGTAGGCATGTGTTTTTGCAACCTATATTGCTGAGACGGCACTTGATGATGATAATGTCTTTTTGGCAGTGTTCCTACTCTTTACCTCAATCTCGGCTCAGAGTGAATGTCAGACACTATAGAAAGATAATAGATATTGATAGAACCATAGTTTAGATAGACACATATGTTGTTATGTTATGTTATGTTGTTCGTCCATCACAAGTGATGATGACCATTTGTTACATCCACTTTTGAAAATTCAATTTTAGTTATGTCCTTGATTATGAGTTCGTAGATGGCTAATGAGCCCTATTCGAGCTGTAAATGTCCTTGGACAGTTTGGACATGGAATAACGACTGTAGACGGATCTTGGTCTATCCGTGACTTTCTAGCTGCTCTCCGCTGTTGAGCTGCTGCATTTCTCTTCTAATCACAAGAAGACGCGCTCTTTTTTATTTTAGGTGCCATGTAGATCTATTTTTTGCAAGTTCTTCCCATGTATCGTGGTCTATTTCAAAGGCTTTCAGTGAGTCCTTTAACGAGTCCTTGTAGCGCTTCCTTTGGCCACGTTGAGATCGTATACCCTTCTCTAGCTCACCATAGAGAAGTATCTTTGGCAGACGATGGTCTGGCATACGCACCACATGACCTGCCCAACGAATCTGTGTCTGCATCAGAATCGTGTCAATGCTTGGGATACCAGCTCTATCAAGGTCAGTGGTATCCGGAATCTTGTCTTGCCATCTGATGTTCATAACTTTTCTGAGGCAATTTGCATGAAAATGATTGAGTTTTTTCACATGACGTCTATACACAGCCCATGTTTCACTAGCGTATAGCAGCACTGGAAGTACCACTGCTCTGTAAACTTTCAACTTAGTCTGTAGGTTAATGCCATTTCTACGCCAAACATTTGCGTACAATCTGCCGAAAGTACTGCTTGCTTTGGCGATCCTTGTATGATGATGTGATGATGTTCGTCCGTCGTGATCGACGATGACCAAAAACTCAACCATAATAATAATAACAATAAATAATAAAATAATAAAGTTAATAGTGCGTTTTTAAATGACTAGCAAGTCCAATGCGCGCACAAAATGTTCTTTTACAGAATTGACAACAATAGAATGTATCTGTGTGAGGTTGAGATGTTTTTTCTTTTCTACGTGTCCGCTTCTGTCTTGCAGTTTCTTTTCTGAATTCTTCTGCCGCTAGTGCTCCCGTTCTAATGCTGTAACGCCAAGCCGTTCTATCCTGAGCGAGGCTCTCCCAAGCACCTACGTCAATGTTAAGATGTTTCAAGGATGACTTGAGCGTGTCTTTGAAACGCTTTTTCTGTCCACCAGCTTTTCGAAATCCTGCCTTGAGTTCTCCATAATATATTTGTTTTGGCAATCGCGAGTTTTCCATGCGCACAAGATGGCCTGCCCAGCGTGCCTGCGCCTTCATAAGTATTGTGTGGATGCTGATTGAGGTTGAATTTTCCAAGACCTCGTAGTCTGGTACTTTGTCCCACCAATGGATGTTTACTTGTATACACTTCATCATCAACGTTGGCATTTTGTGATAACGTACTGCCTAGATATGTGAATCTATTCACAACTTTCAGTGCTACACCATTTACCTTTATGCAGGAATCGAGATAGCTTTTGCCAAGTGCTTGTTGTAACATGGCTTCTGTTTTCTCTGTGTTAATGGTAAGCCCAAAGTTGGTACAGGCTTTGGAGAATCTGTCTATAATACATTGTAGATCAGACTCAGAGTTGGCATTTAGGGCACAGTCATCAGCAAATAGAAGATCCCTGATTGTGTGTGATTTAACTTTGGTTTTTTCTCGAATCCGCCGAAGGTTGAACAATTTTCCGTCTATGCGATAGGTGATGTTTACTCCAAGGTCTAGATCTCTGAAAGCATCATCCAACATAGCAGAGAACATGATGCTAAATAGGGTAGGTGCTAATATACATCCTTGTTTTACTCCATTTTAAACAGGAAAGGTTTCAGATAACTCTCCATCATCCTGAACTCTAGCTTGAATTCCATAATGCAATTGCTGCACCATTGAGATAAATTTCTGTGGACATCCATACTTTGCCAGAATCTTCCACACACCCTCTCTACTTACTGTGTCAAATGCTTTTGTAAAGTCTATGAATGCTGTGTACAGGTCACAGTGTTGTTCTTGACATTTTTCTTGAAGCTGTCTTTCAGCAAAGATCATATCAGTTGTTCCACGTTCTTTTCTGAAACCACATTGGCTTTCGGGTAGTAGTCCTTCATTTAGATGAGATGTAAGACGGTTCAAAAGGATTCTGGCAAATATCTTTCCAGCAATGGACAGTAGAGATATCCCACGATGGTTGTTACAGGACTGGCGGTTCCCTTTACGTTTATACAGGTGTATAATTGTAGCATCCTTAAAATTTTGTGGAATTTTTTCGCTTATCCATGACTGTTGGAAAATTATGTTAGTTTCTCAATAAGATTTTTACCACCATATTTGTATATTTCGATTGGTATTGAGTCGGAGCCAGGTGCTTTTCCACTAGAAAGCTGATGAACTGCTTTAAGAGTTTCCTCCAAAGTAGGGATGTCACCTAGCATTTCATTGAGAGGAACCTGCGGTAGTTGGTTGATAGCCTCTTCATTTATTGATGATGGGTTATTCAAAATGTGCTCAAAGTGTTCTACCCCGCGCTGCAGGATTTTATCTTTTTCTACGATTAGTTGAGACACACACACACACACACATATATATATATATATATATATATATATATATATATATATATATATATATATATATATATATATATATATATATATATATATATATATATATATATATATATATATATATATATATATATATATATATATATATATATAGACAGACAGACAGAGAGATGGATGGATGGATGGATAGATATATATGTAGATTGACAAACAGACAGAAAGACAATGTATCAGAAACACACGTATATATATATATATATGTATACATATACATACTTAACAGACATAAATACAATCTACATATACAGATTGTTTATAAAGTCTCCCTACTGTAGTGAGAAGATGATGCACTGAAGACATTATAGATAACATGAATACATGGTTGGAAAATGCACGCCGCATCGCCCACGACAGAGGAGAATTCAGGGAATTCATTGGGAAGACGTTTTGGAGAGAATACGTCACATGACACACACACTGTGTAAGTAGTACAAATTAGAAAAATGGCATCACATGACGTCACCAGAGAATGTGCGCAATACAAGTCATTAATATAGCAACAATAGTTACTGCTATGGTCCTGCGCTGTTTTAGGGAAGCTGGAAAGTATCAATGAAATGTTAATTTTAACAGGTTTTGTACATGTCCATCCGTGTGTATCGACCACTTCAAAAGCAATTGTTCGACCAAAAAAATTCTTTCTTCCGTTCAAAACACCATTTTGTTTTGCGTGCAAAGAATTACTCCAGCAGACGACAGTCAATCACTGCATACTGCTTCACAATGGGCTGTGGAGAAACTTTTGTTATGACGAGATGTGAAGCGTTTTTCAAATGTTTTCTCTGTACAATGTGTAATGAGATTTTACAAACACTTTGTACGTAACAGACACATAAATACTAAACACAAACACATTTTAAGAACATAAATAACAAACATATTTTAAGAACATAAATAAATAACAAACACATAACAAGAACAACATAAAACGATAATCTTAATATATATTATTTCTTTTATTACATAATAAATTATAAAATTTGTACAAGAAGCTGACAATTGAAATGCATGGACGATAACAATATAGGGACATTTCAAACAGTTACTATACTATAAATATATAAAAATAAACATATCATCACCATATTGCATAATTCATAATATTAACATATCATTGACCTTATCACATAATCTATAATCAGTAATACTAAACACATTATTCATCATATACATTTTCATAATCAGTAATACTTAACACAAAAACCACTATATCAGTAATACTAAATATATCACTCATTATATCACTAATGTCATCCATTATTTGTCCTATTACACCCATGATGTGTTTACATGTTATAAATTGTCAGAACTGAGATAACCACATTTATAAGTACAGATTTGTTTCAAGAAATGTTCGCTAAACATTGACTGTTTTCACTATTGTCAAAAACACAAGGTAGATTGTTCTGTAGAGATGTGAAGTAAAGTCTGTATTGACTGCATTGTCCATGATATTGTGGGTACCATAGAAGATTGCATAAGTACAGAGTTAGTTATCTTAGTCATTGAAGACATTATCATGTGTGCTAGGAAATGTTTGTAGAGTTTGTACTACAGACTATAGAGTGTTCATACTACTTCCATTTGTTGCACCTACGTTAGGCGAGGCATATAACTATTCTGTAGCAAAGAACTGGGTGTGGTAATATCCATACTACCAGTATTTGTTGAAGCTACTTTAGGCAGGATGTATCTTTTCTGTTGCACACTACCACTGTTTTTTGCACCTACATTAGGCATGTAAAATTTCGGTTGCACATTACTGGGTGTTATGAAATATGTCGATTGACATTGCTTCTGTCGTTTCTGAGGTTTGACAGACGATTTAGATTGCTTTTGTCGCTTCAGTGATTTAAGAGATGGTAGGACATGATATGTTAGTGCTGGTAGTTGTAATAATGGTTGAAATCTTTGTGGAAGAGCAGAATAACCATTAAAGACAGAAGGAGCTGGCACACACTGAACTTGAACTGGTAATTGAACCTGCACACTGTGTAGATCTGGTTGGTTGTTGGAAGAACTTGGAATGTTGATATTGTTAACAACTGGCTGATCTACTGCAGTGGTACAGTTTGTTTGCGCTGGTAAACTGTTCTTAGATGTTCTGGGTTCACTTGCCTCATCGAGAAACTTTAAGAATTCTTCCGAAAAATCAACACTTAAATCTTGCGATTGGACTTCAGGTTGGACACTGAAAAATAAAGAAAAAATAAGATTTTAAACGTTAAGATGAGGAATAACATAGACTCAAATAACAACATTTGTATATATGGAAATATCTAATGTAAATAATCTCAAATCGAGAATGGTAGATACAACAAATAGTGAAGTTATATAATAAGTAGCACGTGATAGTGTATGAATACAGCTGAAACCTGATAGCAAATCTAGAGCTAGATGATCAATGCAATTTTGTCCGTTGTTCTCAATAATTCTGAAACACTACTGAACTCTACTGATATCAAGAAGTAGGGCCTATCCAGCTACAGCTATCAAACACCTGAACTCTACTGATATCATTAAGTATACAGCTACATCTCTGGAAAAACTCCAGAACTCTAATGATATCATCAAGTATCAAGCTACAGCTCTCCAACAACTCCTGAACTCTACTGATATCATCAAGTATCCAGCTACAGCTCTGGAACAACAAATGAACTCTACTGATATCATCAAGTATCCAGCTACAGCTCTCCAACAACTCCTGAACTCTACTGATATCATCAAGTATCCAGCTACAGCTCTCAAACAACTCCTGAACTCTACTGATATCATCAAGTATCCAGCTACAGCCCTCAAACAACTCCTGAACTCTACTGATATCATCAAGTATCCAGCTACAGCTCTCAAACAACTCCTGAACTCTACTGATATCATCAAGTATCCAGCTACAACTCTCAAACAACTCCTGAACTCTACTGATATCATCAAGTATCCAGCTACAGCTCTCAAACAACTCCTGAGCTCTACTGATATCATCAAGTATCCAGCTACAGCTCTCCAACAACTCCTGAACTCTACTGATATCATCAAGTATCCAGCTACAGCCCTCAAACAACTCATGAACTCTACTGATATCATCAAGTATCCAGCTACAGCTCTCCAACAACTCCTGAACTCTACTGATATCATCAAGTATCCAGCTACAGCTCTCTAACAACTCCTGAACTCTACTGATATCATCAAGTATCCAGCTACAGCTCTCCAACAACTCCTGAACTATACTGATGTCATCAAGTATCCAGCTACAGCTCTCAAACAACTCCTGAACTCTACTGATATCATCAAGTATCCAGCTACAGCTCTCCAACAACTCCTGAACTCTACTGATATCATCAAGTATCCAGCTACAGCTTTCAAACAACTCCTGAGCTCTACTGATATCATCAAGTATCCAGCTACAGCTCTCCAACAACTCCTGAACTCTACTGATATCATCAAGTATCCAGCTACAGCCCTCAAACAACTCATGAACTCTACTGATATCATCAAGTATCCAGCTACAGCTCTCCAACAACTCCTGAACTCTACTGATATCATCAAGTATCCAGCTACAGCTCTCTAACAACTCCTGAACTCTACTGATATCATCAAGTATCCAGCTACAGCTCTCCAACAACTCCTGAACTATACTGATATCATCAAGTATCCAGCTACAGCTCTCAAACAACTCCTGAACTCTACTGATATCATCAAGTATCCAGCTACAGCTCTCCAACAACTCCTGAACTCTACTGATATCATCAAGTATCCAGCTACAGCCCTCAAACAACTCATGAACTCTACTGATATCATCAAGTATCCAGCTACAGCTCTCTAACAACTCCTGAACTCTACTGATATCATCAAGTGTCCAGCTACAGCTCTCAAACAACTCATGAACTCTACTGATATCATCAAGTATCCAGCTACAGCTCTCAAACAACTCCTGAACTCTACTGATATCATCAAGTATCCAGCTACAGCTCTCCAACAACTCCTGAACTCTACTGATATCATCAAGTATCCAGCTACAGCTCTCAAACAACTCCTGAGCTCTACTGATATCATGAAGTATCCAGCTACAGCTCTCCAACAACTCCTGAACTCTACTGATATCATCAAGTATCCAGCTACAGCCCTCAAACAACTCATGAACTCTACTGATATCATCAAGTATCCAGCTACAGCTCTCCAACAACTCCTGAACTCTACTGATATCATCAAGTATCCAGCTACAGCTCTCTAACAACTCCTGAACTCTACTGATATCATCAAGTATCCAGCTACAGCTCTCCAACAACTCCTGAACTATACTGATATCATCAAGTATCCAGCTACAGCTCTTAAACAACTCCTGAACTCTACTGATATCATCAAGTATCCAGCTACAGCTCTCCAACAACTCCTGAACTCTACTGATATCATCAAGTATCCAGCTACAGCCCTCAAACAACTCATGAACTCTACTGATATCATCAAGTATCCAACTACAGCTCTCCAACAACTCCTGAACTCTACTGATATCATCAAGTATCCAGCTACAGCTCTCTAACAACTCCTGAACTCTACTGATATCATCAAGTGTCCAGCTACAGCTCTCAAACAACTCATGAACTCTACTGATATCATCAAGTATCCAGCTACAGCTCTCAAACAACTCCTGAACTCTACTGATATCATGAAGTATCCAGCTACAGCTCTCTAACAACTCCTGAACTCTACTGATATCATCAAGTATCCAGCTACGGCTCTCCAACAACTCCTGAACTCTACTGATATCATCAAGTAGGGCCTATCCAGCTACAGCTCTCCAACAACTCCTGAACTCTACTGATATCATCAAGTATCCAGCTAAAGCTCTCCAACAACTCCTGAACTATACTGATATCATCAAGTATCCAGCTACAGCTCTCAAACAACTCCTGAACTCTACTGATATCATCAAGTATCCAGCTACAGCCCTCAAACAACTCATGAACTCTACTGATATCATCAAGTATCCAGCTACAGCTCTCCAACAACTCCTGAACTCTACTGATATCATCAAGTATCCAGCTACAGCTCTCAAACAACTCCTGAACTCTACTGATATCATCAAGTATCCAGCTACAGCTCTCCAACAACTCCTGATCTCTACTGATATCATCAAGTATCCAGCTACAGCTCTCAAACAACTCCTGAACTCTACTGATATCATCAAGTATCCAGCTACAGCTCTCCAACAACTCCTGAACTCTACTGATATCATCAAGTATCCAGCTACAGCTCTCCAACAACTCATGAACTCTACTGATATCATCAAGTATCCAGCTACAGCTCTCCAACAACTCCTGAACTCTACTGATATCATCAAGTATCCAGCTACAGCTCTCTAACAACTCCTGAACTATACTGATATCATCAAGTGTCCAGCTACAGCTCTCTAACAACTCCAGAACTCTACTGATATCATCAAGTATCCAGCTACTCGGTTCCTGGAATCTATTAGTTATTAAAGGAAAGGAATACATGATGGATGGAATATAGTGTTCTTATATATCACAGTATCTAAAAATGATGCATGATGATGACGTCCCAGTTTCATATCTAGCAACATTTAGAGATTTGTGAAGCTTAAGTTCATATCTAGAAATATTTAGAGATTTGTGAGGCGTAAATTCATATCTAGTAACATTTAGAGATTTAGGTTTTGTCAGGAAAACGATATTTAATATCTATGTTTTGTCAAGGAAACGATATTCGATGTCCAATTTTTGTCAAGGAAACAATATTTGATGTCTAGGTTTTGTCAAGGAAACAATACTTGATGTCCAGTTTTTGACAGGAAAACGATATTTTATGTTCAGTTTTTGAATGGAAAACGATATCTGATGTCCAGTTTTTCTTTTGTCAGGATAACGATATTTGATGTCCAGCTTTTGTCAAGGACACAATATTTGATGTCAAGTTTTTGACAAAAAAACCATATTCGATGTCTAAGATTTGTCAAAGAAACTATTTTTGATGTCCAAGATTTGCTGACATGAACATATATGAGACCAACTTGACGAGCTGCAAAATAGTATTAGTAAATCCAGCATAAGTAAAAAAAAGTGCCAAAAGGTGATCCACACATTTATTCGACAACCAGGAATGATAACATTATATTCCATGAATTCACTTTGTCAGTAGAACTTCACATCATTTGATGACTACTGCAACAGTGTTATGATTGGACTTGAGTTACTTGAAACGTAAACGTGACGGTATTATCACAAGCTCGTTTACATTGGTTATTCTTGAATAGTTCTGTAAAGTATAACAATTATTTATAAAGCACTCTATAATTCTAAGTCTGACTTACCTCAATTGTTCAAATGGTTGTCCTGCTATGTTGGTGCTCTGTTGCACATTGAGAGAAATTCCATGACTTCTGATTATTGCCTCTAACGTGTCGATATATTGTATGGCAGCCTCTAATATAGCCAACCTTGAGGTTGGTTTGTTTGGAAGAAGTATGGACAACAACTTGAATACTTCAGCAATTTTGTATTGTCTTTCTCGCTCCTGCAAAGAAAAGAAATACATTTGGATAAGACATTTGTTATTAATGAGTTGAATCTACAGATAACACATTCCTCTTCTAACAAGATCTACCACATGTTTCTGGAGATCGTTATATGAATATTGATTTCTGTACACTTCACAATTATAAACCAACATGAGATTCACTTTTGACAACTTCAACAAGATGAAGATGAACAAGATCGATTTTTTGACAACAAGAGATGTTCATATTGTGAATGTTGCCGTTATATCACTAGACAATACTCTACAGCAACTTCACGTGACGCATTTTGAAACAAACATATTCCACAAACCAACAAGCTAAATCTCGTACCCGAGGTGCATGCTTGAAACAAATACAATTGACTTAATGTCTGATCAATTCTTAAATTTCACACACTGTCTGGCTATGATGTACATGAAGGAACATCACAGACGAATATCACCTACAAATATTCCCGATCCATGCAAGCAAGTTGCTGGTCAGTCACAGTACAGAATAGTGACAACGTTTGGTTGTTTAAATACCTCTGCTCCTTGTATACTCTTGTAGTGGTATCCGTGTTTGCTGTAATTATTAAGGGAAAATACATTTTTAAATTGTCCGGAGATTATTTTTATAAAATTTCATTTGGATATTAAGAAACAATACCACAGACATAAATGTTTCAATGTTCACATTCTGAAAGGATTATTCCTAAATTTTAATAAATTATTTGAGAAAAGAACCACATATCCGTAAATATCAGGGAAAACAAGAAACTTATTCTCCAACACGACAGATTTATGAAATATCAAATGAATGGTGTTTCAAAATTATTTTCCTGGAAAAAGCAATCTGAGTGTTCACGTGATAATGCAATGTTGATATGACAGTACAGAGTTGTTATGAGAGAACAGAGTTGATGTGACAGCACAGTGTTGATGTGATAGTACATAATTGATGTGAGAGTACAAAGCTGATGTGACAATCGAGACGAGGCAATACAATTTTCATGTTACAGTACCATACTGTATGATAAGGATGATGTTTTATATCATATGGTATGAGAAGAGACAATACATAGTTGATGTGACAGTCTGAGAAGAGGCAATACATAGTTGATGGGACAGACTGAGAAGAGGCAATACATAGTTGATGTGACAGTCTGAGAAGAGGCAATACATAGTTGATGTGACAGTCTGAAAAGAAGCAATACATAGTAGATGAAGTGACAGTCTGAGAAGAGGCAATATATAGTTGATCTGACTATGTGACTGTCTTAAAACATAGCTGAAAAAGTCGTGTTTTATGGCATTCTGAGTTACGAGAAGACAAAATGTTGATACGATACTGTAACAGAGTAAGTACAGAACCATCACAAAGTTGATGTGACAGTTTGAGTACATATAGTTGATGCGGCAGTGTCATTACATATCTGGACACAAATTTTATGTGACAGAGTCAGTACATATTTGGACACAAAGTTTATGTGACAGTGTCAGTACAGTGCTGACAGACAATTTGAAATGACAGTCCAAGTACGTGGCCTATAAAAAGTGTTAATTTTTGGACATGTTTGAGAGTGAATATACTTAAAACGTTGTTGATGTATATATCCCAATGCTGCAGGGTAATTCTACTCTTGTCAGAATAATGCCATTCTTAAAAAATGTGCAGGTCTTCTGAAACTGACTTAGTAATCCATACAGTAAGTTAGTGAATGTTACAGGAGTTTGTAGAATTTTTTCTCTGTCAGTTGAAAGGTAATGGCAGTCAATAAGCAGATGTTGCTAAAGGTGATGAGTTTAGTATTGTACTTATACATCTACTCACAAATGTGTGCAGTTTATTCTGTAGTAGAGTATAGAAAACATCGATCCTAATACAAATTACTAGAAAAATATAATTGTGGAGATACGCCCACGCCAGCAAGTATGGCACATGATAATGATGAAGTTTTAAATTAAATCATATTTAACATTCGTACACAAACTATCACAGAATCTCTCTTGTAGTAGGACCATGCTACTATTCGATTTTTAGAAGACAATCTAGAAAAGTGAAATACTTTGTGTAGCGGTTTTATTTGAGCTAAGGTCCCGACACGTAGGACTTCAAACATTTACTATGATTAAACTTAGAGTATAGGATATAGTAAATATCAGATGAGTTATTTGAGACGAGGAACAAAGAATTGACAAGTATGTTTATAATTAACTAGAACAATGATTGTAATCACATTACACATTATAAAAATTAGAGAAGCATATATTTAACATAACTACAACAAAAATGATAAGAAAACACTTACCTGTTGGTTGTAGATTTGTCTTTTGATGTCAGCTTCTTCACTAGTTAATCTTTGTAACTTTTTGTTCTGCGACTTTCTTGGAGACATTTTCAGCAAATGTATAATCTCAGATTTGACAAGGATAATCACACAAATGTACACTAGACTTTCAATATTAAACTGTTGAAGTAACTCAGGAACTTCTAGAATATATGTCAACAAACTTCGGAAGCCCTGGCCATTGGTCAATTGTTAGTTCATCCATTGTTGAATTCGAACTAATTATGTTTTTTTAAGGTGGAGCGAACGTAGCAAGCTCACTATCTTTACAAAAACAATAACATTCCCAACTTGCTAGTAACAATCCATGGCTAATGAACCAGCGCGCCACTTTTCTCAACAACTAGTAATAATCACTGGAGCAAGTATGTAAACAAAACATGAAAAAGAGATATCTGATAAGGACACTGACTGCTACAAGTTTATTTTCTGTTTGTGAGTAGCCTATTGTTGCACTTCCCAACTGCATAAATAAACACAATAAATCTGCTTTGGTAGAAGTAAAAAGAAATTTAGGTTCCAATTTTTTCTATGTGGTTTTTTTGTGATATTCGGTGAGTACCAAGTTTGTTAACAAACGCGTTATAATGAAGAAATTTGGGACCGAACTATGTGCAACACGTCTCTTGTACAGTTTTATAAAATTGGTGATGAACTATGTCCAACACATCTATTGTACACTTTTATTTAATAAAGACTATTTGATTTCTTGCCTGTGTTGCTGATTCCCAAAAGCGAGAAAATAATAGCGACACTATTTTAATTGACGTGTGTGTGGCAAGAGGCTACTAAGGAAATTTGAGATGAAGTGTGTGTTCTATCTTATATATGGTCAAAGTCACCCAGCAGTCGCGAAAGTTTCAGGCCGAAACATGCAGAAATCGCAACTAAGCTGCATACACTGACATGACGTTTTCTGTTTTCTAGTCAATATAATTTTCATCTGCTGGAATTAAGGAAACAATGGAGAACATGGACAAGACATATTTTATTTATGTTATTATTTAAGAAAGATCATCGATTTTTGTTGGATTATTAGTATTGATTTCTGTCTACACCACAATGTATATACACACATGTGTACTCCAGTATGTACATACACACATGTGTACCCCAGTATGTACATATACACATGCATACACGCGAATGTACATACACACATGCATACACTCGAATGTACATACACATACACGCGAATGTACATACACACATGTGCACTCCAGAATGTACATACACATACACGCGAATGTACATACACACACGTGCACTCCAGAATGTACATACACACATGTGTACCCCAGTATGTACATATACACATGCATACACGCGAATGTACATACACACATGCATACACTCGAATGTACATACACATACACGCGAATGTACATACACACATGTGCACTCCAGAATGTACATACACATACACGCGAATGTACATACACACATGTGCACTCCAGAATGTACATATACACTTGTATACACGCAAAAGCACATACACACACGTTTACACGGAAATGTATATACAAACATGCATACACCCGAATGTACATACACATACAGGCGAATGTACATACACACATGTATACACGCGAATGTACAAACAGACATACATACATACAAGTGTACCTACACATATGCATACATCCCAATGTACGTACACATATACACACAGTAGCGTAGCGAGGGGGGCGGAGGTGCTGACTGCCCCAAGCAGCATCATCGGGAGGGCGGCAAATTTGTCTTCGTCCAGTCTTCACAATCACTAACATATTATTTTTAATGTCACAAGGTCGGAAAATTATGATTCCCCCGGGCGCTATTGACCCACGCTACGCCACTGAATACAATAAATCTATGTCCTATATTTAAGGTTATTTATATAATATCCTCCAATAAATGGTTTTATAATTTAGAACTATTAAAATTTACATAAAAATTACATTTACATTAATTAAATTATCGTTTAGGTGCAAAAAGAAAATAAAAAAATAAAAAACTCAGTAGTACCCGAGGATTCTTATTACATTCTTCAATGAATCTGATATTACTGAATACATTTAATTATTTAACTTCTGAACCAGTTCTGCTTGTAGTGCATCTAGGTATCCAGGCAATAATTTAGTTCACAATTATTCCAATAGTCAAAACATAATGAAAAAAGTGATAATGATTATGTTCTATAAGAATGGGGGGGGGGGTACAAAGTGTCTCGCATTGCTTTCATGTGGACTCAGGGTTAAAAATAACCAGGATAAAAAATGTACCTCCTCATGGTGCATCACGACAACAGAAATACAGTTGTTCTTGATGTATTCCAGGGTAAATATAAGTAGGAAGCCAGAGGACAATTTTTAAAAATTCTTGAGACTAACGGGAATTGAACCAGTCCGTTCTACGGCACCAAATCGCCTAGCAACTATTGAACACGCGTTCTTCCGTACTTGACTAACCGCATCTCCAAAAAAAAATGATGCGATTTCATCAAGTCGATTTCATCAAGTGCGTAATAAATTCAGTGGCAAAGTAGGAATCATAAATCTTTTTTTGGAGATGCGGTTAGTCAAGTAAGAAAGAACGCGTGTTCAATAGTTGATAGGCGATTTTGTGCCATTGAACGGACTGGGTTCAATTCCCGTTACTCAAGTATTCCCGGGTAACACTTTTAGGCTCGTATCCGTGGGTGTGGATGCTGTTGATGAAAATGATATGCAGGGAGAAGGAATATCTCTGAAACCTTTACGCCTTAACATCCAACATCACTGTGGGTACCTAGTGATGCAAGGCATCTGTGCATTTCCCCTCGGCCGGCTTACAAGCAGAAACATTGGAGGGGCGACTAATGTCAATCTCCCTAACATACGGTGATCTTACGAGTACACAGTGAATCTGGAAAAGGTAACAAACGAAGCGTAGGACTATCCGTGTTCCTATCCAGAGCAGCATAGTTTGTGAATCAATTCAGTGGCAATGAAGCTACAATAGTCCAGCACGAGACCGATTGACCGAGGTGCTGTCAATGCTCGAGAACACACAGAAGTCCACATAACTCATTCAAAGTAGGAGTCATTACTGAAGAAAACGCCAATTTGAACATGCACTCCTGGGTATAGAAACACAATTTGAATACAGCTTCCCATTACACACAAAACAAGCATTGAACAAAAGTCGAGGAGTGCATTCTTCAAATGTCTGACCGAAGCAGTGTTGAGACTAGAACTCTGGACACTGCTGGCAACGTAGACAGGGGCACAAGGCTCTAACTACACAGAAAACCAAGCCCAACTCGACTGTCACTCGTTGCCCAACACGGTTCATACAGAGAGAATTGGGTTCAGTACCCAATGGCCCAATGCGAAGCGTCTCGTCCAAGATTCGTATTTTACCTACTCCTTTGGGTAATATACATAGCGACGTCAAAATACACAGCATGCGCCTGAAGATGGAGTAGAAAGCCATCTTAAGCGGACGAGGTGAGTGCATGAGAAATAACAGGTCAAATTCCAGATCCCCGACGCGTTTGGCACAGCAGCACCTTGTCTAGGAAGGTGTATCAACCATGAGTATAATTCATCAGTCGCCATTACTCAACGCGGCTCATAAAGAAGAAATTTGGTCTGGTACCTAGGGACACAAAGGGTGATAATGGAATCTTCTTCCTACACTAGGTACAGCTCCCTGGCTACAAAGCATCTCTTTGGAGGATGGACAAACAATGGGTGAATCAAGCAAACTATCAGCTTGTCTCGTGACATATACCCCCTCTGAGTAGAAGGCTCCTTCACTAGGCATTGCACTAAGCTGAAAGCTGAAGCCTCTTGTGTATGAAAGGAAAGTCGGAGACGTTTCCCTACTGCACATATGAAGTAATAGCTAATCGCTCGCAATTACTGAGAAGAAAAAAAATGTTCTATATGGGCTTACTGTAATAGGATCTGGTATGGCAGACGGTTTGTTTGGACTAACACCAGACAAAACGGCTACAAAACGGGTAACAAGATCAAATACCTAGAAGGAGTTTAAGACGTTTATTTGAACACCTGGAATTTTAAGATGTCAACAACAGCAAAATTTTTCCACTGCATTATTATCAAACTACCTACTTATCAGACAGATCAGGGTCAAATTGAGTTTCTACGGGTCATCTTATTCAACAAAGGAGGTTGGAAAAAGTCACGCTCACCCCTACCATGGCGGTGATACACGAAAGGTCAACGGCAACGAAATTTTCCAAAATAGTATTTAGATCCGGACGAAACATGTTGACATCTGTTTCACTAATTCTCTTGTAATAAATTAATCTTTAGTAAGGAACAACCGAAACAACATATAACTAGTAATACTATTTAATCCGTTTCATTAATATGAGAACATTTCGATACACAAACACTGTTACCAGACAGAGATATTAGTAACAGCCAGTCATTATTAATATTTTCAGACAAGTGGTTCTGTACATATTCTCTGACTAGAGCAGGGTTGCCATACGACGCAAATGTTTAATTTTTATTTTTATAATCAGTAGTTAATTTATTTTATAATTTCATATAACGATTGTTGAATTTTCAAATACTAGATCAGAGTTGCCATACCATTCGACTTTTAAAAACCAATACTGTTTAAATACCAAATTTAAAATGTGTGTATGTGCTGACAATAACACCACCGTCCGTCACGTTCCGTTTTGCTATATAGCTCAACATACTATCAGCACGGGACAGTGAATGAATTGTCCTTATTAGAACTTATGATCCGAAAAACAAAGTTTTACCAACCATAAGCAACATTTTATCATACTGCTCAATCTCAACATCACGGGTCGCCTAGTTAGCTCTATAACCTCTCGCATACTCTCAAAGTTGTTTGGGTCCGCTGACCGGATGGTCCGGTTCCAGTGACCGCTCATATCCGCCATATTTAATGTGCCACCGACGACGTTTACGTCCATATTGGATGTGATAGCACACCTGGAACATCCACAATCATGCAAATAACACTACTCGTGTACCTATATCCGATATAATAGCATATATATTTTATTGCTGTACATAAATGATCTCAACACATGAGGGAGAGATGGGGTTCAGAAAAAGTTGACAGTTTTTCAAGGGGGGGGGGGTGGAGGGATGTGATTCATAATAACTATTTTATTTGCCATTCAAGTGTTTGAATTTGACCCAAAAAAATGGACATATCTGAAAAATATATTGTTGACATAATGAAACATGTATTCCAAGAAATCGTGACAAGTTGTTTTGACAAGAGGGAGAGAGGGGTTAAAAGTGGCATAAAATTGTTGACCACATGGTTGGAAAATCTCATTTAGAATAACAATTGTTTTTCTTTTATACTGAAACAATAAAGAGGCATCACTATTACAAATACTGATATCAATAATATGGGGTAGTATTGTGTAGAAACTGAGTTTCCGCGCGTCTGTAGTGAGGTATAGAACCAAGTTATGCTGAAATTGAACATGCTTGATGAAACCAACGGTATTGTGTAAAGAATACATGTACATTGTTAAAGATGTACGTGCAGACACCACTCCTAACAGCTCTCAGCCTGACAATGCGTAGGCGCAATATAGAACAATTTGTAGGATGAACTAGGGTGTTGAGTCTACATGCAACGTGTCTCCAACTAATCTACAACAACTCAAATCTACTTCTGCATATGAGTAGGATGTGATTCCACATAATTATTCGAAAAGACTTGTGTTGTTCATGCGTAGTCGCTGTCAAGTTTCATTACAAGCACATGGAAGACATACCAGATACTGAGGTTATCGTGAAATCATTTTCTTTTATTAAATTCATTTTGCGTTGTTTTTTTCCCGCAACACATCTTGCTAAGCATTTCATTAAAATGAAATACACAAATCTTCTTGTTCTTCTTCAGCGTTCAATCTCAAACTCACACTGGATCTCTCTTGCAGCAGGACAATGGCCCTTTTAGATTTTCAGCAGGATATAGTCCAGAGAATGGGAATGCGTTGTGTCGCCGTTTTATTTGCGCCAATGGTCCGGCACATTCGTCTTCGGCAGATAAATACACAAATAAATAACCAGGTAGGATTAATAGGAACATTAAGAACGATATAGAAAATGTATACGTGTATACAGTTATAATTGCATTTTCTCACTATGTTCCTGGATTGTTATATTTATGTGTTAGTAATGTGCTGTTTGACAAAGACAACAAAAATATAGAGAGTGATTTAATCGTATAGGTTATTGTGACAAGTTATATGAATTTCAACATCTAGCATATTGTATTTCTCTATGCCCTGATTCAATCATATCGGTCTAGGTCCCATGTTGGAAAGGTATGTGTATCACCATAAAGGAAGCTTTAACCCCTTGGCTTCGGGTGTGAAAATGTAAAATTGGCAGTGCTGTCCAGGAATATTTTAAGGATTCTAGAATTGTTTTCCCTAACCAATTTCCCACCGCATACTTGAGTTCAACATTTTCAGGGCATTATTACTGTATACTCAAATTCATGAATTTACAAGCATTCTGCTTCTTTATATAACATATTCAAATATTATTGAAACGTGCATTACAAATGTTTTAAATATTCTTAAAAGGTGCATTACCATTGTTTTAAATATTCTTAAAAGGTGCATTACCAATGTTTTAAATACTCCATAAACGTGCATTACCAATGTTTGAAATATTCTTAAAAGGTGCATTACCATTGTTTTAAATATTCTTAAAAGGTGCATTACCAATGTTTTAAATACTCCATAAACGTACATTACCAATGTTTGAAATATTCTTAAAAGGTGCATTACCAATGTTTTAAATACTCCATAAACGTGCATTACCAATGTTTGAAATACTCCATAAACGTGCATTACCAATGTTTGAAATACTCCATAAACGTGCATTACCAATGTTTTGAATATTTACACTCATCATTAAACCCATAATCCTTCAGTGTCATAGGAGTGTCAGCCTGGAAACATCAATGCAACCATTTCTCCATGCCTCTCTGTTTTCATCTCTTCTGTGTTCATCTCTTCTGTTATCAGTTCTTCTGTTATCAGCTCTTTGTTTGAGTGTGGAGATTCGTAATCATGTCGTCTTTAACATTCAGTTTAATGTTGTGCTGAATATTCATTGTTAACATTTCTATTCACTTCATTGTTGTGCTGAATATTTATTGTTAACATTTCTATTAACTTTATTGTTGTAGTGAATATTAACTTTATTGTGGTACTGAATATTAACATTATTGTTGTAGTGAATATTAACTTTATTGTTGTACTGAATATTAACTGTATTGTTGTGCCGAATTATAACTTTATTGTTGTACTGAATATTAACTTTATTGTTGTACTGAATATTAACTGTATTGTTTTGCCGAATATTAACTTTATTGTTGTAGTTAATATTAACTTTATTGTTGTACTGAATATTGACTTTATTGTTGTACTGAATATTGACTTTATTGTTGTACTGAATATTGACTTTATTGTTGTACTGAATATTAACTGTATTGTTGTGCCGAATTATAACTTTATTGTTGTACTGAATATTAACTTTATTGTTGTGTTGAATATTCATTGTGACATTTTTGTGGTCGAAGTGCTTTGCTTGGTGGTTCTCATCTCCTCTCCAATCATCCTTTAGCATTTACATTATTATTGCCCAAAAACGATAATAGTGACCTTACCGTGTCGCATGCACCTGGACAAGAATATGAAACACGTATGCAGTAATCATCTGAATCTCATATCCTCCGAATGACTACTAGTTTCACAATGCAAATAATCAATTTCTAATTCTTACAAATCAGATAAATTAAAGTTAGAATTATCAGAGAAACTTTCTTCCTAAAGTCTATACATTTCCGATTCAATGAGTCTACTATATTTCTAGATTTTGGTAAGATGATTGCTACACAAAGAACATCAGATTATGTCTGCACACAAAAGCAGAAATAGCGCTTACATGCGTGTACAATTACAAATTTTCTATTTGAAGATGAGCTTTAGCTTGAGCTAATCAATCAGAGTATTTGAACCACTTGTGGTGTTTTCAGGAATATATTATACATGATAAATCGCTCCTTTAGGAGATGTCAACAAATTCGTGGTAACTTTTTATGGTATCCTTAAGGATAACTTCGCAACCAATTAATCAAATTCCATCAGTCAACCCTACATTGTGCTGACGGGTCACATCAATGTGTATGGCTTTTGTTAAGTTTCTCCTGTGCTTTGTTCAGTTTGTAAAAATTCCCATTCACAAACCGGAGACATCTCCTTCCTGTTTATTTGAATGTATGTGTTTGTTGACGTAATATCCATGAGAAGTTGTCACTTCCGACAGATTTTATTCTCCGCCACCCCGTCTTGATTTACACCGTCAGATCAAACTAAAGTAAGTGGGTAACCAAGGAGAATAACTATTTTTGGAAAGGGTTAATTCTAAATAAAGACTACTTGACCCTCTTAACCGTTTAGAATAAGAGTAATTTTGTCTAGTGATTTCTTTGAGATAATTACCCTTATGTTTGGAATATGATTCATTAACGTGTGGTAATAACTTTGAAATCATTACCCTCAAGTTTGGAATAGTATTAATTTTACGTGTAGTGATTTCTTTGGCATGATTTTCCTCATGTTTGGAATATGAGTACTGTCTAGTGATTTCTTTGACATCATTCTGCAACCTAGAAGTGGTGACACATTTTGATTATATAGACAATGCGAGGGACTGTTGAGATTATGAGAAAAACAGCAATGGTGTTGCCAAAATTAAAATAGATGAAGAAAATATGACAGGGTGTTAACATAAGAACCAAGTTGTGCTTATTTACGAACATGTGTATTTCCATTGGCGACATACAGACGCGAGGCATGGATACTAAATAAAACTTTGTTCAAGAGAATAAAATCATGTGAATTAAAGTGCTACAGAATAGTACTGATGATACCATGGGAAGCAAGGAAAACTTACCAGGTGGTACTGAGCACAGTGTCCAAGAGGGCTGGCTTCCGAACACCATATTAAAGAAAAAGCTAGATCTTTTTTTTATCACGTTAAGAGACATGACGGTATGTAGAGAGTGATATTGAAGGAGATGACAGAAGGTAACAGGGGTAAAGGCCGACCAATATGCCGTTGGGCAAAAGACGTACAGGAATGCCTGCACATTTCCAGAAAGAAGGTGGGACAACTTGCTCAAGACGGAAGACAACTCAATAGATCCATAAGGATGGGTACCTTCTGGAAAGAATCTATCACGTGATGATATTGATTTCCTCATACCCTGGCTTTCTGAGGGTGGTGTTCAGAATAAACATCAATTTGAATAATTCTGTTTAAGTACTGCACTGTAGTATTTTTTTTGCTGTTTCTAAGTGTAACACGACCACTCTTACTTACTATTTAAATGTGTGTTCGTCCATCACATGATGATGATGACCATTTTTTACATCCACTTTTAAAAGATTAGTTATAATTATGACTATGTCTAATAAATAGCAAATGAGCCACATTCAAGCTGTAAATGTTTTTGGACGGTTCGGACATGGAATGACCACTGTAGGTTGATTTTGGTCTTTCCGTGACTTTCTAGCTACTCTTCTCTGTTGAGCTGCTGCATTTCTCCTATTTTCACTAGATGATGCGCTCTTTTAGACTATAGAACGTCATCTAGATGTCTAGATCTATTTTGTGCAAGTTCTTCTCATGTATCGTGGTCTATTTCAAAGGCTTTTAGTGAAGTCTTTAACGAGTCCGTGTAGCGCTTCTTTTGGCCTCCTTCAGATAGTGTACCTTTCTCCAGTTCACTATAGAAAAGTATCTTTGCCTCGCGATGGTCTGGCAAACGTACCAAATAACATATCCACCGAATCTGTGTCTGCAACAGGATAGTTTCAATGCTGAGGAAACCAGATATGTCAAGGACATAGGTATCTGGAGTGGCATATGAGGATGATTTCCTCATACCCTGGCTTTCTGAGGGGTGGTGTTCAGAATAAGATGGTCTTGCCATCTGATCTTCATAACCTTTATGAGACCTCAATGTTATCACATATATTCCTCAATGTGGTCACATAACTTCCTCAATCTGGTCGAATATCAAGCTCCCAATCCCTAAACTTTATCAGCAAATTGTGGAAAATTATTCCATATTTCAGGATTATGTAAGGTGAGTGAGGTTCTATTTGGTGATCTTACTCCTATTGCCAATATAGAAATGCTGAACCATAACTCCTTTAAAATAATTTTAAAATACGGTGTTAATATGCATAGAGAACATCTTACCAATGTCAGACAAAATGCATAAGAAAACTTGTTACAACAACGTAGAGTTGTCTACGAAGAATCTTCGGAGTAAAAATAAGAGGCAGAATAAGAAACACAATGACAATCCTGTACTACATCAGAAGACAACATGGAGACAATATGGTTTTCACATGCTCCCAGGCTACCATCGGATAGTGCACATCAAAAAAGCATTGCTATAACAGAGGCGATGAATTCCAGGGGCAAACCATGCAAAAGATAGATTACAGAAATAAAAGAGTCCACGAAAACAAACACATATGAAGCACACAAAAGACCATCTCTGGAGAATTCTACCCATGGCGCTTCAATGCATAATGTATACAGAAGATTACTCAAGAAGATGTTATTAGTTTGGTTAGCCAACATATGAGATTTTGAGATCTGATGTTGATAGTAATTGAAAGAAAGACGGAAGGAAAACGAAGATTACTTCTAAGAATCAGAAACACCACACGCCTACAAGTACACCCAAGTTCAGCTTCTAATGTGATGAATAGAGTTCTTGGAAACATAGATGGTGAAAATACATCAGACGATTACAGTATCAATCTTCACTCTTTGATTAATCTTGTCATGATGACATTCCAAACACTTTCCTATGTCATTCTTATCTCACACAATATATTAATATTAATGTAGATGCATTTATTTTATATTAAGTGAATTCGTCAGCTAGATACAATTAACTAAAATACGTATGGGATAGATAAAGACAACAATATATTAACATTGAATAACACTGACTTATATAGATTTATATAGAAGTACGTTTTTGGACAATAAACTATTGCTTTTAACACATCTTTTTCTTGTGTTTCTACACAAGCGGAGGAAGCAATAGAAAGACAAGCGGAAGAAGCAGTGATATGGTTGGTGGGTCGTTGGATGGTGTGCATCAATATCATGATTCGGCACAAGAGGAAGAAACATTGTTATGTTATCGGTGGTTGGTCCAAATCAATATCATTATTCGACACAAGGGAAAGAAACATTGTTATTTTTTCTGGACTTTTGTCCAGTGATCTTGTTAGATTGTGATTTTTAGATTTTTAGCTTTCAGTACTTTTGATTCCAGGCTTTAATACGATGTTCTATAATATCCATTTATAACGATGTTCTATAATATCCATTTATAACGATGTTCTATAATATCCATTTATAACGATGTTCTATAATATCCATTTATAACGATGTTCTATAATATCCATTTATAACGATGTTCTATAATATCCATTTATGACGATGTTCTATAATATCCATTTATGACGATGTTCTATAATATCCATTTATGACGATGTTCTATAATATCCATTTATAACGATGTTCTATAATATCCATTTATAACGATGTTCTATAATATCCATTTATAACGATGTTCTATAATATCCATTTATGACGATGTTCTATAATATCCATTTATAACGATGTTCTATAATATCCATTTATGACGATGTTCTATAATATCCATTTATAACGATGTTCTATAATATCCATTTATAACGATGTTCTATAATATCCATTTATAACGATGTTCTATAATATCCATTTATAACGATGTTCTATAATATCCATTTATAACGATGTTCTATAATATCCATTAGAGATAACGGATCTTGCCACTGAATAAGAAGTTAAATATGTGTACTGTCCGGTGGTTTCCTCAAACACAACTCAGTTAACTGGGTCAAGTGTGTAGCTAATTGAGATTGAACCTCCATATTAGAAGGAGACTCAAATTGCTGTATTAGAGGTGACTTCAAATGTAATAATATTGGAAATCTATGTCATAGACATCATCTGCATGTTTTCTAATAACCACATCTTCTATCATTGCTAACCATTTCTAAATGGATCTCTCTAACGCTTAGTGAAGTATTGGTGTCATTCTTCCTCTGCATTCGTGGATATTAGTGGAGATAATTGACATTGTAGATAAATTAGTGGAAATAAATGACATTGTAGATAGATTAGTGGAAATGAATGACATTGTAGATATAGAAGTGGAAATGAGTGACATTGTAGATAGATTAGTGGAAATTAGTGACATTGTAGATAGATTAGTGGAAATTAGTGACATTGTAGATAGATTAGTGGAAATGATTGACATTGTTGATAGATTAGTGGAAATGAGTGACACTATGAACGAAGTAGAGATTTCCTGACTTTAATGATTTATGAACTGATTACATAGTCATAGAGAGTTTTTGATTGTACAATGTATTGTTTTATGAAAACGAGTTGATAGCCAAAAGTGCACATTTGATGAAGTGAGTGTTTACTGAAAATGTGAAACTTAAGTAAGAATAGTTTTAGGAGTGATTTGAGATAAGTGATGTATTAACTGATTACATAGACTATGTTGAGGATCTTTTTTTTATTGATACAGTACAATCTAATTGTTTTAAATCGTCATACCAGACGGGAAAGAAAACAGGGAAGACCAAAAACAACGCTCAGAAGAACATTTATGAATGAGTTAACATCAACAGGCACAAATACACAAGACCTGCAATCCTTGGTAACTGACCGACAGGCATGGAGAACTATGACATCCACCCTATGTGCCACTCTTGGCACAAGAGGAACTGACTGACTACTGTTTAGGAGAGCTAACTAGAGCTAGGAAGTCTACATAGGATGACAAGGGGTTAGACGTTAAGATAATAGAGGGGTGTTTTGCGTTGATATACTGACATTGTATCTAGGAATAGACAGTTTAGACAGAGTTTAGAACTTCGAGGAGAAAGACAAGAATTACTGATTATCAACTTAACAGATGGACATTTAGACTTGTATAATCCAGAGTTGGAACCGTAGAGAATCTGTCTAGAGTAGGAGAAACAAGACTGGAATCTGTTATTCTATAGCTGACCAGGAAGAACTGAGACAATACTTACACTAGAAATTTGGAGGAGAATGGTCTAGGAGCAGAACTGTTAAACTGAGTTATCAAATCTTAACCAGGCCAGAGGCCTGACCTACTTAATTACCAACGTGTCCAACTTTGAGACGCGAGAGGAGCACGAGGTCGCAGGATGGATGCCTTATCCTTAACGGAGGAAGCAAGACCAAGCCTTTGGATGAAAAATTAAATGATAAGTATTATATTTGTATGGTTGTTAGACTTGAAGATGCAATGTTTCTAACAGTGTATATTGAATTGTGATCGTGAAGAGGGAATATGGGCCCTATAATGAATTGTTTGAATGTCTGAAATATTGGACTTAATTTTGTGAAGATTTTAGATTGTGCAAGCTATTTCAGAATGGTGTGAATAGTGAACCAGAAGGAAGACAACACACAATAAGGGGAATAATAACTATACATAGAAGAACCACGAAAAGGCACCAAGTGACGTGGGCAAACCACTGTATAGCGTACAACCAGACCAAGGGTCAAGGGAAACTCTGCCCTAGATTGGGTAGTGTTTACATATTGTCCTCAAGGGTGAGAACATTGTTGTTCTAATCACCTACATCCGGATATGACATGACAGTAGGAGCTCAATGTGACATTATAGTTGGATCTCAATGTGACATTATAGTTGGATCTCAATGTGACATTATAGTTGGATCTCAATGTGACATTATAGTTGGATCTCAATGTGACATTATAGTTGGATCTCAATGTGACATTATAGTTGGATCTCAATGTGATATTTTAGTCAGATCTCAATGTGACATTATAGTTGGATCTAAATGTGAGATTATTGTTAGATCTCAATGTGACATTACAGTTGTTGTTTTACTGTCATTTTATTGACTCTGTCACTCTATGTGACGCATCACTCATTCTCTGTCACACTAGACGACTGTTAAGTGTGCATAATATTCACTGTCACCAAAGTGATATAGCTGACAGACTTCGACCCTTTCACACTAATGTGACAACACTAGCATCGTCACTTGTTACTCTTTCACAATACATGCAGATTGTTACTCTGAAACTCCATTGTGACGCTATGACGCAGATAAATTTATCTGTCACACTCAATGTGACATTATAGTTGGATCTCAATGTGACATTATAGGTGGATCTCAATGTGACATTACAGTTGGATCTCAATGTGACATTATAGCGGGATCTCAATGTGACATTATAGGTGGATCTCAATGTGACATTATAGTTGGATCTCAATGTGACATTATAGTTGGATCTCAATGTGACATTATAGTTGGATCTCAATGTGACATTATAGTTGGATCTCAATGTGACATTATAGTTGGATCTCAATGTGACATTATAGTTGGATCTCAATGTGACATTATAGTTGGATCTCAATGTGCCAATGGTGATTCAAAGATTAACGTTGCTGCAGCGTATTATTACAATATGTTGTTTAATTAAGACAGATTGTGAATCATATAGAGGAATCACTTTATTAGGTCATACAGGTACAATCTACGCAAAAAATATATCACATAGAATACAATACATTGCAGAACCACATCTATGTGCTTCGCTAATTCTTTTCGTAACATACATTGACTAATGAAGCATACGCAAGAAACGAATGCATCCCGCAGAAACATCAAATGAAGAACACATCTAACAAATGGACCATGAAGATATTCATACCACCAGGCCAGTTAAAAGTGTTTGTCAATGGTACAAAATTAAAGCAGTTCTCCCAGTTCAAATATTTAGGAAGCGTCTTTACAGAGACGACCTCTCTGTCGATAAACTCGACAGAGAGATCAAAACAAGATGCCAGAAAGCCAATGCTGTGACTTACCAGCTGTCGCGAATACTCATCAATCTGCATGGCTACAAAACGACAAGTGATAAACAGTATTTTTTTTATACCAACTATGTTACCAATGTCAAACACTGTCCTTGAGAGAGCAAAATAAGGTCACAGTATGTGAAATGAGATGTTTGAGAAAAGATTTAACTGTCACAAGAAGAGACGGACAAGAAATGAAGAAATCAGGAAAGAAATAAAAACTATCTAAAGTCTCAAGGCTACATTGAAAGGCGGAAATCCCTGGGGTTTGGTCAAGTCATGAGAATGGAACCAGCTCAACCAGCCATTCGTGCATACAGCATCAGAAGATCGGGCTACAAGGAACGATGAAGAGAAGAAACTAGATGAGTGGAGACAATCACAGACACCGTAAAGAGACACGGGCTGACCATGACCAATGCAACCTAAATGGTCAAAGACAAACAACTCCAACTTTCCCCCGAGACGTTCTACAGCACAAATGGATATGACAACAGATATATCGATAGATATGTAAATAGTACATTCTGTACAATTCGTAAATCTTGCACATTCATGTACAACTTGTAAGCCTAGTAAAAGTTTCTGTACAATTCGCAAGTCTAGTAAGTTCATGTACAATTAGTAGTGTAAGTACACATATCAGAATTTAATTTCGAAGTAATACAGTTCACAAGTTCTCTCTTGATCTACTTTTTCGCAGATATTGAGTATTCCTGAGCCTAATCTCCCATGGTTTCTTCGGTAATGTTCCCTGGCGTGGAGCACTTGAATCATCGACAGCAAGCGATGAGTTTTCATTTTTCATTGACGTAACTTTGTCCAGATGACGACGAGCGTCCGGGCTTGTACATGGTGAAACTGTCTCGCTGTCATGACCTGAGTCGTTATGATTACATTTCTGCTTAAAAAGTCTCTCATTACTGGTTGCCTTTCTCTTGCTATAATGGAATTTATTAACATGTTTCACAGTATCGAGATTGGCATTAAGGTGAGAATATTCCTTGAAGTGCATGAGGTCGTTGTTATGTGGAGAAACCTGACTTATGGATCTTCGTTCTCGAACGCGCTTTCTGTGTTTCTTGGCTAGCATCAATGAGCTGATGAAAGGAAACAAACAGCATGGTTACTATTGGAATATGAAACAGAAAAAAAAATATAATTCAACACGAAGTATTGACAAGATAATTTGAAATGATATTAGTTTGTCTTTATGGCAATTTTAAAAAGAACATATAATAATATGAAACTCCTATATGAAACTGGAGACATATACATTCATTACAAGTAGCGTACGAACAATACAACATGGGATGATTAAACACATCAAAAACAGAAACTATGAAAGTATGCAGAGCAACAGAATAGTTAAATGTGTATGTTAGCAGTACACAACTAAAATAGAAATCAGAATTTAAATATGTAGGAAGCATTTTGTAAAGAAGACAGCAAGGGAGAAGGGAGAAATTGAGGTGAGATGCCAAAAATCAAACGCTGTAACATAAAAACCCATATGTGGTTCGTTGCTGATCCAGCGGTCCATGGGCTCGTGCAAAAAACAAAAAAACAAAAACAAAAAAGAGGAAAACACATGGCGAAAAAAAAAGACAGATAATAAACACCATCATTACTCTAACGTTATGTTACCATTACCAGACATAGCCCCTGACAAAAACACTCATGAGAACAATTATAACATAAGATGAAATGCATAAGAAAGGCTATCAATGTCACAGAGGAGACCGAATGAGGAACGATGACATCAGAGAGATAATAAAAACTATATCATGCCAACAATATATAGAGAGAATACACATATGTATATATATATATATATATAAATGCGAATGGAACCATCCATTCTTGCGTAGTAAAAGTAAAGTAACCCGTAGCATTTTTTAATGCCGAAGAGGTGCGAGTTGTTAGCGATCTCACATTTCAGAGGCCCTGCAAATGAGGGCGGTAGACATCTTTTCTCCCTCGCAGTCTTTACTTCCCGGATTAATCCGGTACCCATTTATGGCTGGGTCGACCCGGGAGCCGTTGCGATCTGAAAAACATTTCCTCCTCAACTGGGGAAAGAACGCACGACCAATCATATGCGAAGGCAGTGTGCTAACCACTGCGCTAACGCGACTCCCATTCTTGCGTACAACAGCAGGAGATTATGGCAGTGACCATGTCCTTGAACTGGATGAGTACACGGACAGCAATTCATGTCTGCATTATGAGTGACTCAATGAGCATAATCAGAAAAATACAAATGGCCTTAATTCATCAACTCTGTCGAAGACGGATGTGTCGGGTCATTGTGGCAAATAAAACGGCGACACAACGCATTTCCATTCTCTGGAAGGACCATGGTCTTGCTACAAGAGAAATACAAGAGAATGTACGCTGAAGAAGAAGAATTCAAGAACGATAGTTAAAGTAGTTTCCATTCTTGCGTATAACAGCAGGAAGAACGGCTACAAAGCAAGAGGAAGACCAAGAACAAGTTGGGAAAAAACAATCAGAGTGATGGTCAAAAATCACGGCCTAATCATGGCAAACGCAATAAAGACGACCAAAGACATAAAACTTCAATTCTTCGCGACGCTTAGCATTTGTGGAAGAGAACAGATAGATAGAAAAACCTTTTTACATCTAAAGACCTGGGGGGGGGGGGCTACCGACTCCTACCAGGCGCGTCCACAGGTGGCGAATGGTGGAGGGCACTCCATATATGTCTATATATGGAGTACTTGCTGCAATTATGCAGCCGCGGACCAAACCGGTGTTGATGCCCACCAGGACGGGGCGGGATATCAGTCGGTGCTGATATCCCCACTGAAATACCCCATGTGTCCAGTGACAGGCAGCTTCAAGCGAGTATGAGCCGCTATAAGCTCAAGCTGCTGGCATGGAGTTATTAACTCACAGTCAGGAGCGTGCTAGGGGAAGGGTGATTTTTTTTTAAAATTGCTGCCTTGCAATCACCATCGGGAGATTGCAAGGCTAGGGCAGACAACCTAGACAGAAAAATCACAACCCAGCCTGCCGAATACGGAGTGTGTTAGCCAGCGATGGCGCAGATACTGGGATAAATTAGGGCACACACGCTTTTACAGAAATGTGGTCATGCGACAATCAACTCTGTCATCATGGCGTCGCTCCTATCAGCGAAAACCGGGGAGGAGCGGAGCCGGGCCCCTTGCCTCGAAAGGGCCCACACAAGCGACCGGTGCCTCTGCTAACTTGGAGGTCAGGGGAAAGCAGAGTAGTGCTACTGACCAAACCAAACCAAAACAAACCAAATGCCTCAGAGTTGCTCAGTGGAATGCAGAAGGAGTGCGAAACAAAAAGCCTGAGCTACAGGAATTCCTGAGGAAAAACAAGATTGACATAATATGCATTCAAGAGACGCACCTAAAGGACACACAGAGATTCTTCGTTCGAGGTTATAAGTCCTTCCGCCAAGATCGACTCAAAAGAGTCAAAGGAGGTATACTGACGTTAGTAAAAACATCAATACCAGCAGCAGAAGTTACAAGATCCGGAGAAGGAGAACTGGAACATATAACAGTAAAATTGTTGCTACCTGGTAGAGAAATATCAATAACAAACTGCTACAGCCCTCCTGCCACCAAAATGGAACTTTGTAAACTAAAGATAGAGGAATCGAGTCACCTAATAGTGGGTGACTTCAATGGCCATTCACCAAGGTGGGGCTACGAGGATATGGATCAAAGGGGTGAAGAGATTGAAGTCTGGGTGATGGAAAATAAACTAATTCTAATAAACCAGCCAGATGATACACCAACATTCTACTCCCGGGTCTGGAAAAAAACTAGCTAACCAGGTCTTGCCATGGCAACAGATAACATAGATAGACACATTACAAGAACAGTAGAATGTCAACTGGGAGGAAGTGACCATGTACCAGTCATCCTGCAAATCGCCAAGTCAGGAAGTACAGGACATCACAGAATGTCCCCAAGGTGGAACTTCAGAAAAGCAAATTGGACCCTCTTCAGTGAACAAACAGACCAGCTTTGCTAGAATATCACCCTCACTAACAACATAAACCACAACATCTCACAAATAAACAAAGTGATACTACAATCCGCACAGAAGGCAATCCCAAGGGGCAGACGGAGAGAATACAAGTCTTATTGGAGTGAGACTCTAGAAAAATTGAATAACGAGCTGAATGGAGCAAAACCCTACAGCAGAAAACACAAAGTAACACAATTAAATCAAACACACGTTCAATGAACAGAAAAGAACAGATACAAAAGAGCTGGCATGAAAAGACCAGCAGTCTAAACATGACAAAAGACAAGTAAATTATAGAACCTTACAAGAACTCTAAATGAAGAAACAAAGAATTCACACTACAAGACTGTCATCGAAGAAGAGGGAAAATTCCACACAGGGAAAATGGCAGCAAACATTTTAGCTGACTTCTACAAGGAAGAAAGCACAACAACACTCTCTCATACACGTATCAAAGAAGTCAAAAAAAGAAATTAAAAGAAAACTGAAGAATCAAAATTCAGAGCCCTGCATGAAGACACCCTTCACCATCGCAGAACTAAATGGTGCCGTAGGAAAACTAAAACCAAAAAGGCTTCAGGAAAAGACGGCATAACCAATGATATGATCAGGAACCTAGGGCCAATCCGCAGAAACAAGCTCCTTACCATCTTCAACTAATCATGGAAAACTGGTAAAATTCCAGACTTGTGGCGTGAAGCTGTCATCATCCCAATTGGGGAAAAACAAAAAGGAAAATCAAGCACGTCAAGCTACCGACCAGTCAGCCTCTTAAGTTGCATAGGAAAACAATGGAGAGAATGGTCAACTCTAGACTGATAAAATACCTAGAAGAAAATCAAAAGCTCACCAAGACACAGTCGGCCTATAGGAAACATCGAAGCACTGAAGACCAGCTTACATACCTAGCACAGGAAATTGAAAATGCTTTCCAAAAGAAGGAAAAAGTGCTGGCTACTTTTATGGACTTAAGTAAGGCCTTAGATAAGGTGTGGAAAGGGAGTCCTCTTCAAGCTTCTCCAAAACAAAATTGAAGGCAGAATGTTTAGCTGGATAAAAGATTTCCTCTGCTACCGCACTGCAAGAGTGTAAGTAGGTGGTAAACTAAGCAAACGTGTTACTCTGCAACAAGGAGTACCTCAAGGAAGAGTGATCTCTCCTACCCTCTTCCTAGTATTCATCAATGATATGGGAGAGAAACTGTCACATCATATTTCAAAGGCTCTTCATGCAGATGACTTTGCTGCCTGGAGTGCAGCAGGAAACCTATCCACTGCACAAAACAGAATGCTGACAGCACTTGACACCTTATGTGAATGGGCATCTGACTGGGGAGTCCAGATCAACCTCTCCAAAACGGTGACAACCATCTTCTCACTTTCAAACCACAAAGAAAAAGCAAATCTTAAAATAAATGGAAGGGAGCTAGCACATGTGGAGAACCCTACATATCTAGGGGTCACACTAGACAAGCGACGCACATGGAAACCACACCTAATAACCACCGAACTAAAAGCAACCAGGAGGCTATCCTTGATGAAGAAACTTGCAGGAACAAGCTGGGGAGCAAATGGAAATATTATCCGAAAAGTCTACATGGGTACAGTCAGGCCTGTAGTAGAATATGGAATGACAGCCTGGGCATCAGCATCAAAAACAAACACTAGTCGCCTATCTAAAGTACAAATTGCAGGACTTCGACTTACCTCTGGAGGGATGAAAACCACTCCAATCCATGCAATGGAAAAACATGCAAACATCCGCTCACTGGATGACAGAAGAGAAGAAAGAGTGCTTTTTCAAAGGGAAAAAATTAAGCGCATGCCAAACCATCCGATGTATGCGCAAATTTCTAGATCAACCACAAGCAGGTTGAAGAGAACCAGCTTCTGTCACATCTCTAAAGATATCCATGAACAACATAAAGAAATCCTCACAAACCTCCCAAATGAAATTGAAACACTAACGGACGTTGAAGAGCCAGGCAATAGTCTCCAGAATGTCTCCATAATAACACATGTTCCTGGAATAATTAATACGAAATACCAAACTCCGCCTCAACTAAAAGCATTGACACTGGAGATGATAGAAATAAAATACAATCCCAAGGATTGGACACATGTCTACATAGATGGATCTGCAGAAGGAGCAGTAAGGAATGGAGGAGGTGGAATTTTTATAAGACTCAAAGATGGGAAGACAATATCAAAAGCTTTTCCAACCGGGAAATACTCCTCTAATTTTAGACCAGAAGCAGTTGCACTCCATCAAGCACTGAAAGCCTTCACTGAACCAGGACTGCCAAAACCAAAGAAGATAGCCATATTCACAGATTGCAGATCCCTACTGGAATCAATCCAGAGCAACAGAAACGAAAGCCTTCTGTACAACATCAGACATGAGCTAAGACAGATCCAAAAATCAACAGCTATTGCCCTTCAGTGGATACCATCACACTGTGGAATCATGGGAAATGAGAAAGCGGATGCTCTGTCAAAGGCAGGAAGTGAAATGGAGCAACACAGACACCCACTGTCTTACGGAGAAGTAAAAACAATAATCCGCAACACATACTCAGCAAAGTGGAAGAAAGAAATGGAAGGGGAATACGAACATGATGCAATGCATCTCCTCCAAAGATATCAACAGACCACAATATTTCGCCTTAGAACAGGCCACTGCAGACTGTTGGGTCACTTTTATCGATTAAGGATCTCATTCACAGATGAATGTCCATGTGGATCCCGAACCCAGATTCCAGAACACATACTTCGGAATTGCCCAACATACAAAGAGCAAATACAGCAGACCTGGCCAGAGGATACAGACTTGTGGCAAAAGCTATGGGGCAGCCGCTCTGACCTGGAGAAGACAGTGGACTTCGTCGTGATGACAGGTCTGACGGTATAGCATGACCACATGCTGAACGCAGAAGAAGAAGAAAAACATCTAAAGGAACTCGAACGTTTGCTAAAACAGAATTTAAAAAAAAGGACACTCATTCAAACAGAATCAAAATGGAACAATCACTAAAACATAATAAAAAAAGGGACAATCACTAAAACAGAATAAAAAAGGGACAATCACTAAAACAGAATAAAAAAGGAACAATCACTAAAACAGAATAAAAATGGAACAATCACTAAAACAGAATAAAAAAGGAACAATCACTAAAACAGAATAAAAATGGAACAATCACTAAAACAGAATAAAAATGGAACAATCACTAAAACAGAATAAAAAAGGAACAATCACTAAAATATAATTAAAAAGGGACAATCACATAAGTGTTAAATTTTAGTATTACAAGATAATTAGCTACTTGGTTGTCGGGATCATCATCATTGCACTCCGGACACATTCATATGTTCTCCAATTTATCATTGAGTGTATCCACTATGACACGATACATGACTTTTTTGACTGACAAACATTCTTCTGAGCACACAGTAACGTTAATTTCTGGTAGTCCTATTTCAATTTCAGTTCCTTTGTTCTGGACATATAAAAGGAATTATCACTCTCGGTGATTTCATTTGCCTGTATTGTTTCCCGTAAGCAGTTCAAATTGTCTGCACGATGCATTTCTGTACCGCCAGACACAACAGTAGTGTAAGGCAGCCGATGATCTTTCTGGTTGCAGTGAACACGCGCGTGACCAGTTAAAAATGAATTTGACACATTTCAACAGAGACAACCTAAACTATCGTTCTTGAATCCTTCTTCTTCTTCAGCGTACATTATCTTGCATTTCTCTTGTAGCAGGACCTTGGTCCTACTGGATTTCCAGCAGGATGCATTCCAGAGAATGGAAATGTGTTGTCTCGCCGTTTTATTTGCCACAATGACCCGACACATCTGACTTCGGAAGAGTTCTTGAATTCAACCTATTTGTATTTTTTCTGATTATGCTCATTGAGTCACATATAATGCAGGCATGAATTTCTGCCCGTGTGCTCATCTAGTTCAAGGACATGGTCACTGCCATAATCTCCATAGTCATGCTGCTTGTAATCACATCAAATGTATAACTCTGATCTTTGATGTTCGAGTTTCCCTGTTCGAGTTTCCGTTCGAGTTTCCCTGCAGACTTAACTGTGAAGGTGCAATAATAACACACGCGTCTAAAAATCAAACTAGCCGTGTGTATAATCACGTCTCCTTCAATGTAATTCTCACTGATCAAAATCTGCACCTGAGACTCCACAGTTTCACCGCAGTACTACCTTCTATTGATCATTGTAATAGGCTGCATTTTTGCATTTATATTTCTATTAAGTTTTTCTCACTTCCGAGTGAGAATCATCACAGGCACAATTAGCCATTCCGCAGAAAGTATTACATCTTCCAACATAAACACAGGAAAGGGGCTTGGTTTGAAATGTGGTGTCGCTAGAAAGGAGAGTTTTCGTGGGCGAAAAAGAATGATAGTCAATCAACGACGTACTGGGACTGTCAGTCAACGTGTAATGGCGTATACACTCAAGGAAAGATCTGAGCACCTATGGACTTGTCCGGAGTGCAATGACGATGATCCAACGCCTAACTAACTAACAGGAAAAGGGTTCACAAGACGTAGAGGATTGACTTCAGTATTCTCGCTTTCCCATATTTATTCCGTCCTTTTCAACGAAGTGGCAAGACGCCTGCCTAGAGTACCACACATTGCACGTTTGTTTGTTTGTTTTGTGTTCGCTCCATTGTAACCAGCATGGGTATCCATGAGATTTCCGCAGGAAGCGTGTTTACGTTGTGCTACCGTTATGCACCTTGTAGGCCTAGCACATCCGATTTCGACATGCCTTGACAACTCGGGTGGGCTACCCTAGCCTGTGACAGCCTCCCTATCTGTCGTTTAGGCACGCGTGTGTGTGACTCTTCGTCCAGACGATTTTGCTCTCGTCTGTCTCGCACGAGGTGTTCCACCGTCTTGGAACTTGCCTCGTGTAATTGGACGTATTGTGCCTGTGCCCATCGGGTACTAAACCGTTTCTCATCCGTGAGCCTGGTTCCTTAGGAGGAAGAACTCACCAGAAAAGTTGGACCCTGGCTCTTTCGCCTTCTTAGCCAAGGTGTCGTTCACCGACATCGTGAACCCCTCGCCCAAGTTCGAGTCTCACACCACGCGTTTGAGAGCAAGGCGTTCTTGAGCTGAACGACCTTTTCCCAATAGCGCCTGAGCCCATCATGTACTGAACCCTTTCTCTCTGCAAGTGTGTTTCCGGTATAGGAACACTTGACAGTAGAGTTGGACCAGGGCTAAGATCGTTGTCCCTTTTGTGCCTGAGCCCATCGGGTACGAAATCCTGTCTCTCTGCAAGTGTATTTCCGGTATATGAGAGCTTGACAGTTGAGTTGAACCAGGAATGCCATCTTTGTCCCTTTTTGCCTGAACATATCGAGTGCTGCACCCTTTCTCTTCGCGAGCATGTTTCCGGTATAGGACGACTCGACATTAGAGTTAGGCTAGGTCTTTTTGCTTTGCTAGAGGCCCATTTTTTGGGTCTGGGTCTCTGTCTAGAAGGAAAACATGTAACTAGAAGCTCAACACAAGCTAACAGAGCTTGCAGTTCCACTTTTCCGTAAAATTTTTCACTTTCTATTTGCAGTTTGCGCTGCCCTCTAGCGCTGTTCTGACCTTTCATTTTTCCGTTGTACTCAGTGTGAAATATATCTGTCTTTCGCTATGCATCCACCTTTTCAAGCTTTTTTCATTGGCCGCCCCTCCAATGTTCGGACTGGACTAACTAGCTTCACTGTATGTTGACAGTGTCGCTGTATATGGTGTTCCTGGTGGTGTCGGAGATATTGTCTGTCTTTCATGCATTCAAATCTCTTTCCATCTGCTTCCTCCACATTCTCGGACACGATCCCCAAATGATTTGGCCAGAATCAGCTCGAGCTGCTGTATTTCTTTTTCCAGGGTGCACCGCGAGGAGGTACATTTGGGATCTTGGTTATCTGCTAACCCTGGGTCCGCCGAGAGCAATGCGTTCCCTTTGCACCCCACATTTCAAGTAACTCCGTAGCTTCAAGCCTCGATGCGCCCAACCCAGTGTATGACGTCGTCCGCACGCCGCATCCATGACTTTCCTAATTTTGCTCTAATATCCATTTCTGAATTGCATAATGCATTGGGTGTTCATTGTCAACTGTGATTTGGAGGTAGGCTCATGTCTACATAAGTGTATTCTGTGCTCTGTATTTGGAAAGTCGAGTCAGAATCGCATTGCTTGTATTAACTTATCTCCTGTGCACCCAACTATGACACGCCTCACTTCATTCTGAATCTGATGCAATCGTTGTCTGTTTCCAGCTGAGAGTAAGAATGGCTAATGCATATTCTATTACAGAAAAAAAAACCCAGATTCTTTTATAGAAGACTGTTCACACTGGGCAGCAGCCATAACGTTCATCGATGCAATACATGTGTCTGCTTTTAATATTGTCTGATCAACATGCTACTCAGACGTCTATCAAAAAAGTACTTCTACACATTTCATTGTACTGATTCTTTCAATGGCTTATTTACTACCTGGTTATTGAAGGAAAACCGCGGTTAGACACTTTACACGGATTAACGATTGCAGCTGCACATTGTACCCCTCAGCGGTGCGGCCTAACTCACTTTGTAACTCATTGCTGCAGATCATTCAATTTTTACCGTTTACACTCCAGAATATCATCCTCATACCACACAGTTCTATCAGTCCCTGGCAGCCTTCTGCCTCCAATTTATACTGTATACACATACAACAATACTGGGGGAGAGGAGAATAACGGTGCTTCATGTGGAATTTCAGGGCTTATTGTTGGTGACGATGTCCAACTGAATGTATTTCATACCCAAAAAAAGGCAGGTTCAAAGCGGTGTACATATGCTTTGAGAAATACTCTCTTACTCACATTGAGTAACTAAATAACTATACTTCCTTGATGATGTGGGTTTTCATACTGTATAGCCGTGATGATGTGGGTTTTCATACTGTATAGCCGTGATGATGTGGGTTTACATACTGTGTAGCCGTGATGATGTGGGTTTTTATACTGTATAGCCGTGATGATGTGGGTTTTCATAATACGTTTCATAATATGTAAGTCAAACACAGTGGGGGTCTCCTATGGCAAGGTGATTGGAATGATTGGTATTATGAACTTCCGCATGAGGTGGAACAATTAGTAATGCTAGACAGTGTCCATGGTATCATTAACTAATTCCACCCAAATACCATTATGATTAAAATGAATCCAGCCACTGTTCCCGAATGTACCCCGCCTGAACGTTCACAATCATGCTCATCGAGTCACTGAGTATACAGGCATGTGTCGCAGATAGTCTGTGAGAAGACTCATTGCAGAGCTTTGGTTACTGACAAAATCTCCATTGTCATGCTGCTTGTCGTCTGAGTGAATGCACCACTTTCTTTTCTGATGGTCTCCCCCACCTGTGAACAGTGAACACCCAGGCTCTCCTGATGTGTCTCTCAACCGACCCATCTGTATATATAATTATATCACCTTCCCTGGAACTCTCACCGATCAGAGCGAGTACCTCCGACACCACCACTGTCGGACACCAATCCCTAAATTCTCTATTGAGTGGTATTATTACGTAGAAGGCTGTCGGACAATATAATGGCGCCCGACTCCATTCCGCACCAGGTAGAACTTCCTCCAATCTGCACACTCTATGTATAATATCCTCTACGCGACCCACCCACGACGTTTCTCTCATTAGTAGACTGCCTTTCACTTTGAGAATTTCAGGGTGTAGAGGGTGCTCTTTATCAGCGGTGATTTGTAGGTAGTCACGCGACATACACATTTGTATTCTTTGCTCTGCAGTTGGGCAATCAATTAAGTACCGCATAGCCCATGTCGACGTATCTCTTGTACATCCCAAAATTATTCGCATTGCCTCATTCTGGATTCTATCCAATCTTTCTGTTCAATCACTGAGTCTGACTCAGTGTTTGAATCGCCAGTGCGTACTGTACCAACGCCACCACCAACCCCTTATACAGTAGAAATAGCAGTCTCTGTTCACATTGTGCAGCAGCCATAACTTGCATCGCCGCAAGACCTTTATAAGCCTTTTCAATTATGTGGTCAACATGATCTTTGAAACTCAGACTTGGGTACTACATATCCCCCCAAGTACTTCATTGTGCTGGTTCTCTCGATGACATCCACTCTCAAAGTAAACGATGGCGTGTTATCGTTGCTTTTGAGGAATTGACAAAAGCTCCAGAATTACTGCGCCACTCCCCTATACGAAGAAGCTCCCTCTACAAATTCATGGCGCTCGTTTCTGTATCTCTGCCCTGCCTATACACCAAGATATACCAAGATACACCAAGATGTTCCTGAGTAAAGTACGTCAGTGATTACATCTACATCTTATCACTCCTATTTATATTTCCTCGTATTACCCCTGTCATACTACATTCTAATCAATTTATTGAGAGAAAATTATATTTACATGTACATTCTAATCAATGTGCCCCGTTCCTTGAGAGAAGATCATATTTTCTGATAAATTATAATCAGTGTGCCCCTTTCATTGAGAGAAGATCTGATTTATTGGTACACTATAATCAATGTGCCCCTTTCAGTAATTGAAGATCATATTTACTCGTATATTCTAATTAATCAATGTGCCCTTTAAATGAGATAAGATCAAATTTACTAATAATCAATATGGAACCCCTCGCTGAAAGAATATAGAATTTACTGGTAGATTCTAAATAAAATTTTCCCCTCACTGTGAAAAAACAGAATTTACTGGTAGATTCTAATTAAAATGTCTAATTTACTGAAAGAATATAACATTTAACGGTAGACAATAAGCAATGATAGTCCTTCATTGATAGAAGGTATTTGCTGTATCATTTCTTCAGTGTACAATACTCGTGTGTGAGATTCAATTAATGAAGAAACGTTTGCCTCCCTTTTACCTAACTGGTGAATTCTCTGAAAGATACCCAGTATAGGACAGGGATCAACTATTGTTGCAGTATTAGGCGTTACTAATATGTATGTCTTCTCGGTTCATCTTGTCAATGGATTCAAATGAAGTACTCCGCCGAAGACGGATGTGTCGGAACATTGGCGCAAATATAACGGTTACACAACGCATTTCCATTCTCTGGACTACATTCTGCTGGAAATCTAGTAGGACAGTGATCCTGCTACAAGGGAGATCCAGCGGGAGTTTGAGAATGAACGCTGAAGAAGAAGAAATTAGATACGACAAGAGAGTGAAGTCGACGCTTTACACAACTCACTTTATATCACAATCCCCAGTTTCACATTCACATCGACTATGAAATATACTTCGCTATGGTGATCTGGAGAAGGGTACACGATCTCAATGTAGCCAAAAGAAGCGCTACAAGAAGTCACTGAAAGCCTTTGAAATAAACCAAGACACATGGGAAGAACTTGGACAGAATAGATTCACATGGCACTCTACAGTAGAAAAGAGCGCGTCATCTTGTGAAAAGAGAAATGCAGCACCTCAACAGAGGAGAAAATCTAGAAAGTCACGGATAGACCAACATTCGTCTACAGTGGTCATTCCATGCCCGAACTGTCCAAGAACATTTACAGCTCGAATAGGACTCATTATCTACAAATCTACAAACTATTAGGTACAGATATAATTATAATTGAATTTTCAAAAGCGGATGTAAATAAATGGTCATCACCACAGCACACAATATGTCTAATCGCAAGTCAATCAAATGTGGGTTTATGGGCATTGGAACCATCTGCACTAATTAGTCTACTATCTTAGTACTGTAACACTGTAACCACCAGCACTGAGCACTCTACTAACCTAGCCATCTAGCACAAGGTTTTCCCAATATAGCTGTTCCTTCTTCTTCTTATGGCATATGACGTGTCACGTTGGTTATCATGTCTTTTCACGGTCTTCTATTCCGTTCGCTGTCAATCATTTTCGATACTGATGTTCTCCCATGCCACAGAGCTAGATTGCCAAGAATCTTCTCCCTTTCTTTCTCTACCCTTCTTGCTCTTCAACTTGCATGTTGTTACATTGTATTACACCTTTTCTCTTCTCATTATGTGTCTAAACATGTGGACTGTCTTTTTCTTATACGTATCAGCAGCTCTCATTTTGAATTAATTTCTTTCCATATCTTCATTATGTATTTTATCCGTCCATGATGTTCTCAACATTCTTCTATAAAACCACATCTCAGCTGCATCAATTTAATTTTTCACTGTTCTACTGAACGTCCAAGATTCACTTCCATCCATCTGAAGTGGTTCCATATAACTTCTAAGGACTCTCTTTCTTACCTCAACTGACAAAGATATATTACATGGATGGTCTTCATCTTGTTAAATGTTGTCTTTGCCTCGACAATTCTACATTTGACTTCTTTAATTCATCTTCCATATCTGATGTTATTAATGCGCTCAAAAATGAGTTTCAGACTTATCCCATTTACTTTGAAGTTACATTCTGGAGGACATTTATTCTTTGATATTACTATTACTTCAGTTTATCCGCTATTCAGACGAAGCTCTTTGTTTTAACTTTCTTGTACAAAAACATTCATTATATTTTGTAACTGTGTTTTATCTTCGTCTATCAAAACTGTATCATCAACGTATCATATGTTGTTTATAATATTTCCCTCCAACTGATATTCCTGGCATATATTGGATCCTATGAAATAGTCATGTTTTGTTATCTATTCTTATGGCTGATCTTTGTTGCCAATATACATTCCTTATTATACTCAGATCGTTACTATCAATGTTTAAATTCTCAAAAATTCTAATTACTTCTTCATATTTCAACTTATCAAATGTAACAAATGTCAATAAAGCAAACATACAGATCTATGTATACCTCCGTCATTCTTTCTATTAATGTTCTCAAGATGTATATGGAGTTGTTTGTGTCTCTGCCTTCAACGAATCCATATTTCTGATGTCCATTTTCTGGTTTGATTTTACTACCTATTCTTTTCATTACAATTTGCATCATAATTTTTGTTGCTTGACTCATGAAACTAATTGTGCGATATTCTCAACAATCCATGGCACCAGCTTGCTTTGGTAGAACTTCTCAACAATCCATGGCACCAGCTTGCTGTGGTAGAACTATGAAGATACATTTCAAGAGACGTTCATTCACTGCTGTAAATGTCATTTAGCGATTTTGTTATCACTTCTATACCCATTCACAAACAGCTTTAATGGCGTTAATAATGATGTTATCTGGATCTGGGGATTTTTTTTCTCCATATTTTCTTCATCTATTCTTCCGTTTAATACTGACGATCCTTCACATTGGCCATACCAGTTTGTTTCTGATCTGTTGCTGCCATCATATGATTCTTGTATATATACTGATCCTCTGGGTAGTGTACAAAACCCACATCACCCTTTCGTGCTCGTCAACGTGTATGTCCAACACCAGCCTGAACGTGCAGGAATGGAAATCTTTAGGTGAGATAGTAAAGGAAGAAAGATACGTCATCTTCTGTGGGGATTTTAATGCAATAGGAAGCTATTGTGGCAATACTATCTCTAATCAACAGGAAAGAGATCTTGAGGAGGCCTTGATTGATATGAATTTAGTATGCATAAACGACGGGCGCATGTCAAGGCTTGCTGTAGGGATGGCGACGACAACAGTGCAATCGACTTGGGTCTAGTGACGGCTGATATCGCACCCAAATGTAGATGGGATGTGCTGGGGCATCACGGCAGTGATCATTTGCAATGTGCCTTGTTGGTGGACAAAGGAAAAAGTAAACGACAGAGAGCTAGAGTTAAGTCCTTCCAGTACGATCGTAATGGGTCGTGCATCATAAACAGAATTAGGAAGGAAAAACGTAGGACACACGCCACCAAGGCACAAATGTGGAATCAACCCCCCTGGTGGAATGATGAAATCCAATGTGCATGGAAGAGTAAACGTAGCACAGTTGCAGAGTGGCAGAAATCAAGGAAAAAAGTTACAGCACAGCCAGATCTTGTGCAATTAAAACAGACCAAAGACGACAGGGTTCAAGAATTTAAAGATATTGCTAAAGATGCGAAGGAAAAAAATGGGAAGACTTTTGTCATGAGATTGCAAAAGAAAAGTCATTAAAACTGTTCTGGCGCCTGCATAAATCAATGAACGACCCATGGAAGCGTATAACAATCCAATTTTCAAAGCACAGACTTGGTATGGCAGAAGACATATGAGAATAAGGGTTCAGCACTGCTGGCTCATTACAAGGCACAAATCGGTCAGAGGAATTTAGTAAATTACAATAAAATTATGAACACAGTCACAGACATGTGCAAGGAACAAGCATTGGAAAGCGATAATGTAATTACTCTTGAAGATATTACAGCCGTACTGAAAAGATCAATAAACTCTGCGCCAGGACCTGGCGGCATTAGGTACGATGATCTCAAAGGCAGGTCAGACGAAGACCTTAAGGAGCTGGCAATGTTGTTCAACAAGAGCCTAGCGAAAGGCACAGTAGAGAAGGACTGATTGCATAGTTACTTGATCCCACTACCCAAGCCTGGCAAAAGTCATGCCAAGATACAGGGCTTCAGACTCATGACCATGCAGAATACGATCGTGAAGTTGTTAGAAAAGATTGTGGCGTGGAAATTGTCCCTTCATCTAGAAAAGAATAATAGACTACCATCAACATTGGGAGGCTATCGTCCAGGTAAGCAGACTTGGCACAATGCCACCGTGTTCGCGCAGGATGTTTTCGAAGGTTTTGACGAACGAATGGAGACGTGCGCTGCTGCAATAGACCTGGATGATGCGTATAACAGAGTGCCCTTGGATTTCTTGATGACTTAATGCTGCAACTCCAAGTAAGTCCATTTATTGTCAGGTGGATTGTCTCTGCACTTTGTCAGAGACAGGTTGTTCTTAGGTGTGGGAGTTGGTCTGGGCCACAAACAGTGAAAAACACAGGACTACCACAAGGGCCACCTCTGTCACCCGTACTATTCAATGTGTATAGAGTTCAAATTAATAGCTGTCAGATTGCAGGACCAGGGAGAACCATGTCTTATGCTGATGACATCTTGGTACATAGGCAGGGCAGAGATATAGAAAGAATAACCAGAAATTTGCAGAGGGAGCTTGATCGCATAGGAGAATGGTGCAGTAATTCTGGAGTTTTTGTCAATCCATCAAAAGCATTGATAACATGATTTTCCCTAAACAATCACATAGTGAACACGTCCACGCCATCGGTTACTTTGAGAGGGGATGTCCTCGAGAGAACCAACACAATGAAGTACTTGGGGGTTATGTTGGACCGGTGTGAGTTTCAAAGAACATGTTGACCACATCATTGTAAAGGCTTATAAAGCTCTTGTGGCGATGCAAGTTATGGCTGCTTCTCAATGTTAACAGAGGCTGCTATTTCTGCTGTATCAAGGATTGGTGGTGGCGGTAGTATAGCGGTAGTACACACTGGCAATTCTGACACTGAGTCAAACTCAAACAGAAAGATTGGATATAATCCAGAATGAGGCAATGTGAATCATTTTGGGGTGCACGAGAGATACATCGGCTCGGGCTATGCGATACCTACTTGATTGCCCAACTGCGGAGCAAAGAATACAAATGTGCCGAGCGCGGGACTACCTACAAATCACAGCTGATAAAGAGCACCCTCTACACCCAGAAATTATCTGTGGTGTTAGAAGTGAAAGGCAGTCGAATAAAGAGAGGAAAGTCGTGGATGGTGCGCGCTGAGAACATAATACAGAGTGTGTGCAGATTGGAAGATGTACTACCTGGTGTCGAATGGAGTCTGGCGCCCCCGGATTATCCAACAGCCTTCGAAGGATCAATAACACTCAATAGAGAGTGCAGGGAATGGTGTCCGACAGTGGTCGAGTCGGAAGTGCTCGCTCTGATCAGTGAGAATTCCAGGGAAGGTGATATAATTATATATACAGATGGGTCTGTTGGAAGACACATCAGGAGTCCCTGGGCTTTTACGGCACGGCTCAAAGGTGGGGGGGGGGGAGACTATCAGAGAGGAAATTGGTGCATTCGCTCAGACGACAAGCAGCATGACAGTGGAGAATTTGGTAGTGACTAAAGCTTTGTAATGGGTCTGCTCACAGACTGTCTGCAAGCATGGCTGTATACTCTGTGACTCCATGAACATGATTGTGAAAGTTCAGGCGGGGTAAGTTCGAGAACCGTGTCTGGATGCAGTGAATAATTTCTGTGTGCGTACAGTGACTTTTATTTTTGTGCCGGGACACGCGGGAGTTCTGGGTAATGAGAGAGCGGATAGGTTGGCCGACCACGCTGCTACTACGGCTGTTGGTGGAGCGATGGATCGGGCAGACATTTTGAATGCCCTACGGGAAAACGCACGAACAAATAACTGTACAAGTGACGATGACTCTTGTTCCATGATTAGAATAAAGGAGCTTGGGTTGAAATGTGGTGTCGCTAGAAAGGAGAGTTTTCGTGGGCGAAAAAGAATGATGGTCAATCAACGACGTACTGGGACCGTCAGTCAACGTGTAATGGCGTATACACTCAAGGAGAGATCTGAGCACCTATGGACTTGTCCGGAGTGCAATGATGATGATCCAACGACTAACTAACTAACTAACTAACTATACTGATCCTCAATTATTTTACCAAATTTTGTTTTCAAACAACTATTTGCTGACTACTTTCTAATTCCCGTTAGTTCATAATTTTTAGTGTATATACATATATATATATATATATATATATATATATATATATATATATATATATATATATATATATATATATATATATATATATATATATATATATATATATATATATATATATATATATATATATATATATATATTGTGTATATAAAAGTGTTCATAATACAAGCTTATATTTCAGGGGGAAAAACATGAAGCTGAGGGAAGACAGAAGAAATGTTAAGACGAGGAAAAACCCTGTGTGCCAGAATACGTATAGTGAACTCACAAGGGAAATTAAAACACAAAACAGACATGATAAGCAACAATACATAATTAACTCACAGAAATAGAAGATCTGCAGGAACAAGGGAAAAGCAAGAGTATGTTTTCTGCGGTAAGAGAATGCAGAATAAAGTCTACAAAACGTCTTTACGGGTCATAACAGATAAGAAGTGCAACACATTAAATGAGCAGAAGGACATCCTACAGAAATGGAAAGAATACTGTCAAGATACGTATACAGAAACAACTCAAACTAACATAGAAGATAATAGCATATCTGCACACAAAAATCGAGACCCAACACAGGAGGAAGTCAAAATGCAATAAAACATTTTTTTTTTAAAAGACATAGCCCCAGTTTGCGACGAATTAACAACAGAAATGATCCAGACAGAAGATGAGGGAAGCTTTCGTATATACTTTAGTTAGTTGCAAGATCTGGAAAACTGCCACATGGCCAAAGGAATGGAAGAGATCAATATACATCCATCTACTAAGAAATTACAACTTACAACTATACAGCAATTATAGAACTATCGATCTGATGAGTACTGCGAATAAAATATTACTTTATATTATAATGAGAAAAATTCAACATAAAATAGAATGTATGAGGCACAGACTGGATTCAGATCAGGCAGAGACACCAGAGATCATATATTCAACATGAGAATTATAATAGAGAGATGTAGAGAATTCAATATAGATGTACATGCATGTTTCATTGATTACATCAAGGATTTCGATTGTGTATCATCAAACGTGGAAAATTATGAACGACATTAGTTTTACAAAACGTCTTACTCATATGATCACAATGCTGCATCAAGAACAGGAAGCAGCAGTAAAAGTAGATGGAAAAACATCAGAGTGGTTTAACGTACAGAAAGGAGTTAGACAAGGATACATCCCGTACCTGCTTAATATATATGCGGAAAACATTATGAGAAATGTAAATAAAGATATAACACACACCTATTTTCAACCCTAACAATCGGAGGCCAGCAAATTCCATAAATCAGACATGCAGACGATATAGTCCTCTTAATCTTAGACTACAACTCCCCACGACATTTGTGGAAAAGACAATGGAAAGATCGTCAATTTGAGGGCGAATGGTGCATACAGCATGAACAAATGTTGTCAATAACAGCTTCATAGCTCACCTGTTTACTAAGCTTGCAGTACTAAATATATTGTCAGTAATAGCAATATCTCACCTGTTTGCTATGCTTCCAATACTAAATATGTTGTCAGCTGAAATACATTTTCTCAGAGAGTATTGTTTTATGCTAAGTTCAGCATCCTCATCATTACTCACACTCATCTCGTCATCAGCAATAGAGCTGTTATCGTCATTGTCATCGTGTTTAAGGAACCGAAAATGTTCATACGTGTCACGCCAATGATTTCTATGATCGATCAGATGATCAAGCGAGTATGCTAAAGATGTATAATGTTGTCGTTGTGATGATGGCATATTATATTTAGTGGATTCTGGATTCAGTCTCAGTCGTCGGTGTTGACCAGGTGAATCTTCCAGATTCTGCAATGGTAATAACAAATTCTGTGAATTCACTGTACCATTTTTACCCATACTTTTCTTACTTAAAGAATGTTTCAATATGGCATCACCGCATTCTTCATAGATTCTCTCATAGTTCTCTATATCTTCGTAGAAGTGCTCATCACTGAGAGTTTCATATACATTTTCTGTAGCATCATTAGAAGAACTGTTTGATAACTCATAGTTATGTTTTCTCTGTAAGGTACTACACGAGTCACATGACTGAGTTCGAACTAACTTTACGTTACTAATCCGGCTGTCTTCCACTGAAGCAGAGTCTGCTAGCACGAAGTTCTGTTCATGGTCTCCCACTGCTGATAAGCTCTTACTATATGCCAGTGAGTGTCTTTGTTTTGGTACAGGTTGTATTCTCTTATGTTTACTTGTTGTTTCTGTATCATTTTGTATTTCAGATGCGAAAGGTTCAGTTGTTTCATTTAAAATACTAGTGTTATATAGTTTTCTAGGAACTGGTATCGGTTTCTGGTCTTGATGTTTCATGATTGAATCACGCTGACAGTTTGCTTGTAATCGATGCGTTTCTATGTTTCGTGGTGTTGTTGCTGCTGCTGGAGACGCACTTGATTTATTGTTACATGATGAAACTGAATCATTTCGTTCTTGAACTTTTGTTGGTGTACTATGTGTAATTTCATGTTTTATTTTATGCAAGCCATCACTGACTAATTGTTTGGAAATATTAGCTTGCATGTTCTGCGATCCTGTACTTGATACTTCAATGCATGTTAATGGCATCACATCTGTCTTGTAATTGCTGTGTGAACTTATGTTGTCAATGAAAACGTCATCAGAGCCCTGTGTAATGTCAGATACATCTAGTGTCGTATGAGCCATCTCTACATTATTAGAATGTGTGCTCATTACGACAGTCGTTTGTAAAAACGTATCATTATTACTCACGTCAGCTGCTGCTATGGAAATAGGTTTCGCTACACTTACAGGTACGCCAGCAAATACTGTCTTTACATCGGTCAATGTAAGGCTTGTGTCTCTGTCTTCCATATTCAAATTCTCGAAATCCATACTTAAATCTGCCTGAGAACCTCTGTTACATTTAATGTCTTCAAGTTCGAAGTCGAAGTCCTCTTTAGGCGGTGTGTAGCACGGTGGAGGAGGAATCATGAAGCGCTTATTTCCAGGCATAAACGATGACCTGCTGAATATTGAACCAAAGATGGTTTCTGAGGAACTCTGGGAAAGCACAGACTGTTCTATTGATGGAGGTGGCGCAACTGAGCGTTTGTTCCCAGGCATAAATGATGACCTTCCTATATGTCTTGTAAATTGAGTGTCATATAATGACCTTGTTTTTCCCCGAAACAATGAATTGCTGTCAAACAAATCGTATTTCTCATCTTCATGTTCAGAACCTGTCATGTCTTCATTGTGTTGTTCAGTACTTAAACAGGTAGAGAAAATTAAGTCCGACATGCTACGACGTTTATATTCATCTTGAAATGATGAAGTCTCTTCTAGTTCATGAACTAATTTTCTTACAGTGTTCCCAGAACTAGTATCCATGTTATCAAGGCACAAATGGCTATTATCATTACCATCCACAACTATATTGATATTGCCTTTACTATTTATACATTCTGTAGAATAGGCAGGTTCACTTACTGAAGTCATTTCGTTCCCAAAATCTGATTGCATGGGAACATCCGTTTCAGCTTTGTTACCTGGTAAAGAAAAACCAATTTTCTTGTCCTTGTCTCCAATAAGTTCATTCACATTTTCAAAACTGCCCATGTAAATAAGTCCATTATTTCTCACTGGCTTACTGTATCTATTTTTACGGTTTTCCGTTTTAATGCTTCTTTCATCGACATAAATATCAAAACTTGATTTTGATACTTGATTTTCTTTATCAAGTTCTCTGCTGCTCATATTCAGGTTTTCAAAACTACCCATATAAAGATAATGTTCATTCGTGAGTGGCATACTGTAGCGATTTTTGTAACGTTCAGCTCTCAGCTGCCTCTTACTGTTTCTATGGATTATTTTATCGTTTTGAATATCTTTTGGTTTCCATCTATTTTCTCGCTCTTGACGTTGCAGTGAACGATTGGAAGCGTTGGTACCATCATTTCTCACATTATTTTCAAATTCTCTGGCTCTAACAGGGTCTAGTGAATCAGTACGATATGCATGATCTTCAGCAATACTAACGTTGGAGTCATACTTCAAATAGAAAGCTTTTCGGACGTCAAACTCCGCATGGTCTGGGCATGACTCTTCATAGCTGTACTCCATTATAATATCTTCTGTAGATCTATGAACATCTGCTTTCACAAAGTTTTTTTTGGGTTGTATATTATTTTGGGTTTTTTCAGACATTTGAGAGTGTGCTGTTCTGCGAAGCTGTAACTTTCTTCCTTCTGGGCCGAACGTAAGACCTGCTGGAAATACATATGGCTTTTCTAGAGTACCATCGAACCTGTATCTAACTCCAGGCGGTAAGTCTCTATCTGTTTGCTGTGTATCTATATTTTCTATATTTGTTAGCAATATTTTTTTTTCGTTTTTTGTTTGTAATTTCCGTGTAGAGCATTCCGGAGTTGGAGATGAGTAACTATGTTTATTGTCTTTAGTTTTACTTTTGGTATCTTGTTTGCGAACGTCAGTTCTCGCTGGATCATTAACCTTGCTGCTAGAATGGTTGTGAGGCTCTTTTTTGTTATTTGAATTTGGCTTTTTTGAGATCGGTAATGCTGTTCTGTCAATAGTATCCGAGTTACCTGACATACAAAACCAAGACGGAAAAACTGCGGAATGTCTTTTATATTTGATGGACATATTCTTTTCTCGTGTTACCTTCCGCTTGTTCATTTCTGATAAGTTTTGTTGTGAAGAATATTTTTCTTTCTGTTTACGTTTTTGTTTCTGAGATTTCAAATCGTTCTTTGTTGCAAGTTGGTCTTCAGAAATGTCAAACCAGTCAGGAACAGGAGCGGAATGACGTCTTCTAGGGTCTGGTTTCTGGATCTTTTTTTCAGGTCTCAGCAGTCTTGCCAGGAATGATGTTACAGAGTTCGATGCCATAGTCTTTGTCTGGAATTAAAGTTTTAAAAATAGCTATGAAATAACAGAATAAACAACAAACATATGTCGTTTATATATAAAATGAATCATATCATAAAAGGAATCTATTTTATTGACCATTATTACTCTGTAATCAGAAAATGAATCTATTTTATTTACTATTATTAATCTGTAATCATGAATGGTAACACACACAACCAACTCCTAATATTAAATAAACATAACCAAAAACATCAGTAATGAAGTCCTGCTTAATTATGCACAAAGTACTGTCGAATATCACCGTGCAGCGTTAGGTCACTCGGACTATTGTTGTTGCTTTCATTGACTGGCGGCATATAATTCAATCAATCAATCAAGTGTCATACTGAAACATGTAGGCGATCATGTTACTCCGCGACTCTGTCTCTTGTGTTGTCAATAAGCTCAGAAGGTGAATTTCTACCGTGCCACAATACTAGTCCATTTAACAACTTTTCTCTTTGTGGTTCCCGATCTCTTCTCCCGTTGATCTGTCCAGTGGTTATTAAGTGTTCAAGATGTGTTCTTCTCAGCACATGCCCTAGAAACCGTGACTGTCTGCCCCTAATGTTTGATATGATTGATCTTTTTACGCCATCATCAAAGAGAACAGCAGTATAATTAGTAACGTATAAATAAATGGTCAATGAAATGCATATTAGTAGTCCGATCTGCCGAAGGTTGTAAATCAGTACACGGGTCTGTATAATGAATGTCTGTATAACGAAGATGTGTATAACGAAGGAATGTATAACGAAGTTTTCTACTTCGTTCTCACGCAGGCCGAAACAGCACATTTACAAAACATTGATTTAATCAAAATTCATAGGATTTTTCGTTCCTCTTCTGCATTCGTTCTCAGACTCCTGCAGATTAACAGCTTTTAGCCCAGAGAACGTGAAGCCTTATGCCATGGATTACAGTTAGGCCTCAATACGTATGCCTTTAGGCCTGATGCATCCGTCTTTAGAATATCTTGAGTTATATATCCTCATTTGGATGAAGCAACTAACTCCGTCTCTGAAACATCCTTAGTCATTTTTAAAAACGTGCATTGAAGGTAATAGTGGTGCTATTCTTTTGATTATTAATTGCCTATTGGGTAATATTTTTGATTATGAATTACCTATTGGGTAACAATTTTGATTATGAATTACCTATTGGATAATAATTTTGATTATGAATTACCTATTGAATAATAATTTTGATTATGAATTACCTATTGGATAATAATTTTGATTATGAATTACCTATTGGATAATATTTTTCATTATGAATTACCTATCGGGTAATAATTTTGATTATGAATTACCTATTGGGTAATATTTTTGATTATGAATTACCTATTGGGTAATACTATTGATAATGAATTACCTATTGGGCCACGTAAAAACATGGGCGAGAGTCGTGCTCCACTTTGCTTCTTAATATATATTTGTAAGAGTTGATTTTTAAATTATTTCTCACTTGAAGAAAAAACACCAAAAACAAGCAACATATTAGGTATTGAGTATAATATCAAGCTACAAATTACGTAATGAAAACATCTTTGTGACCTGAAACAATTTCAGTCAAGGCATGTAATATATGAAGTGAGTTAATATTATATTTAAAACAAACTATTTTTTTTTTTAAATTGTGGATGTATTTTCTTGTTATTTAAAAAACCCATGTATTTTGTGGTCAAGAATAACTTTGCTTCTATAAATTTTGGTCGTATCTCTAAAGGATTTGGATTATGTTTTCTATGAAAAAGAGCTATGTTTGTTACTTTACAAAATAGAAAACTCAAACGGAATTTACTGCACATTTCTGCACATATCTTCAGGTGATTTGGAGTTGAAATAATCACAAAATTTCTGAATAGTGGAAACATACCCGATGACTTAATGAGGTCCATATTTATAGCCTTACGTAAGAAACCAGGGACCACCGAATTTGAAGAACACTGTACAATCAGCCTCATGAGCCAAATAAAACAATATTTCTCAGAATCATCATAAAGAGAGTTAAAAACAAAATAAAAACAGAAATACGCCCAGAACAATTGGCTTCGTAGAAGGCAAAGGTACCAACAATGCTATATATATTTTGAGAACACTAATTGAGAGGTCCATTGAGGTAAAAACAGATCTGTACCTCTGTTTTATAGACTACACGAAAGCATTTGAGAAGTTAAACATTGTGAAGTTATGCAAATGCTAGAGAATTAAAACATCGACAACAAGGATTTAATAATCATCAAGAACATGTACTGGCAACAAACAGCAGCAATAAGAGTGGGAAATAAATGTGTCCCTTTTTAACAAATAAAACAAGGAGTTAGACATGGATGTTTACTTTCACAAGACCTGTTCTCTTTATACAGTGAAAACATAATGCATGCAAATTTGATATTCCTGGAATATCAGTGGGAGGACATAACATAAATAATTAGAGATATGCGGATGACACTGTTCTGATTGCAAAAAGTGAGGAAGATCTTCAAAGTTTAACTAATGTAGTAGTCACAGAAAGCAAAGAGAAAGGCCTCTTCCTAAATATCAAGAATGCAGAAGTAATGGTTATTTCAAAGAAACAAAATACCACACCTTGCAAGATCAAAATGAATGATATAGTATTAAATCTATTAAAACAGGTAAATCAATTCCAATATGTAGGTACAATGATTACATCAAATGGAAAAAAGTTCAGCAGAAATACAAAGCAGAATAGCGCAGGAAGAAAAATCATTCAGAAAATGAAAAATATATTGTGTAATATGATCATTAGTGGTGAGAACGAGAGTTCTGCAGGGTTATATAACTCCTATACTAACATATGGAAGCGAGGCTTGGACAATCAACAAACTGGAAAATGGGAAATTAGAGGCAATAGAGATGTTGTTCTATAGAAGAATGCTGAGAATACCATGGACTGCAAGAAAAACTAATGTTGTGGTGTTGAAAGAGTCAAATGCGAAACGGACCTTAATCAATAATATAAGAAAAAGGCAATCTTAATATTTTGTCCACTTCATGAGACAGGGAGGTTTGGAGAACATAGTCACAACAGGCAAGATTGAAGGCAACAGAGACAGAGGTCGACAACGTGAGAAAATATTAGATAGTTTGATAACCTGGCACGGAAGGGAAACAACAACGATCTTTATACATAATACTGGAAACAGAGAGCTGTGGAGAGCCATGATCGCCTACATCAGCCTGTATGGCACCTGATGATGATGATGACGTTTGTTACCTTAATGTATGAAGTCAAACCAGGAAGACATGCGCATTTTATCTGCGCACTTGATTGCTTGTTCACCTGTGGGAAAATCCTGACCTTGTTTGGTCTGTAGTCAGAAACGGCCGTGAATTGTAGGCTAAGACCGTATTTATCAAAGGTTGGTGGTGCCTTAGCCGGTTGAATTTCATGAACTGACTTTTTGCTTATATTCATGATTGTCATATGCCTAGGCTAGAGTGTACACACTGATAAGAAATAGTTGGATAGCTGATGAAATGCAGATAAATACTGCACGCACAGGTAACGGTGTAGGCCTAGGTAACGGTGTAGGCATATATGTGTGCCTGCATAGTTATTATGCTTCGGTGCTACAACGCTTAATAGTTTGTCTTACAAGCTCACCTAGCGTGACTTCACCACATTCCAACGAGTATTTCTTATTCTTCAGCCCAAATTCTCAAACTCCCGCTGGATCTACCTTGTAGCAGGACCATAGTCCTACTAGATTTCCAGCTGGATGTAGTTCAGAGAATGGAAATGCGTTGTGTCGCAGTTTATTTGCGCTAATGACCCGACACATCCGTCTTCATCAGGAAAAAACGCGTATTTAAAAATCAAGCTAAGAACATTTCTTGGTGACATTGTGGACATGGTTATGGGTTCAATAACCAGAGACGACAGACGTATTCGTATGAATGCCAGACTGGAGACAGTGGTAAATAATGGATAAAGTATAAAGGTTACTATAAGTTACTAACTATCAATAGTAAAAATATATAACTGACAAATAAAACAAAGACAATTTTCACGTTACGGTCCAACGGGGATTTTTCTCAAGAAACATATAACAACAAAAACAAACCACAAAACTATAAAAAATATGGAAAATTAGAATGACTTGGACATGTTTTCTGGGCGCCACGCGTGTCTTTTAATATGTTTATTGGTTTTTTTATTTTAAATTGTTACTTGTTTTTTTTAGAAAGGTTCCTGTTGGACCGTAATGTGGATACTTGTCCTTGTTCTTTGTTGTATTGTTATTTATTTTTTTTTTTTTTACTATTGACAGTCAGTAATTTATAGTAACCTTTTTAGTATTCTTATTGTTTACCATATTTTTATATGGTTACTGCGGCACTCTTCATTTCGTTGGGCTTCCTCTGACATTTTTGTTATTAACAGTGGAGACATCAGCAGAACATTCGTACGAAAACCTCTGTCCTTAGCCACTTTCCAGCGGGTATTTTAAAATGTAGCTAAGAACATTTTTTGATTCCAATTCCAGATTTTGCATTTTCCAACCACTTCCATTTCACCACTGAACTGTTCCTTGCAAAATAGCTTTAGAAAGTAAGATATCCCGCTTCGTTGCTATGTAGATTCGTGAGCTATATATTGAGCATCTGTTATGCTGGCGAGGCTAGCTAATTGGTCGCCCTGTTCGTTTCATTCCACACTCGCATGTACGGGGACAAAGATAAACGTTATTTTTTAGCAGTGAGACCCGCATTTCAGCTCTATCTAATGACTCCAACCTTCTCCTACCTACATCACCTGTTTTGAAATTGTGAATCATATTCATTGTGTAAACGCTTGCTTTGCATTTATTCGAGACCATCGACAAATAAAAAAACAAAGCTGCCGATAGAGAGTTGTGGAGAAGCATGGTCGCCTGCGCCAACCGACATACACTTTATTGATTGATTGATTAATTACAGTGTCGATCCTTTTTATTGGCTGCCGATACAAATTACACGCAAAGCGACAAAATAATAGTCGGGTCAGCTGAGAAAACGTAGGACTATCCCTGCTGAAAGACTTGGTATAATTCTGGGCCTAACTTCGCGAACAGCATTTGATTTTCCTATAACTTCTTTCCCGCACCCTTCCAATTAATCCCATGACACGTTGTCATAGCCCTGTTTGTGTTATCATATATTTTATAATGTTCAGACCGTGTCAAGACACATCAAGGTATATGTTTGGTCGGTGTGTAGTCCTCATTCATCTGTATCTCAGAAACTATATGTATATTATCGCTTCTGATCAGTTTAAGACTACATGCCTTGTATTGCGCATTTAAACAGCACATTAGTATATATATATATATATATATATATATATATATATATATATATAAAAACTGATGTTGAGAAATCACAAGATAGTAAGATGAAATTGAAAGACAACAAGGGTGTAGAACAAACAATTGACAATGTACATACGTTTTGTAATCCACTGAATAATGTCGGAGACTTGTGGGTGGATTCAAAGTGTCGTGGTATTGTCTCAGTAAATCAGTAATTACAAAATTCAGACATTGTTTACGTCAAAAAATTGTTACATTAATGAATAAATTATAAAGGAATTTAACTTGGGTTAACTCATATTGTCAACTAGGTGTTTACACATCATCGGTCTCCCTGATTTGAATCGTTAGTGACAAGTGGGTGTGTACACATCATCAGTGGCCGTGTGTTGAATCCATAGGGTCGACTAGATGTTTACAGATTATCGGTCCCTGTGTGGTGAGTCTATAAAGTCAACTGGGTATTTACACATCATCGGTCTCCCTATGTTGAATCTTAGGGACAAGTAGGTGTTTACACACCATTGTTCTCCGTATGTTTTCAATTATTTGCCCTATTATCTTTTTCCTTGCCGTTCGTTTTATATTATTTTCCATTAATATAGTTCACTGTTTTCTGGATCTATGCCACATCCATCCCCATATTTTTGTTAACAATGTATGTCCATCATATCTTGTTTATATCTGGAACATGTTCGCCTCCAGATTCCCTTCATTTATTTAAAGGCTGAGTTCCCTTCAATATCAGAAAAGAATCAGAACACGGATAATAACACCAACAATAGCAGTGAAATAGAACCGAAACTCAGTTTAGATGAAGTCAGATGGCCATTAAAATCTTGAAGAGAAGGAAATCTCTAGGATGTGATAATATAACTGCTGGAATGATTCAGGCAGGATGAGAACCACCATCACTATCCATCACACACTCTGCACCAAGGTCTGGAAAAGTGAAGTTTGGCCCAAGGAATGGACACGATCAATCTACATACCGTTATAGAAGAAATTAAATCTAACACTGCACCAATTACAGAACATCTGTACTGATCAGACACACAAGTCACAAGTAAATTACTACTTGGTATCATCATGAAAAGATTACAACTTAAGCTGGAAGAAGAGTTAAATGAAGCACAGGCAGGATTCAGACAAGGAAAGGCACAAGAGATCATATTTACAATATGAGGAACTTCATAGAGAAATGCATAACGTTTAATTTCGACATGTACACATCATCGGGCTTTATTGACTAAATCAAAGCATTCGAGTGTGCACAACATCAGAAACTTGGAATATCATGAAGGACATGGGTTTCCAGCTACACCTAATCCACCTCATAACAACGTTATATCAAGACTATTACGACCAGCAAACATCCTTGAAAGAAATAGTCAAACATCTGATTAGTTCAGCGTGGAAAAAAGAATCAAATAAGGAGAGGCCCTTTCGCCATATCTCTTCAACGTGTATGCAGAGAACATAATGAGAAATGTAGGAAATCACAAACAGAGAAATCACTTTGACCCACTCAACATTGGATGTCACGAGATGCCAGAACTAAGATATGCTGATGATACAACATTATTGGCACCCAATCAAGCAGGTCTCAAACACCTCATAATCTCCATTAAAGAACATAGTAAAAAACTAAACCTATTTCTACATTAAAACAAGACCAAGATTATGACAAGTGACAAAACCACTAGCAAGTTCTCAATCAGTATGAGCAACAGCGAATTAGAAAGAGTTGCCAGTTTTGAATATATTGGTTCTCTTATCAACAGTAACCGTGATTGCTATGAAGAAGTCAGAAAGATGTTGTGTATCACGTCCAAGAAGCTGAGACAACTGTAAAACAACAAAACTAACATTAAAAAGAACTTGCAAATTCCCAGTGGCAGTATATGGGTGTGAATCCTAAACAATCACCAACAAATTGAAAAATAAAATAGTAGCATTTGAAACAAAATGTTACAGACAAATCATCAGAATACCATGGACCAAAAGGATCGCCAATATAGCCATCCTGAGAGAAATGAATGTAAAAGAAAATTGGTTAAACAGCTAGGTTTTTTTCATAAAACTACACTGTTTGTGCCATATCAAACACCGTGACAGTCTAGAGAAGACCATAATAAAAATGGTGATTCCAGGGGGCAGACCAAGAAGATGGACGCAAGACATCAAAAACTACTGGATCATGACAGTAACAGAAGCAGGAAGACTGGCTCAAGATAGACACAATTTCAAAATGCTGTAATGACTGCTACATTCCGTTGGGTGATAAACTAAGTGATGATGTTGATTCTTCTATATTTGTAGTTTATCATCATATATTTGTATAGGGATGGCATGCAGTATGTTACATTTTTATAGGGATCGCATGCATGGTTTTACATTTCGAATTCAGAAACCTAGTTGTGCACATATTGATTTGTAGTCCAAAATACGATCATATTAACTGAAACCAGAAATAGTTTATTCTAATGTAACTTATTCTTTGACTTCTGTTCTAAAACAATATTTAACCTTGTCCTAATACCTCCATGTCGAGCTTTGTGGGTATATTTCTGAAGACTGATTCCGTCAGTTACTATAAAATACGCGGAATAATGCATATAAGATGTAGTCAACTATGAACATGACAAGAAGAACATGATAATATGTGACTAGTTACATGATGGCAATATATTACAATAGAATTGGACAAGCAAAAAACATAATTCCATAAAATGAAAAATATTCTATGCAACAAGTCCATATCGATGAATACTAGAAAACGTGTTCTCAAGTGCTACATTGAACCAGTGCTACTCTATGGAAGTGAAGCATGGACAATAAATAAGACATCACAAAAAACATTAGAGGCAGCGGAAATGTGGTTTATTCGAAGAATGTTACTTATTCCTTGGACAGCAAATATTACTAATGAAGAATGTCTTAGAAGGATGGATGTGAAAAGATGCATTATTGATAGTATAAAAAAAGACATCCAACATTTATTGGGCACATAATGAGAAGAGGAGGAATTGAGAATATAGTGACAACAGAAAAGATAGAAGTGAAAATATCAAGGGGAATACCCAGAGAAAAGATATTGGACAGTTTGACTAAATGGCTTCGATTGACGACACCAACAGATACAGTGCCGGATTTACCTATAAGCTAATCAAGCTATAGCTTAGAGCCCCCACTATTTTGCCTCCCCCCAAATTGTTTTTCTTCACTATATATATATTCTTAATCGTTAAAGGGCCCCATATCTCAAATAGCTTAGGGCCCCATATCTCAATTAGTTTATGACCACATATCTCAAATAGCTTAGGGTCCCATCAAGTCTAAATCCGGCCCAGATCAGAGATGATGACATATATGAGAGATCGATGTACATGGAGAAATATGATCGCCAACGGCAATCGGCACGGCACTTGATGATGATGAATATATTACAATGTCAGCAGTGTACACAAATTATCTCGTTTATTTAACAAAAAAATATACTGAAATACTTCATAAATATATTAATTAAGTGCAGTATTCAGAATGAGAAAATATTTCATTAAACCCGTGATTTACCTTAAGAGTAATTTCCACATATTTTATATTAAAAGTATCATTTTTTAGATAGTCTTTGAAATTAGCACTGTTGTAATGAACTAGTTAACACAATAACATCATTTCTACCGTAGCTCGTCGACTACTGATAGTGCTATCTTCAACACTCACTATCTGACCACGACGGATAGAAACTGGAGAGTTGTTGTCATCTGTTGGGATTAGTCATTAATCATTTTATTAAGGCGTTAATATCTTGTCTCACGTACTTCGTACTAAGTAGTTCTTATGAAGGATTTCACAATTTCAGCTGGTGACGTCATTCGCATGGGCGTTTCTTAATTTGTGTGGAAACAATATTTGTAACCAGTGAGAACAGTCAAGCAGTACCAAGCATTTTTTATTTGTCTTCAAGGCAATGAGTTCTGGAATTTCCCTTCATGATATGAGTCAAATCAGAGTATGCACATTATGCTCCTTATACCCAGAGACAAGGATTGGGAGGGGGTGGTGACTATTTTAAGGATCATAATGTTCGCTACACCTTAGGAAAATATTACTTGCCATATAGGAATAAGGAGAAAAAAAATACTGAGTTCAAACCCCCTAACGGATTAACCATTTTATTAAAATTACCGGAACCCCCTCGCCACAAATAAATTGCAAAGAGAAAAGTTGTTTAGGAACATTCATCTATCAAAGTCGTATATATAACTAAATGAAACTGCCGATATCAATGCCTACAACAAATCCGAATATGGGACTTGATGCTGCTGTATATATCAATGCCTTCAACAATCTGCTATATTCAACTAAATGTTGATGCATACATCAATTTCAATTTCTGCAAATACATTTCTTTCGGTTGAATACGGGGAGATGTGTCCTCACATTCCAACTTTTAAATATTATTCTTGATTTTATACAGTCTATGTGACGCGGAAATAAAAAAAAAACAATTAAAAACATGCAATGCCTGCTACCGATCATTCCATCTCCGCGCGACGCACGGATAGCACCCCTCCCCCCAAAAAAAGAGTCTTCCAGGGGAGACTGAAGTGTGTTGCGCGCAGATAGATTGATGCAGAGTTGTATGCGCCATTAGCCAATGTTCGTTTCGTTGTACAATGAAGACCTATGGTTTGTTACGTTAAAAATGTGGATGCATCTCTCCGTAATGTACCTTTCTGTCTTTCACATACTTTGTGTTTACTTTTAGTATTTTGTGAACTACTTTTTACTCTGGTCATACTTTATGCAGTCTGTATTTTATGCTTCAATATAATATAACTAAACTATGGCACTTTATGTTTAAATATTGTTTTTAATTGTGTTTAAATAATATTGTTTTTCCATGTCAACAGCTGTTTATAAATCACCTGTCGTCGCGGAGTAATGTGGGCATGTGTTTTGACCCACTTCATTCTTAAAGTGAACAGAGTAGGACCTGACAACAAAAATCGACCTAGTCATTCTTGTGAATTACCCAACTAATCAAATTTCGTTACTGTGCACATTGTGTCTGACACAGTACTGGTCAATCAACGGTGAGCTAATTGGTATGGCCAGGTTTAAGGTCCAAATTTTCTGGAGAACCGTTCCAGTTTGCCTAATCAGCGTTTCAAGTATCAAATGAAATAAAACTTACCTGACAGGTTGTTTCACACAATCAAACAATCACGTTTGAAAGATCGTGGATCATTTTCGTATCTCCATATGGATACATGAATACATACATGGATACATTTGAGTAGCTTATTGTATCCAGACAAGTTATTATTAATAAAAAGCAGCACAGGTAATGCAAATATCGCTTGCGGCCTCTCAGCGGATTGGTATTTCCTACATACACCATATTGAGACGTGTCTCTGCATAATCCAACAATCGAATACTGGGAGGGCCCCCAGATAAGGTTAAATGAGTATACCTTCTCAGAGTGATTTTCAGGTGAAGAATTTCGACATCGTACCTACACTTTAATAGTAATCTGGATAAACGCAATGAATGCTTAATGCATTATTATACAATAGTGTTATCGCAACAATAATAATAAAAATACACCCTAGGATGTCTAGCAATTTAGAAAATTATGGCGGTGGTGGGGGGTGTCTTACAAAGTTTGACAGTTATTGACATTGCGAAAAGAAAGGTATGACAAAAGGCACTGTTTGTTACTTTGGTGCCTCACTCAGTAGGCGGCACATAGGGCAGAGGTTTTGATTCTCCAGATTTTGCGGTCCGCTGCCTGCAGTTTTAGTTCTTATATGGCCTTGCAGCCTGCTATTTCCCCTTCTTTAAGTATGGTGTTTTTTAGGGTTGCTTTATGTTTCCTCGTTTTCTTTTACCCTCATGTGTCCACATAATGGCTTGTTGATTTATTCTGTTTTCACCTAGTCTTAAAACATGACCTAAGTATTTCCATCTGCTTTTTCTTATGATGTTTTCAAACATACTCTTGGTGTGTTTTATTTCTTAAATCACTATTTGTGACGAAATCGCTCAATTTTATAACACATTAATAACTGTTTATATACACCAATTAAATTGTTTAAATTATAGCACATTTTTTTTTACAATTCAGACTCATTATATATATATATAGTTTATTTTCATCCTCTTTCTGGTAAAAATGTTAGAGGGTAGGGCAGCTACTAAAATATTATAAGATAATTAAGCGGGTGTGGCTCTGATTTCTGGACAGTTTTTTTCGGAGGGGAGGGGGTTATCACAATTGGAAACAAATGTGTTTACATTATTCATAGGCATCTACTAATTCCATCATTTTCATAACATTCAATTACATAACAGTTAATTACATAACAATCAATTACATAAAAGTCGATTAGACAACAGTCAATTACATAACAGTCGATTATACAACAGTCAATTGCATAACATTTTAAATCTGTGATGAGTGAAATATCAGACCTTCCTATATATGTTGTTGTTGCAATGGCCTGTCTCATGTGTTGCTGGGGTCAGAAGGAGACCACAGCATAGTAAAGTTGTAACATGCATGCCACTAACACCAGTAATACTTTAGGTCAAAGAGACCACAAACTACATTGTTAGTAGAATGTGTCGATACGAGAAGCGACAGATATCAGTCACGCAGTGTTGCCGAGCCTGAAAGGGGCGCAAAATAATAGCATGACTATTTACCTTCCATGTATGTGATACGAGACAACGTAGGAGATTATGTAGCAACGTTGATTGTCCCATTGTATATAGGGTCAAAGTGATGCTTAAGTCAAATATGTCAGACTAAGAGGCACTTATATCGTAGCGCCGCTGCACACCAGGACACGGCGTATTCCCTTTCCCAGGCTACATCATGCTAATCTGCAGGAGTTCGTTAATAAACGCAGATAAAGAAGAAGAAACATCTTTCCATTCTGTGGGCTGCCTCTCATATTTCTTGAGATTGTTTCGCTCTGAAAATGTTCATGGATGACACATTTTTTTTTATCTAGCTGGAACCTGGATCCCCCTAAGTAGAAAACCATGGAGCGGACCACTGTCCGTATTTTTAGCGAAACAAACGATGCATTATTTATAGAAAAGGAACTTTCTCTAAAAGCGCATACAACGCAGCATCAATCGATCTGAGAAAAATGCACTGAGAGGCCTATATTTCCTCTCCACTGAAACACATTTTGGGTGGGGGGGCAGTTGAACAGTGCGTTGCGCGCAAATCAAATGGTCGCTATAGACGAGTCATGTTTTTTTATCTATGCGTACCGGATGCTGTATATTATGCAAGTCTAATATTACGAAGGCAAAATTACGACATGATTATCCATATCTTCAATTTTTTACGCTTTCAGAATGTTGTTCCATTGTCGTTTGATGTAAAGTTTATTGTTTTGTGGGTGTTATATTGGGAACTATGTGTTCGATCTCAGAGACGTTGGTTTATTTTTTTTAAGATGTTGTAAGAAGACTGAAACGCGTTGTATCATCACATATATATTGTTCAAGTTGTATCATCACATATATAATGTTCAAGTTGTATCATCACATATATATTGTTCAAGTTGTATCATCACATATATATTGTTCAAGTTGTATCATCACATATATATTGTTCAAGTTGTATCATCACATATATATTGTTCAAGTTGTATCATCACATATATATTGTTCAAGTTGTATCATCACATATATATTGTTCAAGTTGTATCATCACATATATATTGTTCAAGTTGTATCATCACATATATATTGTTCAAGTTGTATCATCACATATATATTGTTCAAGTTGTATCATCACATATATATTGGTTTGTGCCATCTGCGTGTATTTACAAACAAACCTTGATATGTTGACACAAATCCACCAGTAATATATTGATCAAGTTGTGTCACTCTTTGATCTATCGGGTTACTATGTCAAAAATACAACGGAAATATTCAGGATACGAATATTTTATACTGAAAAAAGAAGTTTAAAAAGATTCAGTGAGCTACCCTACTCTTTTACGGGAAAGCTTGTGCCAAAGAATATGACAAATTATCCCCACACCACTGAAAAAAAATATCATTAAAAAAGTTGGTCACCCAAAAAAAGTCTGATTAAGCGCTATTACTGGGAATGACCGTATGCAATAGAAGACCTCTGCACGTAATTAATTAGGCCTTCATTCGTGACTTGTTTTATTATTGTCGTGTTCTCCGTTGGTCGCTATTTGTATACATGGAGTCGCATGCCAAAAATAGTCACGGTGACTCCAAGTATACAAATAGTGATCAACTGACTACACGACAATAATAAAATGTAACGAATGAAGGTCTATCTTTGTGCAGAGGTCTGCTATTACAGACGGTCACGTAATCGGTGTCCGCAATTGTAATATAAGATAATCGTTATGTTAGACCTGCAAGAAAACTATAACCCCAAAAACAGGTGAAATCTTTTAATGCATGGTATAAGGTTTTCATAATCAACATGTCTATTGTCTTTCGCCAGGTGGTTAGTTGTATCCACACTACCATTCCAAGGTAACACAATTGCCATATGTCGCCTTGGTTGTGTTGAATTCATTTTTTTTTCAAAGTTATCTATGTTTTCTATCTTTCCTTGTTAGTCTACGTTTTCCTCTACATCCGGGTATTATTTTTGCTAATCATTAGAATTCAAGACATCAAAGACCACATGAACATGACAGTAACAGAAGTAACAGGAAGACATGCTCAAGATCGACACAAGTTTCGACAGACTCTGATGACAGTTAGATTCTGTTCACGATATGCTACCTGATGATGATGACTAGAATTCTTTATTTTTGATTAGAAGTCGAGTCATCGTGACATACGGGCTGTTTCCATGACTGTCTTGATTCATATCAACAGTCGTCCACTTGACTGTCTTGATTCATTTCAACAGTCGTCCACTTGACTGTCTTGATTTATTTCAACAGTCGTCCACTTGACTGTCTTGATTCATTTCAACAGTCGTCCACTTGACTGTCTTGATTCATTTCAACAGTCGTCCACTTGACTGTCTTGATTTATTTCAACAGTCGTCCACTTGACTGTCTTGATTCATTTCAACAGTCGTCCACTTGACTGTCTTGATTCATTTCAACAGTCGTCCACTTGACTGTCTTGATTCATTTCAACAGTCGTCCACTTGACTGTCTTGATTCATTTCAACAGTCGTCCACTTGACTGTCTTGATTCATTTCAACAGTCGTCCACTTGACTGTCTTGATTCATTTCAACAGTCGTCCACTTGACTGTCTTGATTCATTTCAACAGTCGTCCACTTGACTGTCTTGATTCATTTCAACAGTCGTCCACTTGACTGTCTTGATTCATTTCAACAGTCGTCCACTTGACTGTCTTGATTCATTTCAACAGTCGTCCACTTGTATGGAGACTCGTGGTTAGATGTTGATTATGTGGTATTCGTATCCTTTCCAAAGAGTACACACTTTTCCATCTCACCCATTTTCATCTCTCTCCCAAATTTCGATCATTCTTTGCATCTGAACGTTTTAACCGTATTCACCATTAGCATCGACGTCTTCACTTTGTAATAAACATGTGACTTTGCTTATTAGACAAGTCTTTTCTTACTTCTGTACAATCAACTCTAGCATGGTTCGTCAATCTGCCTGTCGATTCACTGCATCTGTCAACTGCATTGATCATGGAATATATAGTCAGTATAGAAGTCAGTATATCATTTTATATACTGGCTTCATAGTATATATAATATTAAATAATCTCTTACAATCCAGTACTGCCCGAAAGACAACGACGATTGTATAATTGAGATTTATATGTGCAATAATCCGGTTTGTAAATGTATATACATTTAACGTGACCTTGGCGTCTAAGCTCATTCAGGCTTGTACTATCACCCACTTGAAGGAAATAAGCACATATTCTTGCAATACTCTGGTTTGTGTGTATAACTACACACATACACATCACGCAGTCTTGCATGACCCTCTGTGTAACATCTTACACAAACCTACTGGTGGCTTTCATATTGTGTTGTTTAAAATATAAACAAAATATCTTTTCATTCTACATTGTAACTTGAGCGTCAAGTGCACGTCGTCAAGGTAACTGCAGTGCTACCTAAACTATACTATTGTATGTACTGGCTTTTTATTATGCATGCAATTATATATCTTACAAGAAAACACCAAGTACATATAGCTTACTTGAGATCCCACGAATATCTATTTTAAAATACAAACCATCAAGCCGGTGGAGGTCGTAATGAGATGGCGTGTCATTGCAAGAAGGAACAATTGCCGCCACATTGTTATTGTCCATCGCTGTGAACGTAATCGGCCCACAGTTAGTGCTTAGAATTCAATGTAACCAACCAAGGGTGACTAACCTTACGCGTTATCGTCATTGCGTGCTGAGTTGTGTAATGAATCGCGCCCTCGCGTTATGAAACATGGCATATCTATAGAGGATAAACTTGAACAAATCTCGTGAATGGCAGTGATACTACGAGTCCGAGGGTCATGCTTTACTGTAAGGAGATCTTATGTTTGACCAACATTGATTTACAGACATCGTCAACAGTTCCTGCACTGGGTGGAGCAACATGTCGGATGGATAGTGAAATGTTGCCCCATTTGCAAACAATTGTAGATTAAACATAATCTTTTCTGATCTACGGTAGATGCGGCTTGAGCATTGAGGAAGAGAGAGCACTTTAAGATTGGGGTTTTCCTCTGCACAATCAAATTGATGGTGAAATTATTCACACTTGGAGATGATTCAGTCTTCGCCACCATTTGCATCTCCACATCTTCCGTTAAATTTATAATGTTATGACACATTTGGATTATATTGCAGGCGGTATGACAGTGAGATTTAGGTTCACATAATATCCAGACTTGCAGCTTCTCCAACAGTATAATGCACGTACGCACAAAACGCATGCATTACACAGCAATATCTACAGCAGCATAACATTTGATTGGCTTGCAACATCACCAGAAATGACTCCTAACATTTGATTGGCTTGCAACATCACCAGACATGACTCCTAACATTTGATTGGATTGCAACATCACCAGAAATGACTCCTAACATTTGATTGGCTTGCAACATCACCAGAAATGACTCCTAACATTTGATTGGCTTGCAACATCACCAGACATGACTCCTAACATTTGATTGGATTGCAACATCACCAGAAATGACTCCTAACATTTGATTGGCTTGCAACATCACCAGAAATGACTCCTAACATTTGATTGGCTTGCAACATCACCAGAAATGACTCCTAACATTTGATTTGCTTGCAACATCACCAGAAATGACTCCTAACATTTGATTGGCTTGCAACATCACCAGACATGACTCCTAACATTTGATTGGCTTGCAACATCACCAGAAATGACTCCTAACATTTGCTTGGCTTGCAACATCACCAGAAATGACTCCTATTGATCATCTATATGACACTTGATTCGAATCTTGAACGTATCACGAGACGTAGCCGTCAATCTTGTTTCAACGCACTATCTATACGCGGGGAGCCGCGTTAGCGCAGTGGTTAGCGCACTGGCTTCGCATATGAGTGGTCATGGGTTCATTCCCCAGCTAAGGCGGAAATGTTTTCAGATCGCAACGGCTCCCAGGTCGACCCAGCCTTAAATGGGTACCGGATTAATCCGGGAAGTAAAGACTGCGAGGGAGAGGAGATGGCTACCGCCCTCATTTGCAGAGCCTGTGAAATGTGAGATCGCTAACATCTCACACCCCTACGGCATTAATAAATGCTATGGGTTACTTTACTTTACTTTACTATCTATATATACGCTGTGCCCCTTGTTTGCCGTGCGGCGTCAGGGGTGGAAGAGTTCTCTGGAGATGGCCTTCTTGTGCGCTGTTTGTAAGCTTGTTCCTGTGGCTTCTTTGATTCCTGTGATCCACATTTTACATGGTCTGCCTCTGGCATGCTATCTGTCGGTAGTCTGGAAGCGTGTGAAAATCACTTGATCTGTTGTCTTGATGTTTTTCAATACTGGTATTGTTTTGGTTATCTGTCTGATGTTATCGTTTCTAATTATATCTCTATATGACACTTCTTCGTAGACATGGCATTGCAATTGTCACTATTTTTCTTTTGTCTTGTGCTGTCATTGTCTAAGTTTGGCACTGGTAGCATAGTGATGAAATAATAATAGTCTTGTATAATGCAACTTTAGTGTCTATGTTTATATATTTGTTCTTGAAAATGCGTGTCATCTGTCCTAGGATCTGGTATGTTTTGTTGCATCTATTTTGTATCTCTTTACTGGTTTTCCCTTCACTCACACTGAGGGTAAATTCACTTTCTAAGAACTAGTTGCCAGTTTAGTGTTCTTCCGTGCTTTCGAAGATTGTATATATATACTTATGTATTAGGAATTCTTTAACTTTTTTCGATTCACCGCACAAATTGCCAATCTATATATACATTTTAGACTTAGTAAAACACAGGTTTATATATCGCTTCAATGAGGCACGACAGACTATAGATAAAACTAATGGGTAATGATTTGCACACAAGAAAACATGCAAATTACAATACACACATCATATTCAACGTTTCAGCCAAAAGGTTTTTATCAAGATACACATAAAACATCAAAATACTTTTTTTAATTGTTGTTACATTTTGTTGTTAAGTTTCACGCAGTTACCTTGTATTGATTGTTATATAGATTTTAGAAGATTGCAACATCTCAGGCGGTGTTCAATACTTCCAGAAGGAGTTTCCAACATAATGGAGATGGAGGCAGTAAGAAGTGTTGATGTACACCTATATAGCATGGCCCAATGGAAGCACGACTGACACAATCAATAGCCACGTGTATTAACTCTACAAGTTTCAAGACAGAGTGTGAAACATTCAAAGATGCAACTCTGTTAGTAAGAAAGCATAGTGATCCTGACATAAGCCAAATCTATGTTACAGGTCCTCCAGAACCAAAACACATTCCTCATGAATAACTTCAAATCACAACTTAAATAAGCCACTCACAAACGAATAGAAATGAGACAAAAGGCCATCTAGCATAAATTGGAAATAAATGTCAACAACAGATAAAACATTGAGCATCATTTCCAGAGAAGAAGTCCATCATCATCTTCTTCTTCTCTATGAAATGAAACTCAACTCACCAATAAAACAAAAACAAACAAACAAGATATTATATCTGCAGACATTTTAAGAAAGAAAACAAAATCATTTGTAGATTGTGAATATGACACAACAGATTCAAACTATACATATACGGGAAGTTTAGAGCTGGCAAAATACATACAGCCTAAATGGATAATCTGCAGAAAAACAAAACATATTGTACAGATCTTCATACAGTTCCACTCCACATGAAGAAATTATGGCCAATTGTAATAGTTTTGATATGCTATACCGATCGTCTCAGGTCCGGTGACATGCTCTACCGGTCCATGTCTCTGGGCTAGTGACCACTAGGTAACATCTCATTGATAAAATTAATAACCACATCTGACCGACTGGAGAATGAAGAATAAGAAGCTAGCAACGTTATTGTTGAAGTCAAGTGATCTGATAGTGATGTCACAATAGAAATGCTTCTTTTTATATCGTATATAATATATTATAGGTTTGTGGTAGTATAGTTATTGGGCTGGTCAGAACTTCAGATGTTATGCATACGGAATAAATGATATACTAGTAACAGCGATTTAAACAATATATCATTATTAGTTCACATACGGACGATAATTAAACAAGAACACGTAACGTGTGTTTATATGGAAATCATAATGCAAACGTGATATCATTACTAGTGGTAGATAAAGCAAAATATGTGAAGAGAATAACGTTGGCTTACATAGACACGAATATTTATACATAATCTAGGTATCATAGACAGTTCACAAGCTGTAACGATCACGCACCATAGCTCATCATGAACCATACTGAAAAATCGTACCTCATCGTAAGGTGGCTTTGATATTACAGCTCCGCCGTCAACAAGCCGTAAGGTGGCTTTGATATTACAGCTCCACCGTCAACAAGCCATAAGGTGGCTTTGCTATTATAGCTCCACCGTCAACAAGCGCTAATGTAAAGAACATAACATCAACTCATATAGAAATACGTTCAATAGCAGAACCAGAGTTCACATACAAATAGTTGTCTCACTTGCTTTGTTCGGTCGCTTTTGATCTTGCACACAGGACAGTAAATAAAGTCACTCGTAAGTAACACGGTTCCTCTCCGGCCCTCTTATAATGGAGCTAGCAACTATCCCCGAGAACAATAGATTGTCACTTTTCCCAATTGCACAGGTGAAATCCCAGTCACAGAACGGTCGCTACACCTGAATAATGATACACCTAGCTTAGATTGCCGTCTGACTTGGTTCTGTCGCACTATTGGTCTCAAATTTCGGAAAGTGAGGGAAAACTTCCCGGACGTGGGTGAAAGTGACGTCATGTTAATCACTGACTGACCAGTTCATTGCCTTTGATGATTGATTTATGGTCAGCTGTCAGTGTAGTCCACTGAAAGGTCAGCACAGACTTGAGGTCATTTCACGTTAAGGTTTGTTAAGAAAACTTAATGTTGACTACCTCACCAGCCACACCCTTATGCGTGTGTTTAACAGTCTGGTAGGATGGAGTGAAAACAACATAATGTGGTGTGTGCATTTGTGAAAACAAATATAATGTAGAAGCATCGAGGTTTTATTACTAAAAGAACACTGTTATTTATGTTTACAAATAGGGGCTAAGGCAAGTAGATAAAGATTCAAACCCAGAAAATCGGAATATCACTTTAAGCAAAAGGAACTTGGCCAAAAGGCAGCCAAAAGTCAAACAAAATTGCCTTCTCAACGATTTTTTTTAGAAACCAGTAATCAGAAATATTTAAAGATTATTTACCCGAAGGTGTTGTATACAGATACAAACATTGCTGTTTTCATAATGACAATGGTGAATTGTACAAGACAACGACATAAGAGTGTGTCAAGGTTTCAGACCCCACAGCACATTTTAACATGTACCTTAAATATATAATGCGGGAGGGGGGCATAACAAGATCTCCAGACATCAATAATTTATTGGCGGTAGATCACTTTGTAGGGCGTTATGTCGATAATATCGATCTCTTGACTGGTTCCGAATCAGAACTCCAGGGATTCACCTCAAAGTTGGAAGAAGTTAGTAGGAAATATGGCATGGAAGTTAGCATTTGATAAAAAGCTAGATTTTGGTGACTAGTGAAACCAAGCACGATCCCATAAATATGTGGTTCAACGATCACAAACGGGAAGAAGTTACCACCTTCAAATATCTCGGGTCCCAAATATGTGGTGATGATAACTCTTGAAATGAGATAAAACTAAGATTCTAGATGGCGATTGCTGTCATGGCAAGAGGTTGAATATGATTTCGAAAAATGAGATCAGTATTACACTAAAGATAAATTTATTTAGATCTCTAGTGATAAGTATTCTTTGGGGTGCAAAGGGAACGCATTGCTCTAGGCGGACCCAGGGTTAGCAGATAACCAAGATCCCAAATGTACCTCCTCGCGGTGCACCCTGGTAACAGAAAACAGCAGCTCGAGCTGATTCTGGCCAAACCATTTGGGGATCGTGTCCGAGAGTGTGAAGGTAGCAGATGGAAAGAGATTTGACTGCAAAAGAGACAGACAATATCTCCGACACCACCAGCAACACCACATACAGTGACACTGACGACATACAGTGAAGCTAGTAGTCCAGTCCGAACATTGGAGGGGCTGCCTATCGAAAAAGCATGAAAAGGTGGATGCATGGCGAAAGACAGATATATTTCATACTGAGTATTATGAAAATGGTAGAATAGCGCTAGAGGGCAGCGTCAACTGCAAATAGAAAGTGAAAACGATTACGGAAATGGAGCTTCGAGCTGAGCTTCTAGTTACTTGATTTCCTTTTAGGCAGAGACCCATACCCAATAATGGGTGTCCAGCAAAGCAAACAGATCTGGCCTAACTCTAATGTCGAGTCTTCCTATACCGGAAAAATGCTTGAAAAAGAGAAAGGGTGCCGTAACCGATAGGCTCAGGCAAAAAAAAAAGGGACAAAGATATCAGTCCTGGCCCAACTCTACTGTCAAGCTTTCTATACCGGAAATACACTTACAGAGAGAAATGGTTGCGTACCCATTGGGCTCAGGCACAAAAGAGACAACGATTTTAGCCCTGGCCCAACTCTACTGTCAAGCTTTCCTATACCGGAAATACACCTGCAGAGAGAAAGGGTTCAGTACCTGATGGGCTCAGGCGCTATTGGGACAAGGTTGCTCAGCTCAAGAACGCCTTGCTCTCAACCGCGTGGTGTGAGACTCGAACTTTGGCGAGGGGTTCACGATGTCGGTGAATGACACCTCGGCTAAGAGGGCGAAAGGGCCAGGGTCCAACTCTTCTGTTGAGTTCTTTCTCTTAAGAAACCAGGCTCACGGATGAGAAACGTTTAGTACCCGATGGGCACAAGCACAGTTCGTCGAATTACACGAGGCAAGTTCATAGACAGTGGAACACCTCGTGCGAGACAGAAGTGAGCAAAAAATCGTCTGGGCGAAGAGTCACCACACACACTCGTGCTTGTCGACAGATAGGGAGTCTGTCACGGACTAGGGTAGCCCACCCGAATTGTCAAGGCATGCCGAAATCGGATGTGCTATGCCTACAAGGCGCACAACGTAAACAAATCACGGAAATCGCACGGATATCCATGCTGATTACAATCGAGCGAACGCGAAACAAAACAAACATAAGTGTATACTTTTATACGGATGTGAAAGTTGGGCAAACATTCAGACACAGAAAAATGGATTCAGGCTTTTGAAAACAAATCCTACAGACGTCTGTTAAAAATTAGCTATCAAATACAGATGAGCTTTCAAATACAGCAGCAGAAGTATGGCAACACAAATGAGCTTTGAAATACAGCAGCAGAAGTATGGGGACACAGAAGAGCTTTCAAGTACAGCAGCATTTATCTAGCAAATCGGCGTGTGTGTGTGGGGGGGGGAGGGGAGGGGTGGATGTGGAAAGAGGAGAGAAAGACATACAATATTATGTGTTGTCTATTATCTATCCCCAGGTGGGTGACGGTAACAAAATCCACACTTACCGTTGAGCGTAGGTGTAGTGACTGTGAACTTTAGCTGTTTATCCAAGATCATATGTCTCGCATTGGCTGCATTGTCAACTTGTGCAGACATGTTTATCTAGGTGTGTTGCATGATGCCATGTTTCCTGGTGTGCATCTCGGCCTGGTTTCTCCGACTTCAGCACCAGTGATTGTTTCGGCAGGACTGTGACGATGTTCGATGCCAGGGATGGACCGATCAATCGTAGTTTCCAACTTCTGTTGGCTGGACTAATTCCATTGGCTTAGCGAGGAGGGGGGGGCGGATGTGAGGACCGCCCCGTGCGATATCATCGGAAGGGCGGCAAATTTATTGTCGTCCAGTCTTTCACAATCACTGACATGTTTGTTTAATGTCACAAGGGCGGAAAATTAGGATTTCGCCCAGGCGCCATTGACCCACGCTATGCTATTGACTAAGCCCCATCTTCACCTCAAGAAGTTGTTCTTGATAACTTGCAAGTTTGTTTATGTGTTGCTGGACAAATATATTTGTCTTGTGCTCCATATAGCTAATTCTTAACAAGCGTCTGTAGGATTTGTTTTCAAATGTCGGAATCTCTCTTTCTGTGTCTGAATTTAGTACCCCACTTTCACATCCGTAGAAGTATGCTTGTCACTAGCCATCTAAATAGATTCATCTTCACTGTAATAATGATCTCACTTTCCGAAATCATATCCAACTGTGCCATGAATACCAGTTTTCCAAAATAATATCCAACTATGCCATGAATACCAGTTTTCTGAAATCATATCCAACTGTGCCATGAATACCAGTTTTCTATATTGTTCTTCAATTGCAGTAATGTTGTTTTGTAAGATCTGAAAGTGTGCTTATAGAACATTGCTTCACATTTACTGTGGGACTGAACTTGTATACATTTTAAAAGATTTATTTCACAAAGGGAAGTCTACATGTTTTTGTGTAACGGCTTTTTCTAGCATTAATATACATCTTTCTTTGAGAGTTGGTATTTCATTTTGACTGGTCACATTGTTGTTATTAATGTGCAGATGAAATTATGGATACATTGTTCGCATGTAGTGAATTAGAATTAGCAGTCTCTAAACTAAAGCTAAATAAGTCCCCAGAAATTGATGAAATATCAAATGAAATGATAAAGAATCTAGAACAACAGCCAGAAGGAAACTATTGGACATCCTAAATATTAGCTGGACTACTGGGAAAATACCACAAATCTGGAGAGAATCAATTATGGTCCCTTTGCTTAAACCTGGAAAAGATGGAACAACACCAACTAACTCCAGACCAATTAGTCTTACAAGTTGCCTGTGCAAAACAATGGAGCGCATCATAAACCTAAGATTAAAATTTCACCTGGAAAGTAGAAAATTCCTTGCACCACAGCAGGCAGGTTTCAGGCAATGCTACTCCACAGAGGATCAAACCACATACCTCTCACAGGAAATTGAGGATGCTTTCCAAGACAAAAAAAAATCAGTTTTAGTGGCATGGATTGATTTACAGAAGGCCTTTGATAAAGTATGGAAAGAAGGATTGCTTCAAAAAATGAGAAACTACAAGATATGTGGAAATATGTATAGATGGACGAAAGCCTTTCTTCACAATAATGGAGCCAGAGTACAAGTAAATGGCAAAAAAAGTAGGAAAGTATTACTACGCCATGGAGTGCCTCAAGGAGGAGTTCTATCACCCACTCTTTTTCTCATATTTATCAATGATCTAACTGAAGAAATACCCTGTGGAACTAAGGCAGCACTATATGCAGATGACTTGGTTCTGTGGTGCACACATGAGAGCGCCATGATTACCACAAAAATGCTTCAGAGAGCCATGGACATTTTGACTAATTGGGCTGACAAATGGTGTGTAAGTATCAATATAGAGAAGTCAGCAACAACCCTTTTTACACTTTCACAAAACAAAGAGTAGGAAACATCTATGTAAATAAAACTATCTTAAAGGTAGATGACCAACCCACATATCTTGGTGTAACATTTGATGCCAAAATGACATTGAAACATCATATCAGCAAAGCAGAAACAAAGGCTAGAAGGAAGATAGCTATACTAAGAAAACTGAGTGGGACAACTTGGGGAGCTGATGAAAGAATTCTAAAAAATGTATACAAACAAGCCATTCGACCACACTTGGAATATGGTTCTACAGCATGGAGTTCATCATCAAACACTACACTACAAAACCTAGATAGAGTACAGAACCAAGCACTTAGAATCATTACAGGCACAATGAGATCCACACCAATCATAGAAATGCAGAATATTAAAGGGATGCAGTCATTGAAAGAGCGTAGAGATACTAAAATTATAATTCATGGTGAAAAGTTTCTTTCCCACAATAGTCACCCAATGAAGGAAAGATTGCAGAATCTATCACAAGGACGGCTTAAAAGAAGCAGCTTCATACACCAGGCCAAGCTTCTACGTAGACAGGTATCGGATCTACCAGAGGTAACAATACCACTGACATCTCAACCAGAACACACCCCATGGGAAAAACGGACATGCCTACCAGTGACTATCCAAACAACAGTAGCAGGTGTGCATGGGGATGAACATCAGAATAATCTGCAGAAAAGAGTAGCAGCTCTCAGTTTCCTTGATGATGTTTACCAAAGTGATCTATGGACCAGAGTATATACAGATGGATCAGCACAGAATGCAGTAAAAAATGGAGGAAGTGGTGTATATGTAGAATACCCAGATGGCACCACTGATACCACTTGTATACCAACAGGGAATTACTGCAACAGCTATGACTCTGAAGTCAAGGCTATTTATACAGCTGCAGAGAAACTGTTAACATTGGACAGGACCTCACACCCTGTTGTAATACTTACAGATGCAAGGTCAGTGCTAAAGGCATTACAGTCCAATAAACTTCCAGAGTGAAAAGAGGTATTGTCCATAGTACAAAATAGGTGTAGAGTTATACTGCAATGGGTCCATCACACTGTGGAATAGCAGGAAATGAAAGAGCTGATCAACTCACCAAGGAAGGTGCTAACATGCAGCAACCGGATGTACCAATCAGCTATCACCAAAAGAAATCCATGATAAAGGCACAACGAAAGCCTAACTTACCTCCACGGGATGACTACCACCTACTTAACAGACAAGAACAGGTCATCATATTTCGACTGAGAACTGGACACAATAGACTAAACAGCCATATGTATACAAAATTTAAAATTGGCACAACAGCAAAGTGTAATTGTGGACAAGTCAACCAGACTTCAGAACATATCCTTCAAGAATGTGCAAACTATGACACATTAAGATGCACATACTGACCTTCTGATACACCAATGAATGTTAAACTTTATGGTACAAAACAAGAAATGGAAAACAATGTCCAATTTATACAAGAAACCCCCATCGAGGCCAGAACCTTGAAGTGGTGATGGGGCTTAGTTCAGCCATCAGAGGCTGGAAACTAAGACTGGTCGGGCACTCCCACTCGAGCAGGACCATAGTCCGGCCCAAGTAAGCAGAGTGCTGAAGACGGAGGCAACCAGCCAAAAGGCGCACAGATAATCAGGTTGCCACGCATAAAACACAATGGAAACATGTCTGCATCTAATAAACGTTATGGTGCCTGCCCTGTGGCGGACGTTCAGGCAGGGACGGTGCCGGGCCCTATACCTCGAAAGGGCCCAACCTCAGTTACTGGAAGTCCTTCTCAATTGCCCCGAGGAGCCAGGAGGCAAGGGAATAGAGCTACTGGCCAAACAAACAAACGACCAATAAAAATAATGCACTGGAATGCTGAGGGAGTTAACAGTAAAAGAGATGGATACAGCAAAAAATTGGAACTTGAAAATGTCCTCAGTGAAGAACAAGTAAATATATGCTGTATCCAAGAAACACACCTCAGCAGCGACATAGCCTTCAAAATCAGAGGCTACCAGTGCTACCGATCTGACCGAAAAGACAGGCGAAAGGGTGGAATTCTGACACTAGTTAAAAACAATATCAGCGCATGTCAGCTGGAAGTATACATGGACGGGGCAGAATACCAGATGCTCCACCTAAAAACAGACAGTGCAGAATTCCATCTCCTGAACTACTACTGCCCAAATGATAAACCATTGGCACTAGACACAATTCCAGACAAAGAAAGGCTTATGGTGTGTGGTGACTTCAACAGCCACTCTCAGAGCTGGGGCTACGATCATATCGACAAGAGAGGTGAGGAACTTGAGAGCTGGCAGGATGAAAATAATCTCATTCTTATTAACCAGCCAGCAGACTCACCAACCTTCTACTCGAGAGCATGGCACACCACCTCTACACCAGACCTGGCATTCTACTCACCAGGCCTGGAATGGAACATCACACGTGTCGTTGGAAAGCAGCTTGGGGGTAGTGACCACAGACCAGTATTTCTGGAAATTCACAATGAATATACCAAGGACAGCAGCACGCTCACTAGGTGGAACTATAAGAGGGCAGACTGGAAAATGTACCAGCATTTAACCAGTGTTCTAGCTAAGGACATGAACTTGGACAAAGACATCAATAGAGCAGTGAGTGAATTTAATAGATGTATACTACATGCTGCTAGTAAAACCATACCCAGGGGGGCACGCAAAAACTACAAACCCTACTGGAATGATGAACTGGAAAAGCTGCAAAATGAGATGGAAACATCTAGAAAGCAGGCCGAGAACAGACCTAGCCAAGAACATCACAACAAATATCAGCAAACAAAGGCTAAATTTCAAAGAGCCAAGTTACAAGCCAGACGGAGCAGCTGGAAAGAAAAAACAGAGTCGCTGAACCTAGAAAGAGATACTAGGAAATTATGGAAACTTGTAAAACAACTAAATGATGAAGGTACAGGGAGAAATACCAAGATCACACTTTATAAAGATAGAAACATTTTAACAGGTAAACATGCAGCTGATTACTTTGCAGATTCCTTTGCAGAAGACAATAACGTCAAAGTCAGCCCAGACAAACAACAGGAGGTTCGAGAGAACCAGCAAAACATTGGACAAGGTGAACCTATACCTGAAGTCATGGAGGCACCAATCACAATGAGAGAACTGGAGCATGCAATATCCAAATTGAAAATGAAAAAGTCCCCTGGAGCTGATGGAGTGTCCAATGAAATGATTAGAAACCTGGGAAGTGCAGCAAGAGCAAAGCTACTGCAGATCTTTAACACAAGCTGGTCCACAGGTAATGTACCACAGGCGTGGAGAGAAGCAATAATGATACCACTCCTCAAATCAGGAAAAGATGGCAACACAGTCTCCAACTACAGGCCCATCAGCCTCACAAGCTGTCTATGTAAAACAATGGAACGCATTATCAATCTTAGGATGCAGTGGTACCTTGAAAGTGAAAACCTTCTTGTATCACAGCAAGCAGGTTTCAGACAGTGCTACTCTACTGAAGATCAGGCAACCTACCTCTCCCAAGAGATTGAGGATGCCTTCCAAGAAAAGAAACTGGTACTAGCAGCATGGATAGACCTCAGGAAAGCATTTGATAAGGTCTGGAAAGAAGGGCTCCTAAAGAAATTGCGAAATTGCAGGGTTAGCTCAAGAATGTACAAATGGGTAAAAGCATACCTGCATAATAGAAGAGCCAGGGTACAATTAGATGGTCGCAAGAGCAAGAAAGTTCTACTGCGTCATGGAGTCCCCCAGGGAGGAGTCCTGTCACCCACACTTTTCTTGGTTTACATCAATGACCTAGTTGCTGAACTACCTCACGGGATCAAAGTGGCAATGTATGCTGACGACCTGGTGATCTGGTGCACGGAAGAACATGCAACAGTGGCCACTAAACAAATACAAAGAGCTATCGATGCCCTAACCTTATGGGCTAATAGATGGTGCGTCAGCATTAACACAGATAAGTGCAGCACTACACTCTTTACCCTCTCACCAAAACAAAAAGCTGGTCATATCAAGATAGATGGAGAGCTCTTGAAAGAAGACAAACAACCCACATACCTCGGAGTTACTTTTGATGATAAGCTGACATGGAAGCAGCACATAAACAAAGCAACAACAAAAGCCAGGAGGAAGCTAGCTATCCTGAGAAAACTAAGTGGAACCACATGGGGAGCCAGTGGAAATATACTCAGTAAAGTTTACCAGCAAGGCATAAGACCACACCTGGAATACGGTTCAGCTGCGTGGTGTCCTGCATCAAACACCACATTACAAGATCTAGATAAAGTGCAAAACCAGGCACTTAGAATAATGTTGGGAGCAATGAAATCAACACCCATAGCAGAGATGCAGAAAATGGGAAGAATGCAAACACTTGGCGAACGCAGAGACACAAAAGTACTAATTCAAGCAGAAAAGTTTCAGTGTATGCCAAGTCATCCAATGAAGGAAAGATTCCAAAATCTAGCAATGGGACGACTGAAAAGGAGCAGCTTTATCCATCAAGCTAAACGACTCCGTAGACAACTTACAGACCTACCTGAAGTTGGCAGCCCCTTAAGGTCTGTACCAGAGCAAACCCCGTGGAGTGAAAGCCATGGAATGCCAATATACATTCAGACCCATGTGAAAGGAATACTAAGCGAGGACGAACAGAACAGTGTGCAGCGAATGACAATCACCCTCAGTTTCCTGGATGAGGAATATCCACAAGATATATGGGTCAGAGTGTACACAGATGGGTCAGCACAGAATGCTGTGAGGAATGGAGGTGCAGGTGTATATATAGAATATCCACACAAGCCTAGAGATACAATCAGAACACCGACAGGAAAATTCTGCAATAATTATGATGCAGAAATCCAGGCAATTAGTGTGGCAGCTAAAAAACTGCTGAACTCCAACTCTGACCTACAGCCTGTGGTATTCCTGACAGATGCAAGGTCAGTGCTTCAAGCTCTCCAGTCTGGAAAACTAACAGACTTAAAAAAAACTACTTAGCGAATTGTCTTACCAGTATAGGGTAACCATGCAGTGGATACCCTCTCACTGTGGAATACCAGGAAATGAAAAAGCAGACCAACTGGCTAAGGAAGGTGCTGCCGAAGACCAACCAGATATACCAATCACCTACCATCAGAAAAAACAGATGATAAAGTCAATAAGAAAGCCACAAACACCAACACAAGATGACTATCACAATATGAACAGATCAGAACAAGTTATAATTCTACGTCTCAGAACAGGACACAACCGACTCCGCAGTCACATGTATACAAAGTTCAAAATTGGCAACACGGCCATGTGTACATGTGGACAGGCAGCACAGAGTGCCAAACATATACTTCAAGAGTGTTCTGAGCATGAAACGCTGAGGCAGACATATTGGCCAGAGGAAACAACACTGGAATCAAAACTCTATGGGACACTGTATGAACTACAAAAGACAGTGAGTTTTATTAAGGAGACAGAATTACAGATATAGACATGTTTCAAGTGAACGAAAGAAGAAGAAGAAAAATACAAGAAACAACACTGCAGATATAGACATTATTAGCGAACGAAAGAAGAAGAAGAAGAAGTTGTTATTAATTATATAAGAAATTATTACATTCTGTTAATAATTTTATCCCCTCAAATCGACTTCATTAATATTTTTTTTCTACTTCTTGATGTCTGCTGTGAATACCTTCATTCATTCATTCATTTTTCTTTTGTGCTGAAATTAGTGCATAGTGCATGCTTTGTGAATACTTTGTTGGTGTAAAAGTAATTCTTGGCATAGTTCATGGGGGTCAGTATTGGTTTTTAAAATAAATACTTTCAGTAACACGAGTAATACAGCTTGTGGTATGCCAACATCTCTTTGAATAGTGTTGTGTAAAATTTTGAATCATAATTGGATTTGGCTAATTCAACAGTAGCAAAATAAACCTTCTATTCATCCAAATTCATCAAAATATTAAACATAACTTCTCCACGCACAAGCCATCGAGTAGATGATGGCTTTTCAAAAGTAAGTGGAGTAGTTCGAGTTAGTTCATCGTCAACAGATGAATTCATAACTTTAAAACATTTTTTATATGTTTCTCGTTTTAAATCACTACAGCGAAACCATTGAGGCATTTCTGAGAGCAGAAACTCAATATTTGATGGCAAATTGGTTACTGCATAATATATGAAAAGTGATATACACAGACAGGAGATAAATCTACTGAACGAAGGACGCGTGTATTCATATCACTAGTAGGCCAGAAGTACATCTAAATTGTTGCTCACACTTTAAAACTGGTCACCTATGTGAAAACTAACCAATACCTTACTGCTTGACCTTTTGCCTTGTCAGTGCCTCTATCGACGTAGCAACAGACGCCCACAAAGCCATTATTTAATATGTAAATATGCCAATATTAAATTTCTACTCTTTAACAAAATCGGGCGGAATATCATAATTTCGTTTTAGCTTATAGAAATATATATTACAAAGTTACTTTTGCAATACTAATTAGTAATTTTGAAAAAAAAGCCAATAACCAAGAAATGCTAAAAGCATAAGCCTATTTTCATGATTTTCACGACAGACTTCAAAAAGGCCAAATTAGTCGAATTTGGCATTAAAAAGCCAATACGGCAACCCTGGATCCTATATCTATACCACAAACACAAACAAGAAAAATAGATATGCATAAATACACACATAAACAAGCACACACATGCAAGCACTTGTGTGTACGCGTATACACACTCACACACACACACACATATACGCATACATTAAAAACGTATACGCAGACTTACACAATACAATATAAAAACCTATAACGCCATAGCCCGAGAAATAATTATTTTTATAAGACCCTGGCCCAATCTAAATTTTATATACTCATAAATAAATAACTATAAATCAAGGAGAAACTCTGGCGGATATATATGATGTCGAAACCGGCATCCGGCTACATTTCTGTTAAAGAGAAGTTCGTGCCGGTAACAATCGGTTAAACATAGCTCTTCGGTTCCTGATCTGTGCTTCTTAATGCCACGTTGTCACGGTATGTTCCAAATAGATGACCTGATTTGAAGTGACGTATTGTTCATTCTTCTTAGATGAGACATAGGTAAATTCAGTTGCCTTGAGAAATGAAATGCTGGAACGATTGTATTTTCCTGTGTAAATATAATGTCGGAGGAACACGGAGGACACTAATGCCATAGTTCTTTATAGTCGCCCCTTCTATGTGTGAGATATCAGTGGCAATTGTGAGGTGTCGATTGTGAGGTTGTGAGTGTGGATTGTGAGGTGTCAATTGTGAGGTTGTGAGTGTGGATTGTGAGGTGTTAGTAGGGGGTTGTAAAGTGTCAGTGAGGGGTTGAAGTTGCCAGTGTGAATTGTGAGGTGTCTGTGGGAATTGTAAATTGTCAATGTGGATTGTGAGATGTCAGTAGGAATTGTAAGTTGAAAGTGTGGATTGTGTAGTGTCAGTAGGAATTGTAAGTTGAAAGTGTGGATTGTGAGGTGTCAGTAGGAATTGTAAGTTGAAAGTGTGGATTGTGAGGTGCCAGTGTGGATTGTGAGGTGTCAGTAGGAATTGTAAGTTGAAAGTGTTGATTGTGAGGTGTCAGTGTGGATTGTGAGGTGTCAGTGTGGATTGTGAGGTGTCAGTGTGGATTGTGAGGTGTCAGTGTGGATTGTGAGGTGTCAGTAGGAATTGTAAGTTGTATGTGTGGATTGTGAGGTGTCAGTGGGAAATGTAATGTGTCAGTTGGGATTGGGGGTACTAAAAGTGCCGCAATGCTCTCGGCGATAACCAGCAGATAACCAGGATCTCAAAAGTATCTTCTCGAGATGCATCCTGGTAATAGGAATACAGCTGCTCGTGGCGATTCTTGCTAAACATTTTAGGGATGGTGTCCGTGAATGTGGAGTCAGCTGATGGAAAGAAAAGAGACACTCAATAACTCTGACACCACCACGCCAACACATGCAGTGGCACTTTCGACACACAGTGATGCTATGTATGTTGTTTTTAATTATGATTGTTGTTTTTAATGTTTCATTGTTGTTTGTGAGGTGCCATTGTTGTTTGTGAGGTGTCGTTGTTGTTTGTGATGTGTAATTGTTGTTTGTGAGGTGTCATTGTTGTTTGTGAGGTGTCGTTGTTGTTTGTGAGGTGTCATTGTTGTTTGTGAGGTGTCGTTGTTGTTTGTGAGGTGTCATTGTTGTTTGTGAGGTGTCTTTTGTGTTTGTACGGAGTCGCTGTTTTTTGTTAGCTATTGTTGTTGTGTGCAAAGTGCCATTGCTGTTTTATAAGAAGTTGCTACGCATTCTGTTGCGTTTGTGGGTCTCACCAATGGCCCACTAGACAAACCACCCACACAACAAAAAAAACCCTAGTAAATGACATGCCGTTATATTGAAGTTTTCTTATAGAAGCTTCATGTCACATCATCTATACAATTATGCTTCTCATGCTTTTATGTTGTTGTTGCAATATATTGTATGCTTTATTAATTGTGTATATATATGTATGGTGCATTGATTGGTTGGGATGGAGTCAGAGATGTACTGCACAGCACTGGGGAGGAGGAAACTGACAACACCGCTGTTTCCATAGAGGCACAAAAACCCAGAACGTGACAATTCTTTGACTTGAAAATTGTTTTCAAGCCTGGAGATTTAGAGAAGTTCAGCATAACCAGTAGTCAATTGGTGAACACTATCTTGGCTACAGTTTCTTGGAGCAGTGCATAGGTTGAAACCTACTTTCCTGGTGGTGTGATAGTTATTCTCTGCCCCGTGGTGGCCCGAAAATCCACAGACTTCCCAGAAAAGTAATGCCATTGGGCCAAAAGGCATGAGCCCATGGACCGCTGGATCCACAAACAACCAACCAAACATGAGGACTCGCTATTTCGGTATTTGTGAGTTATCGTCTACAATTTGAATTTATTGTTTGTAAGGTGCCGCAGTTGTTGTGCTGTTGTGTGCAATGTACAATTGTTGTTTTATGAGGAGCCGCTGTTTGTGAGCTGTCACTGTTATTTGCAATGTGTCATTGTTTCTTCTGAAGAGTAGCTGTTTGTGAACTATCGCCGTTGTTTATAAGATACTATTGTTGTTTTTGAGCAGACGTATTCGTCTATGGGGTGTCGCTGTTAATTATGTTGTCACTGTTGATTGCGTGACACTAGTGTGTGCCATGACTGAGTTACTATATTTTCATACAGTAATCGGTCTGTTATGTTATTCCACTCTGCAGCATTGTCGTGATAAATATCTTAGAGGTTGAAACACGTCAATTTTCTGTGTTACTCCCCGTACCCAAATAAATCTGTACAGTGCATGGCTCACAACCTGTGTAAAGTATACGGTGCACAATTTTATCGCATTCTGTGTTCATGTAAAGTCATTATATGCAAAACTGGTGACCGTGCAAATAAACCCGCTTATCAGCTCTCCCCCAGTTTCTGAAAAATATAAAATCACACTTAGTATTAAGATAAAGTAAAAATGATGGCAGATTTCCTGTCGTCTCTCCTTAACAGTCTCCCCCCCCTTTTCCAACACACAAACACACACACACGCACACACACATACACAAAATATATCCTTCATCAAAACTTCCATAAAAAACACGGTGATTGTATTTCCTCTGCTTGCCAAAGTTGAATCTACGGCCATGGATAGCCCAATGACTTGTTCATGAACACTGTCGGTAAATGTCACATAATACACTTTACAGCAATGATTGATTAGGGGGTCCCCTTTGGAGGCGTAAGTTGATCTCAATGGGGCGTAATGCAATTTAGGAATTTATTGTATTAATTTTATGATTGATTTTCAGTGAAAATTATAATAATCTTTTATAATTTTGAGTGTGTCCTTGTGAAATCACGGGATGTCGTATGGTTGAATACGGAAAAGTGTTTACTCAAATTTCGAAGTGAATACGGAAGAGTATTTACTCAAATTGCGAAGTGAATACGGAAAAGTGTTTACTCAAATTGCGAAGTGAATAGGTGACAGCTGAATGTATGTGGTGTTTCGGTGTTAGCTTATGATTGTTTCAATCAAATTCGTATTGCCACTAAGAGTGAAACAGTTTTATTTATCTACTTTTTTCTGTAATAGATGTTAATTGTTCCAATTGTTGTCTTGATAAGGACCTTTTGGTCGAAACGTCGATTTGTGTGTTATTATATTTATCTCTAACTGGGGGGGGGGGAGGTGTTGATGTTTCTTGCTGGTCTAAAAGTAGAGGGACTCGTAAATGTCACTGAGAAATGTTTTTAAAAAAAGTGGCGTAAATAATGTGGGGGGTGGAAAAAAAAAGTAAATGCGAGCTGGTAAAATTTGGGTACACCAATCTACTCAGGTGAATCATGTATTCCTCATGGACGCTGCACCTTGACGTATTTGTGTGCGTGACTGTGGTTTAGGTTGGAGTGAAAATAGTGCTGTGACTCGACTACGGTATGTTTTAGAATGCATTTCAATATTTTAACAAAGACATTTTTGTGTCCCTAGCGTGGCAAGGTTACACCCTTGCATGTATACCAGATGAAATCGACTTGGTCAGATACATGAGGGATATTTCTTTATGGGTGTAGTTGTTAAAGACAGTCATGCACTGGAAAGATGATCTTCATGTTTAGGCCGGAAGTTTGTGCATGAATTGTAGTGAAGGAGTGCAACACAATCATTCTCAGTTTTTATTGCGCATATAATTTTCGGAACAATTGATCTTTCTTGAACTTCTAAAACCCAAATACAATGAATCAAGTGCCATGCCGAATGGCGTAGGCGATCATGTTTCTCTACGACTCTCTGTCTCTTGTGTTATTAAGGTCGGTTGGTGAACTTCTACCGTGCCACAATACTAGTACATCTAGTAACTTTTCTCTTTGTCGTCCCCTGTCTCTTCTCCCCGTGATCTTTCCAGTGGTTATTAAGTGTTCAAGAAATGTAATACTCAAATACAACTAACGTTTCAAAAACTTGATTATTCAGTACTCATTACTGTTTTTACTACAGTGTATTATATCTTGCGAATATCATATGCATTCCTGCCCATGTGTTGTCAGTGTCTTAGAGGGGAGGAAAGAATAGCAACACTGTTTACTTTCCAGGCATGTTGTAAGAGGCGACTAAGGATTTTATGGGATGGAGTTGGCTGTCCCATCCCATATAGGGGCAGTAACCCAAACCATGCTGAAATTGGATGTGTCAGGCCGAAAGGCGCAGATATCGCAGCAATGCTGTAAAATATGACACAACGCAATCCGTTCTCCGTACTACATCCTGCTAATATGCAGGAGTTTAAGAGTGAACGCAGAAAAAGAAGAAGAATATGCATTCTTACATTCAGATATGACAATCTTCTCTACTCGTGACCATGAGAACAAAATTCGGTAAAGTCATCCACGGGAGAAATTTCAATTCTAGGGTTTCGTAGTATATGTGAAATTTAACACTGACCTGTTTCTGACCGTTGGTAGAGACGAAAACCGATATCATTAAATCTGATTAATTGTTGTTCACATCTGTCTTTATCAGGTTGAACTCTTTGTTTTTATGTGGTCCTTCTGGTCTGGTTTCAATATGTGTCGCTCTATGGACTTTGTTAACCGGTTCAAATACATGTATTTCACCGAAGACGGATATGTCGGGTCATTGACGCAAATAAAACGGCGGCATAACGCATTTCCATTCTCTGGACTACATCCTGCTGGAAATCTAGTAGGACCATGGTCCTGCTATGAGAGAATTAAAGCAGGAGTTTGAGAATGAACGCCGAAGAAGAAGAAGAAATACATGTATGTTTCCGGTCTCTTTAAACTGGTTCAAGTATTTATATCTATAAATCCGTCTCATCAGAGTCGTAGGGATACCACATTAGTCACGTCAGCACGCATACAGAGTCCTGCAGCAATTTATAGCTTCAACGATGCGGAAGAGTGATGGTTAAAGCCATCTCAAGCATTATTTTAAATTCTGCTTTGCATTTTCCATCGCTGCATATTCTAGATCTGCAGTGTTTGAAAGTATTCACCTTCTCAAACTTATATCCATTCATCATGATGCTGGTCTATTCTTCTGTGTCTCTGATATTAACCAAGGCGTTGTTGTTTTCTGTGTTGATTTCCATTCCGTACTTGCTGGTAATTTTTTCCAATATTGCTGTTAATTCTTTTAATTACCTTTCTAACCCAGATCAATAAGAACAATAGCATCAGCGAAAGGCAAGTCGCAAATCTGGCAACCTCTGATCAATATAGACATATTTTACTCATGAAGTCTATGTATGATGTGCTCTAAGTATCTTCTTCTTCTTCTTCTTTCTGTCCTCATGTACCTGTCGGTGTTAAGGGGAGAGTGAGTGTACGGTAAAAGCCCTTCTATTTGCCTCCTCTGCTGTTAATCATTTCTTCTATGAGTTGTTCTTCCTTGTCTTTAATGCCGCAGATGTTGATGGTTGCTATTTTTGTTGTTATTGCTGATCTCTTTTGCGTGTGATGTGCCTTCCTCTCCATTTAAGTATCTTTTTGAGCACTTTGTGTATCCCCTGTCGACGTGCTAGGTCAGTCACAGGTTAAGGGCTTTGTGGTAAGTTTCAAAACACTGGATACATGCACCTTGTCAGACTTCTATATTTTGAAAAAAGGGACTCTCTAATTGCATTATTTGATAAGACAGCACTACTTGCATTTTTAGAAAGTTATTCAACAATATCTATTATTGTGATGTCAACATTAAATTGTCTCACTATGTGACATATACCATCATGCCAAACACGGCCAAAGGCCTTTGTAAAATCAATGACATTGTTTGTCAAATATGCATCTTTCTGATAAAGATACTGCTGACATAAAAAAAGGTTACCGCATCATCAAACTGCAGAAAGTGTACGGCAATATCATGGAGAGAATTGTTGCTAGATGTATAACCAGGGAACTAGATATCAAAGGTATGTATGTCTCAAATAACCTAGTTGCATACATACCCAGAAGAGAAACAGTAACACTCGCAGCAGTTCTTGCATATGAAGTTTATAAATGTTTCAGAATAAAGAGGGAACTAGTTGCAGCAATAGACGCTAGATAGCAAATGTGCTAATTTGTAGAAATGTTGCTCTGAGGTACGAATACTTGACGTCTGAGATCAGAACAATAGCACACGGCCTGACACAAGGATATCCTTTGCCACAGGTGCTGTTTAATATGTGAACCTTAAACATTGTTCAATTGCAAATCACAGGCCATTCAATCAACCAATCCAGTGCCATGCCGAATAGCGTAGGCGACCATGTTTCTCCACGACTCTCTGTCTGTTGTGTTGTCAATTAGCTCGGTTGGTGAATTTCTCTACCTTTTTATCTATCTATACGATTTGTCCCTTGTTTGCCTTGCGGCGTCAGGGGTGGAAGAGTTCTCTGGAGATGGCCTTCTTGTGCGCTGTGTGTAAGCTTGTTCCTGTGGCTTCTTTTATTTCTGTGATCCATCTTTTACATGGTCTGCCTCTGGCTTTATACCTATTATGTCTATGTGTCATGGCCATTTGTGGCAAGCTATCTGTCGGTAGTCTGGAAGCGTGTGAAAACCACCTGATCTGTTGTCTTTTGATGTTTACCAATATTGGTATTGTTTTGGTTAACTGTCTGATGTTATCGTTTCTAATTATATCCCTTTATGACACTCCGAGTATTTTTCGTAGACATGTCATTTCTGTTGTCACTATTGTTATTTTGTCTTGTTCTGTCATTGTCCAGTTTTGTCACTGGTAGCATAGTGATGAAATAATAATAGTCTTGTCTAATGCGACTTTAGTGTCTATGTTTACATTTTTGTTCTTGAATCTGTCCTAGGATCTGGTATGTTTTGTTGCGTAAACCGCACACATGGTATAAATGGAATAATTCGGATCAAGCTGGTCAGTTAGATTTCATGCTGACACGACAGGCAGGAAGACAATGTTAGAAATGCCAAGGTCATTCCCAACACCGCAGTAACTACAGACCACCGCCCTGTAATCGTATAATTAGGGAAAACAACACAGAGGAAGAAACGCAGAAAAGCAATAAAAACAAAAAAAAAACAAATGACACAAGAACTTTGAATGACTCAGAAACACAGAAAAATCAACACAAATATGACGACAGCAATAACAGTGATGTGCATATCAGACGATAACATAGAAACAGCATGACAAAAATTCATAACCACCATTCTAGAATGCTTAACAAAACATTGTGACACTAGATATACAGAAGGAGTCCCGAAGTAGAGAACAGCTTGGTGGAATAATAAAATTTAAGAAGTTGTGAAAACTAAGAAGAAACAGTACAAGACCTGGCTGAGTACACGAACAGAAGAAGAATATATAAGATACAGATTGGCAAGACGAGATGCTGTAAGAGTAATCAAACAAGAAACGGAAAAATCTAGGATCTTGCATGGAAAAAAACCTTTAGCAGACTGTGTGTAGAGTCCAGTAGACAGTTATAAATCCATAGCAAAAATGAAGATACAAGACCAACCTTTTCAACCAACAGAATATATAACAGACGGATAAGGCGTTCCCATATTCTAGGAAGATAACATAAGAGAAAGGCGGGAAGAATATTTTAATGACGAGAACATACCAGAAAAGATACATACACATCAAATTCAAAACAACATTTACAAATGAAGAAGTACCTGAAATTCTGGAACAAGTCGGAGAAACTATCAAGAATAACCCACAGAATAAATCGACTGATCTTGATGGAATAGAAACCGAGAGATTGGAGTAACTTCATTGTTTCACCTCTTCAGAAAGGCTTGGAAAGAAATAACTGTACCAACAGATTGGCAAAGAGCAATCATAGTACCAATATGGAAGGAAAAAGAAATCATCTAAGAGTGTGGCACATACGGAGGTATGTTTAGTCATGTCAGTAAAATATTTCCTAAGATTATTGGGAAAAGGATAAAACCTATTGTGGATTCAGTTCTTAGTTCGGAACATCGCGGGTTCAGAAAAGGAAGAAGACGTATAGATGAAATATTTTTGCTAAGACAAATTAGAAAAATGACAATACTATACAATACAAAAACAAAATAAATATTGCTTTTATAGATCTGCAGGAAGCTTTCGACCTGATAAATAGAGAACTGCTCTGAATTATTCTAGTAAATTCAAGTAGGAAGGGAGAGAATAAATTAAAAATTCTTGAGACCAACGGTAATTGAACCAGTCTGTTCTGACGGCACCAAATCGCCTGGCAACTAGAGTAAACGGGGTTTTCGGTGCTTGACTAACCGCAACTTCACTCGAGATGGAAGTTAAGGGAAAAATGATCTACATATATTTCTACCAACACTGTGTTACCAACACTGTGATGGATAACAAACGTCATTGACATCCTGTACAGACACGGTCATAGCACAGCCGAGGCCACACATATGTCTTTAGAACGCAAGCTCCAATCACCCCTACGCTTAACGGCAAGAGTGGATCACAAACCACCCGGGGAAAGACAATAGACAATACACTAACCGTACCTCCAAAAACATGCGATTTTGTCAAGACATCCAAACTGCGTACTCGAGTCCTTAGAACGGTCCAATCGAGACAAGGACCTTACAACAACAACGACCATCCCGTACAAGTATTGAAGTATCCTCAGTAACAACAAACATATAACATATAAGATCCGTATTAGTTCTACAAGGGCCAATAGGTCTTCGTATAAACATGGATAACATATATAGACAAAACAATTTTGCTTCAAATAATTGCTTATACTTGACAAAATCGCATCTCTTTTATGGAGGTGCTGTTAGTTAAGCACAAAAAAACACGTTTACTATAGTTGCCACACGATTTGGTGCCGTCAGAACGGACTGGTTCAATTCCCGTTGGTCTCATGGATTATTCTAGAAAAGTATGAACTAAAAGGAAAATTATTAGACTGCGTAGAAAGATAGTGAAAGTGCAGTTTGAAAAAATGCAGGACTTGCAAAGTGGTTTTTAGTAACTTCACAAGTTAGACAGGGGTGTTTCTTATCACCATTAATGTTTATCATTAATATGTATAATATTACAAAAGCAGAAGAAACATCACCAGAATCTTACCATCTAAATAACATAACTGAACTATTCTTTGCTAACGATGAGTGCCTACCCGACAGTTTAAGTGAAGAGCTTCACAGTCACATAAACCTGCTCAAAGAAAGCTTCGTCAATCACAACATGAATATCAACACAGAAAAAACTGAAGTAATGTCCACAGCTCCGTCATAGCTCTAATGTTTACAGTATATAGGTGTTACTCTGTGACGGAGTGCTACAGAGCGCGTCTGTGACAACCAAGATACCAATTCGATCCCCACCACAGACAGTTGTGCATCCGAATTGTTCAGATATTAATGGCAAACTACTGAACGTATTTATATTGCCTAGAAAACCACATGGACAATGGCACTCAATAAAGACATGGAACCCACAGTAGACATGGGCACTCACTGCAGACATGGACACTCAATATAGGCATGGTCACTCACTGCAGACATGGGCCCTCAATATAGACATGGGCACTCACTGCAGACATGGAAGCTCACTAAAGTCATGGACACTCAATATAGACATGGGCACTCAATGCAGACATGGACTCTCACTAAGGCATGGGCACTCACTAAAGACATGGGCACTCACTAAAGACATGGGCACTCACTAAAGACATGGGCATTCACTAAAGACATGGACGCTCACTAAAGACATGGGTACTCAATGAAGACATGGAAGCTCACTAAAGACATGGGTACTCAATGAAGACATTGGCACTCACTGAAGACATGGGTACTCACTGAAGACATTGGCACTGACTGAAGACATGGGTACTAAATGAAGACATTGGCACTCACTGAAGACAATGGACACTCACTGCAGACATGTGCACTCACTGCAGACATGGGCACTCACAGAAGACATAGGCACTCACTGCAGACATGGGTACTACTTGCAGACATGAGCACTCACTGCAGACATGGACACTCACTCCAGACATGGTGAGATGGATACAAGCAACAAAATTCAAGTGTTAAGATGAATTTTGCGAATTTCCTATAAATAGCATAGCTAAATGTGAACTAAGAAATAATATCGAGAATCTAGCAGGCGTCCACAAGAATCATTACTCGGGGTTCACAAGAATCACTACTCGGGGTTCACAAGAATCACTACTCGGGGTTCACAAGAATCACTACTCGGGGTTCACAAGAATCACTACTCTGAATAGCAAAACTACGAAAAGGCTGCACGGTTTGAGATTGTATGCCAACATGATTTACCGAGAGAAGTGATCGCACAGAGTATAGTTGAGGTGAGAAGAAGCAGATGAAGACTAAGAAAATCATGATCAAGATTTGGCATGTCAAAATTTTTCCACACACATTCGCGTCGCTGAAGAAATCGCTGAAAGAAATATATGTCTAATCTTCAAGCGCTGGAATGTGATGGATATTGTAAACCTAAGCTAGTTGAAATATATCACCATGCCAACCAGCTACTTACATCTTATGACGTCAGCATTGTTATGCAGTGGATTCCTCGTCACTCAAACACACCTGACAATGGCAAGGCAGACAGACTAGCAAAGAAGGGAGCACAACAAGAACAAACAACCTTGCACAATGTGTGTGCTGCACACAGTTAAAATGATGTTGAAATCTGTGAACAAAGAAAATTGGATGAACAGATGGGACATGGGAAACACTGGGAGGAAAATCTATAAATATATGACCAGCTCAAATCCTAAAGACAACATCAACCTCCTGTAAGGAAAAGACCAGAGTACCATCTTCAGACTGTGCACACAACATGTACAGCTTAGCAATCACCTGAACAGAATACAACCACAACACAATCCAGGGTGTCGGATGTGCACTCATCCCTATGAAACTGTTGACCACCATCTATTATAATGCCCAGCACTGGATGACATCAGGAAAATGCTTTTCCCTCCAGGGTCAGATAAATGGAACACATTATATGGAACAAAACAACAGCTCACAAACACATGAATATATCACACAATGGCATTGGGTTAAGGTCTTGAGCCCATTGACCGCTGGATCAGCAACCAACCAAGAAATCGCTGAATGGCTTTGTGGTGACCCATCCAGTGTTGTACCCCTGACTTGTCTTGTTTTATTGATGGATGGAGTTAGATTTGTCTGTTGAGAAGACTAAAGTTTAAGTTTTTATGTACTGCTGTTTCCCAACCATTCAGTTTTACTACAACACTATCAATTACCGAATGTCATGCCTAGCATGTGCTCTCTCATCATCATCATGTAGCATATCCTGAAAAGGATGTAGCTGTCATCACAACCTTTCGAAATTTCTGTCGATATTGAACAGGTAATGACGTCCTACTGAATGATGACTAAAACTCTACACACTATCACTAACGGATGTAAATATGGTACATATAACAAAACAAAACACAGAATATAATCTACAGATGACAATACAATTCAGGAGGACTTCATTACCTGTTTTACACGTGAGTATTATTTTCCATTATGTTCTACTAGCAGTACCACCTTCTATTGATTATCGATATTGAACTAGTCTTCCTGCTTTTGTTAGTGTCATATTCTTGAGATTTTTGATGTAATGCGCCCATGATCTTCTTGGTGTGCCTTTTGTTCGTCACCCTGGCATCATCCACTTCATTATTGTCTTCTCAAGGCTATCATGTCGTTTGATATAGAGAAAATATTGTATTTTTTTAAAGAACTATGATATTTAGCCAGTTTTCTTTAACATTCATTTTTCTCAGATTGGATGCATTTGTGATGTTTTTAGTCCATGGTCTTCTGAGAATTTCTCCGTACATTTTATTTCAAATGTTGCTACTTTATTTCTCACTTTCTTGGTAATTGTTCAGGATTCACAGCCATATATTAGGGCACTGGCCCTAGATTTCCCATAGCCACTGGGAATATGCAAGCTCTTGGGAATGTTAGTTTTGTTGTTTTGCAGCAGCTCAGACATAATGTTTTTCATTTGTATCAACTTCCTTGACGAGATAGACAACCTCATTCTGACTTCTTCATAGCAATCACCGTTACTGTTCATAAAAGAACAAAGGTATTCAAACCTGGTGACTCTTTCTAATTAGCTGTTGTTGAAACTAATTGCGATTTTGCTAGTGGTTTTGTCGCTCGTTATAATCATGGTCCTGTTTCCATTTAGAATTAGGTTTTGTTTTTCCCAATTATTTGTTAGTAGAGTTTATGAGGTGCCGTAGACCTACTGGTCTGAGTGCCAATAATGTTGTATCAACAGCATATCTTAGTTCTTAGTTCTTAGTTTGGAGTGTCATTAAGAGATAGAATTAGAAACGATAACATCAGACAGATAACCAAAACAATACCAGTATTGGAACACATCAAAAGACAGCAGATCAAGTAGTTTTCACACGCTTCCAGACTACCGACATATAGCATGCCACAAATGGCCATGACACATAGACATAACGGTTATAAAGCCAGAGGCAGACCATGTAAAAGATGGATCACAGAAAACAAAGAAGCCACAGGAACAAGCTTACAAACAGCGCACAAGAAGGCCATCTCCAGAGAACTCTTCCACCCCTGACGCTGCAAGGCAAACAAGGGACACAGCGTATAGATAGATAGATAGATCTTATTTCTATTACTATATTATAGAACGCAATAAGAATAACACAAAGTAACGATCTGCTATGTTTTATTCACACATGAATTTCAAATGTATTAGCAATTTCACCAAATTTTCGAAAGTAGTATTTGTATTTATTGCGAAACAGGTATAAAGTATCTTAAACATTTGAAAAAAAAAACACATCTTGTAGAATCGGTTTCTTGGAAAATGTTGAGTACGATGAAAAATTTAAGAGAATGATTTCTTTGAAACAATATATTGATTGATCTAAGAGCCTTGCTAAAGTCGAATGTGCCAGGCCGAAAGTCGTAGCTATAGCGGCATTGCTGGGAACCATGACATAAAGCATTCCTTTCTCTGGACTACATCCTGCTAATCTGCAGGAGTTTGCGACCGAACGGAGACGAAAAAGAATATCTTGATTGTAAACATGATAAATGTGATATATTTGAAGCCTCATCAAACAACCTCGGAATGTTTATTGAGAAAGATGTCGATACATTACTGCAACCATTTGGGGAACAAGTCTGACACATTTGACAAAGAGAGGTGGGAGGAGGGGAAAGTGTTGACCAAACTTGATATCAATAAATATGTGGTGTTCTATGTAGCAATTAAATTGTACAAATATGAAGTTTGTGTTCTACAGATCTGGACAAAATGTAATATAGTTCTTTTTTTTCGTATTGATTCTGCAAAAAAGTTGTGTGATTTGCGTTGGTACATTTGTTTTTACATATTTAAGCAGGAACGGTTGGGATGGTGGATTTTATGAATTTGTGATTATCTGTTGACACGAGAACATTTGCAAAAACCTGTTGATGTAATATATAGACAACATTCTATCTTTTAATTTGACTATTAAAACTTAGTTAATTTTATCTATTAATTTTCAGATGTTTTTTTGTCATTGATAAGAGTGCTATAGGAAATATATGTAAATTTACTAATGTTTCCATACTTGCATGAGATTATGTCTGACACGTTTTTCTTGTACAACCATGTTCAAGGAGTGTAGATTTTTGACACATTGTGTTAGGAAACAAGTACTGAAACTAGGGCTAAACAATGGTATTGTTGGTCTGAGCGATGGTGGACATTATTGCTAACGTCTAACAAACATGGGACTGAGCTCATGTGTACACAGGTAGTAAATTGTATTTTTTTTATGCAAACGTGATTTGACTCATGAAAATTACGAATGTCCGGCGCTGTGGTGAAGTGGTACAGAACGCGTCGGTGACAGCCAAGGTACCGAGTTTGATCCCCGCCACAGGCAATTGTGCATCCGGACCGTTCATAAAGCAATGGCAAACTACTGCAGTATTTATATTTCCTAGAAATTCACCACAACCAACAAATGCTGGTTTGATAGCTAAGTCATGTAAAGGATATGCTACCAATACTTGAATGAGGTTATGTCTGACACGTTGTTTTTATACAGCCATGTTCAGGGAGTGTTGATCATTAACTGTGTCAGGAAACAAATAGTGGAACTAGGACTAAATAACGGTGTTGTTGATCTGAGCGATGGTGGATTACTAACGTCTAACAAACATGGGACTGAGCCCATCTGTACACAGATATAGTAAATTGTATTTTTGTATACAAAAGTGATTTGACTTGTATCATCTACAAAACGTTGTGGATGTAAAGAAAATATGTGCCACTACAGGCAATAAACATTCAAATGTATTAAGTACATCAGTAATCAACTGTGCTTAAAGCATGAACAGGACTTCTGTTACTGTTAGTAATTAACTGCGGTTATCCGCAGGGCTGGATTTAGACTTGATAAGGCCCTAAGCTTTCCGGACGTGCGGCATTGGAATATATAATGCTGCAATGTATTTAAGTATATATGACAACTGCTCAGAAAAGTGGGGGCTCTAAGCTATAGCTTGTGTAGCTTATACGTAAATCCTGCACTGGTTATCCTTTGGAGATTATTTGTTTTTTTAAGGGGGAGGGGTTTAACTTTATACTCTGGAGATGGCTTTCTGAGAACTCCCCATGTTCGTATGAGCGTTATAGTTCTACACTGTTGGTTTGCTAGACCAGTCGCAATATTGTTTCAGTGTCTGCAAATTGTTAAACCGTGTTCTAATCTATCTCATATAACATATTTCATTTCGAAAGTACTGAAAACCGAACGTTAGTTCCCTGTGGACGAACAGTATCCATCATCCCCTCGACATTAGCCGGAAGTTTATTAACCGGAGATTATTGTTACTGTTAGTAATTAGCTGTACTTATCAAAAGTGGATGTATTGTATTACTGTTAGTAATTAGTAGTGTTTATTAAAGGGAGATGCATTGCTTTACTGTCGGTGATTATTTGTACTTATCCCAATGAAATGTTTTGTATTGCTGTACGTACGTGCTACCACAGGGGCATTTATTGTGTTTCTATTCGTATTTACTGGTATTTATTGTAGGCCCATGTTACTGTAGGTGATTAAATGTTCCTCATATAGTGAGTTGTATTATTTTACTATCAGTAATTAGAAATACTTAGCACTGGGAGATGTACTATATAACTAAAAAATTACCTACACTTTCGCTATAGAAATATTAATATATGTTTCTTGTAGCTAAGTGAAGACAATTGATCAAACAAGCTTCTTATTTTTGTATAACAACGTTTTGTAGAATATAAAGTTGGTAACAATATTTAACTATCTCTGTCAAAAATAGGTTGTTCAATTTATGAAATATTTTGGGGATTTCTGCACTAAATGAACGATACTGCGAAAAATTATTGCACTCATTGAGATTGATAAAAGAACTCTGTCTAAACAGGTGTCCGATTGACACAGTTATAGAAATACAAAACAAAGACAAAACAAATGGTCATCACTGCTTAAATTCGCTAATGTTGTTTCCAATTGGCACTGAATTTCTAGTTGAAATTGCTTCTGTTAAACAAGATTTAGAATTGTAATGTAACAATAAATACAATGATTTTCAGATGCCTAAGTATATATCGGCAGAATGTAAAACAAATCCAGCTTCAACATTGAAATACCGATCTTCACAGAAAAGCGACGCCTATAACAAATGTGTGTAGATATGAAAACACGCACGATCTTCTGATAAAGTCCTCTGCTGTGAGTCTTTGTGTGATCTCTTCCCCTGTATGTTCAGCACGTCGATGAGACCACATCCCATGTACTTGAGCAGCATTGGAATTACGACTGAACTTTGTCACCACCTTGTGCTTGTATAGGTTTAAGGACGCCGCTATCATCGTTCTTGCTTGTTTGTTGAGAATCTAGAATATAAAAACAAAAATTCACTTAACAACACATAAACATTTATAATATAAACACTAAATTTAAAAAAAATAAAAAAGTTTTCATTCAAATCAACGAATTATAGAATTAAAGTGCACTCATCAGATGCGCTACCGTGAATCCTCAAAGTCGTTGAAATTGTCCGGCACTATACTGAAAGTTCAGCATACACATTATAATGTATATTAGTACACTTGAACGTCATCTTATTTCAGAAAAAAATATTTTGCCACTGATACATGACCATGACACTTCAGTGAAGTTCCCTAAATGAAATATTTAGTTACACATCACACATTCAGTGAATACATGTTATCATTATGAACCTTAAACTCTATGGGACACTGTATGAACTACAAAAGACAGTGAGTTTTATTAAGGAGACAGAATTACAGATATAGACATGTTTCAAGTGAACGAAAGAAGAAGAAGAATTATGAACCTTCAATTGTGTAGATAAAGTTTATTCTTTTTAGCAAACTTCCAACGAGTTATTCATATTTGACAAATTAACGAGCTTGCAGATAACTACATTTACCAGAAACGATTCATGGTAACAAGAGCGTTGACACAATGGTGAGAAACTATAAGAAATACTTTTCTTATCATCATCAAACTGTTCAGGATCGTAGGGGTGGAAAGATTAACACAAAAATTTCAGGTTCGCAGGGGTCATCATAATCAAGTGCCGTGCCGAATGGCGTTGGCGATCATATTCCTCCATGTACATCGATCTCTCATATATATCATCATCTCTGTTGGTGTCGTCAATCGAAGCCATTTAGTCAAACAGTCCAATATCTTTTCTCTGGGTCTTCCCCATGATCTTTTCCTTTCTATCTTTCCTGTTATCACTATATTCTCAATGACACCTCTTTTCATTATGTGCTCAATAAATGTTGACTGTCTTTTTCTTATATTATCAATAATGCATATTTTCATATCCATCCTTCTAAGACATTCTTCATAAGTAATTTTTGCTGTCCAAGGTGTGCCAATCTGTAAACATTAACACACAAATTTCGCAATGCCTCTCTGTTATCAGTTCTTTGTTTGAGTGTGGTGAATCGTAATCATGTCCAGTCTTTAATATTATACACACCCATACTTTTCTCTTACCTCCCTTTCTTCTTCTGCCAGTCTCAACAATTCCCTTTAAGATAGTATGGAAGGAGAATCGTGCCTCATTACATGGTCAAATCACACAAGTTTGCGACGTCTCGCTACTGCCATGAGATGTTCTTGTTGTCTACAAGAGTATTTAATTTGCATCTCGCGTATGTGATGGTTTCTGTATAATGGAAGCTCAATATTTATCTGTAACATTTGTTTTCAAAAGCTTGCATTAGTCTCTACATTTCCGCTGTAATTGTCCATCTCTCACATATGTACAAAAGAATAGGTATTGTTATTGATTTATATAACTTTATTGTCACTGCAAATACCATATGGAAATATGGTATTTAATCAGGATATTGCAGCAGTGACAATTTTAGCCTAGTCTAGTTTAAATTAGTTTCAAGTTCTAAACTAGTCTAGTTTAGTCTAGTCTTTATTTCGTTGGTAGAGCTTCCATCGCTCTTCATATAAAAACTGAAGTATTTAAAGGTATCACTTAATACTTTTGTAATGCAGAGCATTGTTTGATCATTATTATTTGTAAATGTCGGTTTCTGCTAGGTAAAATAGCCTACTATTTCAATTTTTATACAATATTAGCCGATCCGAAATTTCGCTTAATGTTGTGACGTCACTGACTACCGGCTCAGTTCTAAGATGAAAAATGACTACCATAAGTTTATTAAGCCTATCTGTTACCGATAGAGATTCATTACGCATACTACAGGTACGAGGATTACTTCTGGATGCAAAAATATGCATGTAGGGCCAACCTATGATCTTATATTACTTCAATAAAGTAAGGATTCGTTGGAAGTGCAATGGTAAGCTGCACCAACAGCGGTTGGAGTTAAAGTCAACACATGCTTATATTACATCAAAATCCAAGTCGCCACGATGTGCTGTGTCAGCTTGAGATGGTACTAAACGAACGAGATTGAGAGAGAAGGCTTTAGGCACCTGACGGTGAACAACAAATACAACTTTATGGGTCCAGATACGGGGGTCACACTCAAACTTGAACGAATGTTGGAAAGTTTCAAGGGGTGGAACAAGATATACCGCGGAACAGTATGATACATCATGGACAGCTACTTCACCTAGTCCATTAGGCGATCTAAGCTGCGGACCAATGTCAACCTTGTCTACGATATACTAGAAGAAATCATTAGATACTTGTCATTCGCCTAACGTCTAACCTCCCAAACAGTTAGTCTTTCCTCACCCATACAACCCTTCAAGACATCAGTTTTTCTCCATCCATACTGCCCTCATAAAAATCAGTTTTTAACTAAATAAATATCTCTACGTCAACTCACTAATGGATAATAATAGCAACAGGCGTTTTATTGAAATCGTTAATGAAAAAACGAATAACACAGATTTGCTTGCCCTTTGTACGTTATTTCGTTTCGCTCTCTGCAAAAAATGAATGCCCGTCTGCAAAACATAAGCAAAATTGTTTTCTCATAATCCTCAAATTTCGTTTTCGCAACTAAGGTTGGGTGCAATGGACTCCAAGATTCTCCCTACATCGACGGTGCATTCTGCTAGGCTGTAACCTACCCATCTCGTGATATGTTGTTCCCACTAGTACCTATGCCTACATCGATGGTGCATTCTGCTAGGCTGTAACCTACCCATCTCGTGATATGTTGTTCCCACTAGTACCTATGCCTACATCTTGCTCGCTTTCCCTAATTCTACCATCATTTTTAATGGAATGTCGCTATTGTTTACATTTCTGAACTGAGTCATTTAGCTGTCATGACTTTTATCACTATTGAGCGCCGTCTCCGCAACGAGGGTAGGCTGCAACAGACCTCAATATTTCATGTGTCTTGCCTTGATGGTGCCGTCTACTATACTATAGCCTGTCAGTCTCGCGATGTTCCACTCCCAATTGTATCTCCACCTACCTCTTGCTCGTCTCCACCAGAATTTATCCTCAAGTAAAGTCTTCAACAAAGTGTCTTTTAAAGTCTTCAAAGAGGTGTCTTTTAAAGTCTTCAACAAGGTGTCTTTTAAAGTCTCCAACAAGGTGTCTTTTAAAGTCTCCAACAAGGTGTCTTTTAAAGTCTTCAACAAGGTGTCTTTTAAAGTCTTCAACAAGGTGTCTTTTAAATTGTCTTTTAATGTGTCCAAAATATCTTTTTTATTTGATATTTATTTCCTTTAATACTTTTTCTTCCATTCAAAGTTTTGTTAGAACCTCTTTGTTCTCTTTCTATGATGTTCTCCCTATTCTTCTATATATCTACATCTCAAAGTCATTACTTATGTCTTCTAGTTGTTTGACTGTCCATGTTTCTGAACCATATGTTAATATAGAATAGATGTCGCATTTTGTAATTGTTATTTTTATCTTTTCTTTATAATGTCAATATGTCAATATTCTCCTCATGTCATCGAAAGTAATTTTAGAAATTTACATTAACCTTTTAACCTCTGTTTCACAACTACCATCATTTGTGTTTAGGTATCCACGATATTGGTAATTTGGATCCAATACATGTTGTAGTATCTGTCTGTGTATTTGTTTGTTTAGCGAGTCCCTCTGCGGTTGTGTGGATGGTTTATTTAAAAAAAAATGGATTTATCTAGTCCATATTCTTCACCTGATCTATCGACTTGATGTATTAGTTGTTGTTGACCCTGTTCACTTTCCTCTTTTTCTTTTGCAATCTGGTACCCAATTTAATACCTATAGTGGCAGTCTGTTCACTTTCATTAAAAGTACATGTCCGATATAAGTCCATCATTTTCTTCTTGTTGAAGAAACATTGCCGTTTAGTGCCTTCTCATTCTTGCTTGTTTGAGTTAAATTTTACTATAAAATAGATACATTTTCTAAGACATGTATTTTCAAATGAATGTAACTGTTCTCCAGTGCTTTTCGTATTGTACAATTTTTCGCGACGATATGTTCATACGAATATTACATTGGTAAATATGGATAAATATAGTGGGTAAAATAGTAAAACAAATTATAAAAATAGTGGGTAAACTCCAGCACCCGAGTTAAACAGTCGTAGTATTTGCGTATATTTTTTTCAAGTTTTGAATACATTCTAATGTCTGCGTCACTTACTAAGTAAGTATATAGAATATACGATATGTGTCACGTAGAATACTGAAATAAGCAACACGACATGAACCCATGAACCGCAGGATCAAGCAATCAACCATTAGTATCGACAAAAAAAATAGTTGTATTCAAGGGACATAAACGTGAATATAAAATACACTAAATAAAAACATTTATACTTTCCCTTGCTTTGGAAAATTCTACAGCAGAATTTTTCATTACAGAAATTCTGATAAGACACTTGTTTACCGGATTCAACCCTGGCTGAATTAATGAGTAGTAACATTAAAATTGATCAGGGATGCCATATAAGAGAATTGAGAAGGTTTATATAATAAGGGCGTACCTGATCACATAGGAAAGTGAGAACACAGTGAAAGAATCAGACTGTGCTGTGGGTAATAATAGCTTTATTTTAGTTATACACTAGCAGCACGTCATAGCGTGCTGTCTACGATATGACAACCAAGATTGACAGGTTTCATCTATATCAACAACGAAAATGCGAAGTTACGTTGACCATGGCAAGTCCATGGATAGATAATCTACGGATGGTTTATCTTCAAGTTCTGAAGAATCATCATCATCATCAAGTACCGTCTCCGCAACGAAGGTTGGCTGCAACGTATCTCCAACATCTCCTGTCTCTTGTCTTGGTGGCGCACTCTGCTAGACTGTAACCTGTCCATCGTGTGATGTTACTCTCCCACTTGTATCTCTGCCTACCTCTTTCTCGCTTCCCTTTGACGTTACCCTCAAGTAAAGTCTTCAATAAGGTGTCATGTCTTTTAATGTGTCCAAAGTATTTTATTTGCCTGATCTTTATTTCTCTTAGTAGTTCTTTCGTCATATTAAGTGTCTTCAGCACTTCTTTATTTGTTTTCTTCTCTTTCCATGATGTTCTCCCTATTCTTCTATATACCCACATCTCAAAGGCATCAATTTTGTCTTCTAATTGTTTATTTAGTGTCCATGTTTTGGAGCCATAAATTAATATGGAATAGATGTAGCATTTTATAATTCTCATTTTTAACTTGTTTGTAATTTGTTTAGATATTAATAATTTCCTCATGTCATTTAAAGTACTTTTAGCCATTCCTATTCTCCTGTTAACTTCTGTTTCACATCTGCCATCATTTGTGACTATGTGTCCAAGATATTGATACTGTTTTACTTGTTGTAGTTTCTGTCCCTGTATGTTTATGTTTATCTCCTGTTCTTCTGTGTCTTTGCTGATTATCATGGTTTTTTGCTTTTTGAATATTTAAATCCAGTACATATTCATTACTTGATTTATTGACTTGATCTATTAGTCTGTGTAGTTCATGTTCACTTTCTGCCAAAAGAACAGTGTCTGAAGAATACAAATCACTAAATGATGTGCTCATAAGACATAAAGCACACCTGGTGGCATAGCTTATATCTGACAAGAACACACAGGTTGTCATAGCTTATATCCGACAAGAGCACACCTGTTGGCATAGCTTATATCTGACAAGAGCACACCTGTTGGCATAGCTATATCTGACAAGAGCACACATCTATTCGTAGATTACATCCGGTAAGAGCACTACCTTTATGCATAGTTTACTGCCTTCAAGAGCACCACACCTCTAAGCTTACCTTATTCCCACCGAATCACGTATACTCTTCTAGAAAATGTGTGTACAAATATTCATAATCGATATAAGTAAGACTGCAACACAACTGTGTAATAATAGTACTACAAACAGCACATGGTTGTCCAGTTTTACATGGTGGTCCAGTTTTACATGGTTGTCCAGTTTTACATGGTTGTCCAGTTTTACATGGTTGTCCAGTTTTACATGGTTGTCCAGTTTTACATGGTTGTCCAGTTTTACATGGTTGTCCAGTTTTACATGGTTGTCCAGTTTTACATGGTTGTCCAGTTTTACATGGTGGTCTAGTTTTACAATAAGCACACATACTATCAGACTGTTGGGACCAGGTATCCAAAAGTACAACTAACAGTAAATAATACATTTTCAAAGTTTCAATTTTAAGGTTTTCATCATGAAAATACAAGACAAAACAGTGAATTCACAATAAAATTAAATGCAATATAACAAATTCATTAGACGACAAACATTTAACAGTATATAAATCCAGAGTAACAATGACGTAAGCACACACAAATATTGTCGTAGAGACGCGCATTAAAAAATATGTGAGAAATGAGAACGAAATAAAACCACTATGCTTAAACAGATGTAATGACAAAGCATTAGGAACGACATTACAACACAGTCCCCGCTACCCAAATTTAAGGACATTAATGATCCGTATTTAAACCAAATTAATAATATACCACACTTCAATATATAATTATTTATAAGGACGTTTCATGATCAAGATTTTATTTTATTTTGCAGTGAAAATCGTGACACTCCAATAATATATTTCTCCACTGGCGATAGAGCCTGATGTGACCATGAAAATTTTTTATATACTGCAGTGGGAAGCCCTTAAACTGCATGGCTCATTCATTTATTTATATTTGGGAAGTGTTAGAAATTAGTTCGAGAAGAGAAAACGAACATGAAATTGTTCATTTCAGATTCCAGATTCAATGGTCGAAAATTGTAATGAACAGTTCATAATCCATATTTAATTGATTTCATTTCACATTTCAGTCCACATATTCTAACTAACAATTCACAAAACAGACTAAAAATTAATTAAGATTGCCTATTATCTATTCCCAGATGAACGATGATTGGTCGTATTCACACTTGTCGTTAAGCGTAGTGGTTGGAGCTTCAGCTGTCATTTCAAGGCCAGATGTGTCGCCTTTATTGCATTAAGGTGATGCTTTTTCAAGGCTAACTCGATTTTTCTGTCCACCGTTTTCGTGGTCTACCTTTGGCCTTATTCCAGGATATTCTTTTATTGTATGTTGTTATTCGTATTTGGTTTGGGTGCATTCTCATAAGGTGACCGAACCATTTTACTTACTTTATGTCGATATGTTCAATACATGATATTATACCAACTCCTTTCCTTATGTTTTTCATTTCTTTTATATCTAGTTTAGTAACCGTTGCAGCATTTCTAGACACTTAATTTCCCATATACAATTTTCCTCTGCTGCGAGGCTGTTAAGAACCATGTTTGACATTGGTAGCAGTGTGTAGGTGTTAACATTTTAGATATTATATGTTTTCCCCCATCTTGATCTTTGGGTGAAGAAGTAATGGTCAAAGTTGGTAAGTCGCTGTGTGTGCTTTCTGGCAGCTTGTTTCTATTTCTCTGTCTAGTCTTCCATTTTAGAAAAAATGCTGCCTAGATATTTTAATTCTTTGGTTTGTTTCACTTCGGTGTTATCTATTTCTATATCCATAGGTGTTGCAGACTTGCGAATTTTCGTAACTTCTCTTTTTTGTACGTTAATTTTCATGTTGTACTTCTTACATGATAATAGCAATGCATTGTTGTGAATTCGCAAAATTTCTTTATCATTGTATATTAGACTTTATCACCGGCAAATAATAGTTCCTTGATTTCATTATTAAGTTCTTTATCAAGTTTATTTGCAATGTTTTTCTCTTTGTTGATGTGAGCTTCTTTTATTATTATGTCAACGTATATTTTGAAAAGTAGAGGTGAAAGAACACAGTCTTTTCTTACTCCAGATCTTGTTTCGAAATGTTTAGCCATTTCATCTGTTATTTCTACTGAGTTTTGGCATCTTTGATATAATTATCAATATTATATTACGAAATAAGACTAATTAAAACTTGTATTTGCAACACATACGAAAATGAAACATTTTCAAAGACTGCTAAGCTATTAAGATTATTTATTCAGAAAATATGCCCTCAATATATACCTACACAAACACACACACACACACACACACACACACACACACACACACACACACACACACACACACACACACACACACACACACACACACACACACACACACACACACACACACACACACACACACACACACACACACACACACACACACACACACACACACACACACACACACACACACACACACACACACACACACACACACACACACACACACACACACACACACACACACACACACAAAGACCGAAGAAACGGAATCGTCACAATGTGGGAATCTGTACATTACAAATGTCTTTCCAGCTGTGTCTATATGTCTTTCCAGCTGTGTCTATATGTCTTTCCAGCTGTGTCTATATGTCTTTCCAGTTGTGTCTATATGTCTTTCCAGCTGTGTCTATATGTCTTTCCAGCTGTGTCTATATGTCTTTCCAGCTGTGTCTATATGTCTTTCCAGTTGTGTCTATATGTCTTTTCAGCTGTGTCTATATGTCTTTTCAGCTGTGTCTATATGTCTTTCCAGATGTGTCTATATGTCTTTCCAGCTGTGTCTATATGTCTTTCCAGCTGTGTCTATATGTCTTTCCAGCTGTGTCTATGTCTTTCCAGCTGTGTCTATATGTCTTTCCAGCTGTGTCTATATGTCTTTCCAGCTGTGTCTATATGTCTTTCCAGCTGTGTCTATATGTCTTTCCAGCTGTGTCTATATGTCTTTCCAGCTGTGTCTATATGTCTTTCCAGCTGTGTCTATATGTGCATGTGTTACTCTTCTCTTCCTTCTACGTTAATTTTAAAACTCCTGCATGTTAACAGAATAGTAATGCAATAAAGAAATGCTCTTTATATCATGGTTTGCAGCAAAACTACGATATATGAGCTGTGCGGCCCGCATCCCGAAATACGCTTTATATCATGGTTTGCAGCAGAGCTACAATATATGAGCTGTGCGGCCCGCATCCCGAAATACGCTTTATATCATGGTTTGCAGCAGAGCTACGATATATGAGCTGTGCGGCCCGCATCCCGAAATGCGCTTTATATCATGGTTTGCAACAGAGCTACAGACGAGCCGTTTGCCCTGCATCCGATATCAGCATGGTTGCTTGGTCACATTTACCATCTTAGAATGCTAAAGCCAATTCACTCCAAAACTTTCTTAGTCGCATCCAACGACGTGCATGGTAGGTAATAGTGGTTTACTCCCTTCTCTATCTCTGTCAATCACATTCGAATGGACAATCTCCTCTTTTCTGAGAGCATGTATTCTGAATCTCTACCATCTCCACAGAAAAAGAAACAAACTTAACGAAGGAAAAAAATACTGATCGATAAAAATACCCACGCAAACGTTCTTAACAATAACATGTATCAATTCCTCTCAAAAACTGTATAAATTTCCTCTTGACCCCTACTCCAGTGGTGATCATGTTAGTATCATTGACTACTTACTTTGTGTATGTTTCTGGTGAGAATATTTCCTATCTGCTTCTAGTGAAGAATTGAACGTGATGGAGTTTACCATATTAAGATTAAACATTGGCAAATAAAACATAAACGAATTACTGATTTCATCGCACAAACAATCAGTTTACAAAGAAGCAAAATATACATGAGCATGAACATTCATAGACATGATCCCTAAAAGTGTTGGCCAGGAACACAGCACGAACCGTTGTATTTATGTTTCAAGTGTGCACGACGATGAGGTAATTTTAAGATCTTGTTTTTCTGCTCCCCCTGGGTCCACACTAAGGTAATACGGAACCCTGTGCACGCTTAAATGTGGTGTAAAACAGCAATTACTTTGTAAATGTAGTACAATATTAATAATGTAATAGAAATACATTTAAATGTAAGGATCACACAATTTACGTAGGGTCTAATTTTTATAGACAAATAATAGTGCAAAAACCCAGCACCACAAACGAAGGTAAAAAACTTCAGATATAACTCAAAATCTAGTTGTGGTATTGATGGTTACCACAAGAACATAAAAAGATAATAATAATGCACGAGTCAGTACGAAAATGGAAATTCAACATGAAAATGGAAATTCAACATGAAAATGGAAATTCAACATGAAAATGGAAATTCAACATGAAAAGTGGCTATATAACCTTTGTCATAGTAATCTATACAATTACTCTCCCCCACATTCCTTTCTCCATGAGTGCGGATGTTGTCACCTTTTTGTTTCATTGTGTGCTACAAAGTTTCCTCTGTAAGGAAGTCATATATTTTAGTTGTGAAGTTGGTCTATAGAGCACTTTTTATCGCAAGCACGACACGCCATTCATTGCACTAGAACCTTGGTTCTTGAGCGTACCAGCTTTTGAACGCCTGTTTCTACATGGCAAGGCGGGTGTTGGAATGATCAACAAAGCATGTAGGTTGGTGAGATCTTCCAATGTATTGAGCTATAGAAAAGTTGTGGAGTTCATTATATTAAAGTAATTTTCTTAAACAACAATTAAAAATAATGAGTAAGAGTCGTGACTTGTTTTTCCTGCCCGAAGCGATAGAGCTTAAATTCAAATATGGCACATAGTGTAGGTTTCTGTGCCGGATAAAGATGTTTTAACAGAAAAGTGGATGCGCTATTAACGATTTTAATAGACTTTAGATCTTTTTATGGCAGATTAGCTGTTTTGTGTTAGAGATTAGACATATTTTGATAGAAGCTTAGCTATTATGTGTAAAAAATTAGAAATATAATTTATAGAAGCTTAGCTGATATTGTTTGAGATTAGACATATTTTGATGGTTGCTGATCCAGCGGTCCATGGGCTCATGCCCTTTGACCCAACGCCATTGTGTGATATATGCATGTGTTTGTGAGTTGTTGTTTTGTTCCATATAATGTGTTTCATTTATCTGGCCCTGGAGGGACATATTTTGATAGAAGCTTAGCTGTTGTGACAGCCTAGAAATGTTGTGATCGACGTTTTGATAGAGCTGTCAAATGGTGGGAGACAACAATTTGTTTTTTGTGTGCTTGCCGATAAGAAAATGTTCGAGCAGATGAACATAGACAATATCGAGTAAAGAAAAGGAATAAAAATACGTTTCAATTAACTGTATTGTGCAGGACTTTTTATGTTGCTCTAACTTATGTTCGTTTCGTAATTTGTTCCGCGTATGCGCAGCTTAATGGAGCGAGAAAACAATAGCAGATAAGAATAAATTAATTCATAACTAAATAAAAGCAATCAATATCAATTTCCCCAACCGTCAGTAGTCTAAAAGTTGTCTAAACGAAGCAACATCGACACACATTGTTTATTGATCGCTTGTTAACGAGGTAATGACGGCGGAAATGCACATAAATTACCCACATAATTCCCACTTTAAAATATGACATTGAACCACATTAAAATGTGACATTGAACCACTTGAAAATGTGATATTGAACCACTTGAAAATGTGACATTGAACCACTTTAAAATGTGATATTGAACCACTTGTCCTGTGCCTGTGCCCATCGGGTACTGACCCGTTTCTCATCCATGAGCCTGGTTCTTTAAGAGGAAGAACTCAACAGAAGAGTTGAACCCTGACTCTTTCGCCTTCTTAGCCGAGATGTCGTTAACCGACATCGTGAAACCCTCGCCTAAGTTCGAGTTTTACACCACACGTTTGAGAGCAAGGCGTTCTCGAGCTGAGCGACCTTGTCCTAAAAGCACCTGAGCCCATCAGGTACTGAACTCTCTGCAAGTGTTTCCGGTACAGGAAAAACCTGACAGTAGAGTTGGGCCAGGACTGCCGTCTTTGTCACTTTTTATGGCTGAGCCTATCGGGTACGAAACCCTTTCTCTTCGCGAGCATGTTTCCGGTATAGGAAGCCTCGACATTAGAGTTAGGCCAGGTCTTTTTGCTTTGCTAGAATCCCATTTTTTGGGTCTGGGTCTCTGTCTAGAAGGAAAACATGTAACTAGAAGCTCAACACAAGCTAACAGAGCTTGCAGTTCCACTTTTCCGTAAAATCTTTCACTTTCTATTTGCAGTGGGCGCTGCATTGTTCTGCCCTTTAATTTTTTTCATTATACTCAGTATGAAATCCATTTGTCTCACGCCATGCATCTACCTGTTCATGCCTTTTTCATTGGCCATCCCTCCAATGTTCGGACTAACTGACTAGCTTCACTGTATGTCGCTGTATGTGATGATGCTGGTGGTGTCGGAGATATTGTCTGTCTCTTATGCAGTCAAATCTCTTTCCATCTGCTACCTCCACATTCTCGGACACGATCCCTAAATGATTTGGCCAGAATCAGCTCGAGCTGCTGTATTTCTGTTTCCAGTGTGCACCGCGAGGGGGTACATTTGGGATCTTTGTTATCTGCTAACCCTGGGTCCGCCGAGAGCAATGCGTTCCCATTGCACCCCTGAATATTAGATGAACTGAAATAATTATAATATCAAAGAATAAATGTCCCCCAGAATGCAAAATCACATGGGAGCAATCTGAAGCAAGTTGTTAACATATTCAAATATTTTCGTTAAACATTAATAACATCAGGAGGAAGATGTATTGAAGGAAAATGTAGGCAAAGACAACATTTCACAAGATGAAGACCATGATATGTAATATATCTTTGTCAGTAGAGATGAGAAAGAGAGTTCTTAGTAGTTATATAAAACCCATTCTGATGTATGGAAGTAAATCTTGGACACTCATTAGAACAATGTAAAATTATATTGATGCAGCAGAGATTTTTTTATAGAAGAATGTTTAGAATAACATGAGCAGATAAAAAGCGTAATGACAATATCTTGAAAGAAGTTAATTCAAAAACAAAGCTGCATACCCTCATCAGAAAGAAATAGTTCACATTTTTGTGGACAAACATGAGAATAGGAAATATGGAATACATTGTTAACATCAGGCAAATCGAGGAGTAAAAGAGGTAGGGGAAGACAAAGAGAGAAGACAACCTAGCATTGTGGCATTGGAGAACATCGGTATTGGAAATGATAAGGCATCACACGGGATGGAAGGATGTGGAAAGACATGATAACCAACTCCCACACGGCATTGACCATTAAAAAGAAAAAATTGGTAACATATCTTACTCAGAACGTAGGTATCAACACAGAATGTGGTTGAGGTGATATTTCTTGATAAGAAGAAGATAAATACACATCTTGTCTGGCTCTATGGCGGGCGCGTCTGTTATGGCCAAGGTGCCTGGTTCGAAACCCGTCACAGGTAATTGCGCAATGGCTCAGTTCGGAAAGCAATGGTAAACTACTGAATGTATTTATTTTCTTAGAAAAAATAGAACCAAAAATTATGGATTGACGGCTACGTCCTGAATATGATACGCTAGCAATAACTTTTAATTTTTGTATCCACATCTCAAAGCTATAAATTCTGTCTTGTAGTTGTTTGTTTATTATCCATTTTCTCAGTCAAACATTAATGTAACATTTTGCACAGTATCTGTTTTTAGACAAAGACAAAAGAGACACATCACTGAAGCAAGAGCTTTCCAAAATATAGACATTAATACAGATCACAGACCTGTTATACTCACTGAGAAAAGAGAACAAACATGAACAACACAAAGAAAAGAATCAAGACATTAACAGGAAAAAGTTATAAACTTGAAAGCACTGGAGGACACCGAAAAAAGTGATGAACTGTGCAAGGAAATAACTAAAACAATTTCATAGCCTACCAAAAGAGACTGCTAACATCCAAAAAGAATGGGACATTTTCAACAATGCAATGTTAAAACAACTACAAAACATATGCGGCACAAGACATCTCAAGAAAGACAAGAAAACATCATGGTGGAGTGTAGAGATACAAAAAGTCATACAACAGAAAAAGCAATGTTTCCAGAAATGGTTGAAATCCAAACATCGTGACGACTATCTACAATATCGACTTGCTAGAAAGAATGTCAAGATTGTAATCGAAGAAGCAAAAGTTAATAGATGGAACAAGTATGGAGAACATTTAACTGACATATGTAAAACAAAACCAAGAGAATTTTTAAAAAGTATTAAATCTATGCGAGTAAGAGAAGAGAGCTATAATCCCATAACAATCATCAATGGTAAAAATGGCAAACCATTAGTGAAAAGCATGAATAGGAAAGCAAGATGGAAAGAATACTTCCAGGAATTATACAACCCAACAATAACAACAGAATAAACCAACGCTCCAAAAGATATAGAAGCCACAGAACCAATTATACTAAATCAAGAAATAGAATAAACATTAAAACATAGCCCAAGTAATAAATCACCAGTAGAGGACGGTATACCAAGCGAAGCAATAAAAGCGTATTGTACCACTATGTAAAAACAAAGGTAATAAGAGAGATTTGAATGATATAGAGGCATCTCTTTGTTAAGTCACACAGGTAAAATCTACGCAACAATAATAGAACAAAGAATGCGATACATTGCAGAACTACAGTTGAGTCTCTCTCAGTTTGGCTTCAGAAGGGGAGCAAGCTGTACAGACGCACTTTTCACACTGGGACAACTTAGTGAAAAAGCAATCGAATACAATCAAGATTTAAACACAGTATTTGTAGACCAGGAAAAGGCATTCGACAAAGTAGATAGAAACATTCTATGGGAAACCTTAGAAATGTATAACATCAGAGGACAACTGTTAGATAACATAAAAGCGATATATCAAAAATGCCAAAGCTCAGTAAGAACAACAGATCGAATTACTGAACCTTTTGAAACAAGATCTGAAGTACGACAAGGATGCGTTCTTTCACTCCTACTTTTCAACATATACATGGACAGAATAATAAAAGAAGCTCATATCAACAAAGAGGAAAACACTGCAAACATGGACTAAATGCAGCCTCGGCGACACATCTGGCATTGAAACGACAGCTTCAGATACCACCCCTACGCTTAACGGCAAGTGTGAATGAGATCAACAATTATTCACCTGGGGATAGACAATAGACAATCTATTTTAGTTTGTTTGGGACTTGTTTAGGTACACATGTAGTAAATATCATTACCTAACTAACCACACATGTAGGAAATAGCATTACCTAACTAACTACACATGTAGGAAATAGCATTACCTAACTAACCACACATGTAGTAAATAGCATTACCTAACTAACCACACATGTAGTAAATATCATTACCTAACTAACCACACATGTAGGAAATAGCATTACCTAACTAACTACACATGTAGGAAATAGCATTACCTAACTAACCACACATGTAGGAAATAGCATTACCTAACTAACTACACATGTAGGAAATAGCATTACCTAACTAACCACACATGTAGTAAATATCATTACCTAACTAACCACACATGTAGGAAATAGCATTACCTAACTAACTACACATGTAGGAAATAGCATTACCTAACTAACCACACATGTAGGAAATAGCATTACCTAACTAACTACACATGTAGGAAATAGCATTACCTAACTAACCACACATGTAGTAAATATCATTACCTAACTAACCACACATGTAGGAAATAGCATTACCTAACTAACTACACATGTAGTAAATATCATTACCTAACTAACCACACATGTAGGAAATATCATTACCTAACTAACCACACATGTAGGAAATATCATTACCTAACTAACTACACATGTAGTAAATATCATTACCTAACTAACTACACATGTACCACATACATCATCATCATCAAGTGCCGTCTCCGCAACGAAGGTTGGCTGCAACGTATCTCCAACATCTCCTGTCTCTTGTCTTGGTGGTGCACTATGCTAGACTGTAACCTGTCTATCGTGTAATGTTACTCTCCCACGTGTATCTCTGCCTACCTCTTGCTCGCTTCCCTTTGACTTTACCCTCAAGTAAGGTCTTCAATAGGGTGTCATGTCTTTTAATGTGTCCAAAGTATTTTATTTGCCTGATCTTTATTTCTCTTAGTAGTTCTTTCTTCATATTAAGTGTTTTTAGCACCTCTTTATTTGTTTTCTTCTCTTTCCATGATGTTCTCCCTATTCTTCTATATACCCACATCTCAAAGGCATCAATTTTGTCTTCTAATTGTTTATTTAGTGTCCATGTTTCTGAGCCATACATTAATATGGAATAGATGTAGCATTTTATAATTCTCATTTTTAACTTGTTTGTAATTTGTTTAGATATTAATAATTTCCTCATGTCATTGAAGGTACTTTTAGCCATTCCTATTCTCCTTTTAACTTCTGTTTCACATCGGCCATCATTTGTGACTATGTGTCCAAGATATTGATACTGTTTTACTTGTTGTAGTTTCTCTCCCTGTATGTTTATGTTTACCTCCTGTTCTTCTGTATTTTTGCTGATTATCATGGTTTTTGTTTTTTGAATGTTTATATCCAGTCCATATTCATTACTTGATTTATTGACTTGATCTATTAGTCTTTGTAGTTCATGTTCACTTTCTGCTAAAAGAACAGTGTCATCTGCATATCTAATGTTGTTTATTATTTTCCCATTGATCTTGAGTCCTGGTATTTCTTCTATATTTTTAAAGATATTCTCTGTGTAGATATTAAATAGGCTTGGTGATAAAATGCATCCTTGTCTTACCCCTCTTCTTATTTCTATGTACGGTGAGTAGCTGTTTTCACACCATATTGATGCAGTTTGTTCCCAATATATATTTCTAATCAGCCTGATGTCTTTTCCCTCTATGCCTATTTCTTGAAAACATTTGATTAATTTTTCATGTTGTAATACATGTCATTCTCTACCTAACGATACATTGTAGTATATCTCATTTCATAACTAGCGACACCTGTAGCATATATCAATCCCTACCTAACAACACATGTAGCACACACAAATCCCTACGACACATGTAGTACATACCATCCATTACCAAACGACACATGTAGTACATACCATTCCCTACCTAACAACACATGCAGTACATACCATTCCCTACCTAACGACACACGTAGAACATACCATACCCTACCTAAAGAAACAGTTCGTAAACTAACTTTGTACACATGAAATGAATTATTCTTTTACATTTGTATTTAATTAAAAATTTTGACAACAAATGAAAAAGTACAACCAAAGATAATAATTGACAATTTCGAACCATGACGTAACAGATTTCCAGTATTTGGACACACACATAAATATCGCAGGAGTCTGTCCATTCGAATTCAACAGAAGAATTGCAATAGCGACAGTGAAACTTTCACAAATAAAAAATCTTTGGCAATGTACCAGCAGCATAGACAAACTATGTATGATCAGAACATGCGTATTTCCAGTGACAATATACGGTTGTGAGTTATGGACATTAAATAAAACAATAGCAAAGGGAATCGCAGCTTTCGAAATGAGATTCTATAGAAGAATTTTACGTATACCATAGACAGCGAAAAAGACAAATTAAAAAGTATTAAGATCACTGAACGCCGAAGAGGCTCCTTAACAACAACTTAACAAGCATTGTCCTAAGCATTATCATTCTCTGCCTATCACAGTTAAAGTTACTATCACAGTGACAAGTTCTGAAACAAAGCGCCGGCTGTCATCGCCTAAAACCGTGATTATCGACAATACCTCGACAGTACATCGACAATACATAGACAATACATCTACAATACGCAGACAATATATCGACGCTTCGTCGATAGTACATTGACAATACACAGTCAATATATCGACAGTACATCTACAATACATCGACAGCACACCGACAATACATAGACAATACATCGACAGTACTTAGAGAATACATAGACAGTACATCGAGAATGCATCGACAGTGACTTGAACCAGGTCCTGCAATAAGACATTTTAACGGCACACTCCCTGTACCTTGCTCGTAGAATGGGGGGGGGTGGGGGGTGGGCTGAACAAATACCGCTCCTCTATCCTCGCGTTGTACGGAAGGTTAGCAGAGAGATAGAAATGACATAAATCTCCTGCTTGTAAAATTACATTAATCTCGGTACTCGTTTAACCCTTAGACAGTGTCCCTCATAAAGTATTAGACCCCACTATACAGACACGGTGGATTTAAAGCCAAGGGCAGACCATGCAAAAGATGAATTACAGACATAAAAGAGTCAGCGAAAACAAACACAAAACAAGCACACAAAAAAGCCATATCAAGAGAACTCTTATACCCCTGTCGTTTTTGGGCATTGAGCGTGGTAGCTTAGTTGATAGTGAGCTTGCTTTCTATCACTGGGTTACAGCGTGTCAGTGTCTATACTGGTTGATATTGAGCTTGCTTTCTATCACTAGGTTACAGCGTGCCAGGTTCGAAACCATGTTCAGACTGAAAAAAAAATCCAAAAATTCCGGGTTGTGGTTTCTTGCTTGACACGGCCACTCCTCCAGTTGACTCAGCTGTAAATGAGTACCTGACGCATGGGTTAGGAGCGGTAAAGACAGCAAGGAAGGGAACTAGTCACACCACCTAATAGTTGCTGCAGCTTAGTACATGATGAGCTATCTTCATCCCCAACGGCAAGTTGCTGCCATGGGACATACCTTTACTTTTAACGGAAAGAAAGAAGACTTGTGTAACCAAACATATACCTAAATTATATGGAGGCTGAAGTCGCATTTTCTAAGATGACAATGACTTGCATTTTAAAATGACCCTAGCATATCTGAAATTCACATTTGTAATCCACTCAATACAGATCATTGAACAATTGGTAAACAGCGCGAATAAGTACATCACGCTTGTTCTATTTATACAGAAATGTTCGTAAATCTTCATTAGTTATTGCCTGCTTTGGATAGGCCTAGAAATTGATTACATTATTCATATTATCTGAGATTGTGTGAAATGTTGCTGACATGCAATGAAGATAATTTCCGAAACTGATTTTTTTATAATATTCTCATTATAAATGTTATATTTGGATTTCTTGTATTTACCCGATTAGTTTCTGATCTTCTTACGGGTTATGTTCATCTCAATTTATGTACAAGTTTCCTGTTGCGTCAAATTTTCATATTGGCAAAATTATGTGTTAGGATTTGTCTGTTGTCAGTAGGTTTTTCCCCCTTACTTCAAATTGTTTGTTATGCTGGGAACCATTTCCCAGAGTTACTTTCTTTAATATGGGAAGAAATTATGACTGAATAAAACTAGCATGGTTTGGACATGTATGCAGACATGATTCCTTATCGAAAACAATACTGCAGGAAACTGTCGAAAGCGGAAGAAGCAGAGGAGGGAAACTAAAGGAATGGACAGACAATATCAAGGAATGGGCAGGATAAGATTTTTCCTCACTCAACCGCAAGGCAGAGGATAGACATTTCTGGAGGACTCTGTGTGCCGAAGCATCCAATGTGGTACCCCTACGACCCTGAAGGGTTACGGGTTTATTGATTGATTGACGACTGAATATTTCAAATATTCTTAACTGCTCAAATGTTTTCAATGACATTTTTTTTCGAAAAAGGCATTTCTTTATTAATTTCTTCCACTTATATAATCTTTACAATAATCGAGTACATGAACAGATTTATTGAACTTGATGATCAAGACAATAATCGAGTACATGAACAGATTTATTGAACATGATGATCAAGACAATAATCGAGTGCATGAACATATGTATTGAACTTGATGATCAAGACAATAATCGAGTACATGAACAGATTTATTGAACTTCATGATCAAATTTATAGCTTTGGTAAAAGTTAGATTACTCATTTTCTTTCCTGCTACGTGAAAAAATATCAAACTGGTGACGCACTGTGACAAAATTGGATGACCGCATTATTTCATTTAAACGGTATGAAAAAATGATTTTAAAAATATGTATTTTAGTTTCTGAGACACTTTCACTGTCGTAAAATATTTCTGATTGATGATTCTTGTGCTAAGATAGAGTATGAAATATATCAGTGTTGAAGTCCTCGTGCTGTGTAGTATAACACCCTCATCGCTTGTCAATCGCACTTGCACAATCAGGAATTAAAGTATAGAAGGAAATAGTTGAATCATATCATGAAGAAATATCCAACTTTTTTCTGTTGTTAGATTTTACCACATATATTTTGAAATAATATGACGTAGAGAAGAAATAGATAAAAGATATGGGAAGAGGGAAAAATCCCAACCGAATAAAAAAAATAACATTAACAAAAATAAAATAAAAAAGAAACTCGGATAATCTCAATGCTCAAAGCGGACAAATATCCAAAATAAAAAGCAGATACAGAGCATTATCTCTGACTTGAAGAAAATATTAGAGAGAGTAATAAATAAATGATTGACATTTCATCTCCAAAACACAACATATACATCCTCAACGAGGCATGATTCAGAAGGGGCAGAAGCACCATAAACCAACTGCGAAAACTGGAATATGAAGGTAAAACAGGCTTCATAAACAGCAGTAAAACGTTTGCTATATTCCTGGATATTAGCAGAACTTATGATGAATGTTTGCGTGAGATGGCACGGTTAAACTAACAATAACTAGGGATTCATAGGAGAGCCATGAATTACGTCAAATGTTTTCTACAGGATTGTTATTTCAAAGTACAAATAAATAACGAAATATCCTACAAATTTGAACAGGAAAATGGGATACCGCAGGGATCAGTTATATCTCCTACCTTATTCAGCATAAGGGTTAATGACCTGGGGCAAGAAGTCGGAGATGTTAAAAACAGCATATCCCAATTTGCTGATGACGCCGCGATCTGGACCACGGGAAGAAATACAAGATATCTGAAGGCATGGATACAGAGACATCTCAATCTTGTTACCAACTGGATGACCTGGTGGGGGCTTCCAAATTAATGCAAGAATATCTATAGGAGTGCTGTTCAGCAGAGTAAATAGATTTATTAACAGAGCTCCAGACATAAAATAGTTATCCCTTGGATTTTTCCCTTCTCCCATATCTTGTTGAAGAGGATTGTAATCATTTGTATTATAATTGTTGGGACTATTTTCAGGATAGTGTAATTCAGTATTTCTGGTCCTGAGGCTGTATTTGTTTTTACTTGCTATTTCTCTGATTACTTCTTGTATCGTAATGTCAGCATTTATATATGCAGCTTCTGGTTTTGCGAGGTTTTTTTTCCATATCCTGAATGAGTTGTGATTGTCTGTATAATTCCTGTGTTGTTAGGTTGTTTTTCTGCTGACTGTGTACAATTGTCTAGCTAGGGATTTTGCATTTTTCATATCTATTTTTGCTTGTGTTATTTTGTTGTTGTTCCCGTATATGTCATTTAGTTTTTTTTCCACACTAATTGTAGCAGTTGTTCCAATACGAAGCAATGTATATGGCTTGCAATAAAGAAGCGACGTTTAGAATCAAAACAATAAAACAAAAATAGAAACAACATAGTGGATCACGCAGAAAAGGCCGGGAGGTGGGGTGGGGGGGGGGGTGGGTTGGAGAGAGTTTCAACCACTCGCCTTCATTGTAGGGACTCAGAACACGTAATTTTATGTGCTAAAGAGCAGGTTAACCTCTTCTCCCCCCTTCCTCCAGTAATGGTTTCCTCTGAAAAAAGTAACCAAACTCTCAAGTCAGTACTAGAATTACCATCGAAAATGGATACAATAACGTTTTATATAAGGTAATTCATCCCATACAAACTTGCTGATGTCATATCTACTCTCCTGAGAGAATATCTACGATCATGAGAGAATATCTACAATCAGGCGAGAATATATACGATCAGGCGAGAATATCTACGATCAGGCGAGAATATCTACGATCCTGAGAGAATATCTACAATCATGAGAGAATATCTACGATTAGGAGATAATATCTACGATCATGAGAGAATATTTACGACCATGAGAGAATATCTACGATCATGAGAGAATATCTACGATCCTGAGAGAATATCTACGATCATGAGAGAATATCTACGATCATGAGAGAATATCTACAATCATGAGAGAATATCTACGATCCTGAGAGAATATCTACGATCATGAAAAAATATCTACGATCATGACATAATGTCTACGCCCCTGAAAGAATATCTACGCTCCTGGGAGAATATCTACAACACTGAGCACATTGTTCGCTAAACTAAACTAAAAACGAGCTATAATAATTTATTTAACTAAAATTAAGAAAGACAGAACAAGTCTGGGGTTTTCTAGAGTCGACTTAGTAACGTTAAATAAATGGAGAAAGACTGTCGTTGCAAAATAGGGTTATCTGCCCATTGTCAGTCTGAATTGCCGATAGCATTATAAGGAATATGGTGTTACATGACCAGTTATGTCAGACTTATAGAGACTGACATATGATGTATTGACTAATGTGAGAAATATTTCCTTATAAAAAACAATATATTTTAGGTTAGCGTTATGTAAGTAAATATCAAATGTATAAAACATCAGATTTCACATGTCTAGCAGAGCATAGCACCACCAAATCAAGAGATATGGAGTGTTGGAGGTCTGTTGCAGCAAAATCTCTTTGCGGAGACCGCACTTGATGATGATGATGATATAAAATGTGAAAGAGGATAGAAGATAACAAGTAGCTTAAGTTTGTTTAAAGAACACAAAACAGTATCAAGATAGCAGTGAAACTAACATAAATTAAGTTCTAGCAATTTGGTACAGATTTAATATATATAAATGATAAAAACAGAGATGTTTTCCTTTTTTTTTGGATTCATATTACGTATCTTGTAACAATAACAAACACGAAAAACCAATTATGTCAACACAATTCAAATAAAACTGAAAACATTCACCATATCGAAGTGTAAACACACGAACACAAGAAAAAATATTTTCTAAAAAACAGATATAAATAAAAATTAATCTAATAAAAAAAATTAAAAATTAATAAAATCAAGAACAATTATCCATAAATACAGAGGTAAATAAAGAAATAAAGAAATATTCTCTCCAAATACAGATCGACACAAACCAACCACGAACAACAATAAAGAAAGATGATGAATGGACACACATGTTTACCAGCATGTATTGAGCTTTCATGTTAAAGAAAAATTAAACGAATGTGGAAGAAAATTAAGAAATAAATGAGGAGATGATAAACAGAATACGATAATATTCAGGAAACAAATATATGAAGAAAATATGAGAACAAGTTAATAATAAATTATGTAATATACAAGATATAAAGGAATAGCTATGATCAAACGTGACAACAGCCTCGAAAAGAAAGTTATAGGTAGAACAGGAAATGAAGAAATTTAAAGAAGAATTTAGCTTCTGATCTCAAAGATAGAGCGATAAAGAACATCTTAACAGCGTTCACAAAAAGGCACTAAAATTATAGAAGAAACGGGAGTCATATGAGAAAATTGCAACATAAAATACAGAGGTAACAAGAGTAGTCGCGCTATGAAAGATGAAAATAGAGAACATAATCAGTATATTTATGATAAATTACTCTCCAATTAATTTTTTTAAACCAAAATTATAATTTGTCCGTAAATAATGCCCACAAATTCCGTTATAATTTATCCTAGCCATTTGATGAATAGCACCGGATTCTGCATAGAAAATATTTAAAAATTGCAAATTATTGCTTTCTGCAGATGGCACGTGTTAAATGTTCATACTCACACATTATCATTATGATTTCTTATGTCTAGCGTTTAAAGACACATCTCTCACAGATATGAAGAACAGCGGCATCATAATAATAATAACTTTGAGAAGATAACATAGACAGAGCCAAAGGAAAGACAAAACATAAAATAGTTCTCTAGATGTATCTATTTTTGTAAGCGATAACTAGGGATAATGTACTATTGTTGTTTAACAAGTAACTCAGACATGATAAAACTAACATACAAAGGAAATACCAAAGAAGCGATGACTTTTTCATCATTACTGTCAAACAGGGATATTTATCATGAAATGAACACACACGAAATAAACACATACAATTATTCCATATTAAAAATACAATTATATGGTCTCACCACCCATCTCGCTGTAAAACGTTAACGAGCCTCTTATTCATTAATACGTTTAGAAAGCACTCTTGACATATTTACGAATGACTAGTTACCGACTGATGCAGTGCATATGACTTGCTATAATGAAGGTAACGATAGGCGTCTTCGACTAGAGACTTCTGTTTATTTTAGTTTACAACATCAAGGGAATCAATTATGTGCATCAACAAGAAATGAAATAGCTGCACAATAAATCAGCCGCTAAGAGTTAACGTTTATATTCAAAGGTTCACTAACTTCAGACTAGCCGTGCCCCTTTTTACAACTCGTCCTGGTTGCTTCCCTTCATGGTTGGTTGATCGTATATTGTTGCTGAGAATCGTCTCGATCTCTGTCTTCTCTGCTCGTGATGGACTATGGTAATCGCCTCGCTGACATCCACTGGCAACCTTCATGTTTTGCTCTTAGAAGAAATTGAATGTCCTTTCCACTTTTATGCCATTCGGCTTTCGTTTAGTCGTATCTTGGATTCACTTGGAAAAAACTATTCGTAACTAATCCTCACACTTAGAATCCGAGATGTATTTTCCACGTTTCTAAACTAATCCTCACACTCAGAATCCGAGATGTATTTTCCAAGTTTCTAAACTAATCCTCACACTTAGAATCCGAGATGTATTTTCCACGTTTCTAAACTAATCCTCACACTCAGAATCCGAGATGTATTTTCCAAGTTTCTAAACTAATCCTCACACTTAGAATCCGAGATGTATTTTCCAAGTTTCTAAACTAATCCTCACACTCATAATCTGAGATGTATTTTATAAGTTTCTAAACTAATTCTCACACTCAGAATCCGAGATGTATTTTCCAAGTTTCTAAATTAATACTCACACTTATAAATCGAGATGTGTTCTCGATGTTTCATATTTATATATTTGGTCATTCTTCAGCTCTTCTATCAACTGTATTCCTAGACAGCACCAGGCCGAATCTTTCCTAACTGTCGACCGTCACAGGTGCCAGCCAAAAACCCCTGAACTGAATATGTTTCCCCATTTACACTAGTTCCTAATATAGTGCAGGTGATGAAATTTATTTCCTGACCTCATACTTTATACAATTAAATTTACAATATTTGCATGGAGACGCTTACACGTCAGGCATTTAACTTTTTCCAACTCTAAATAATAGCTACAATAAAATATTGACGTTGAAGTAGTCTAACTAAGGACCTGCAACAAGATGACATTGACATTTATCATGGCGACATAAGAGTAAATAAAAGTAAATGAGTAAATAAGAATAAATGTTACTGGTCATGTCTATAGTATTTCAATGGATCAACACCTCGATGTAACAATCACTTAAGTAGGTATGAGCCAATTTCCTCCCTCCCTAACAGCCAGTTGTCACAAGTAAACTTTACAATGTAATCTCTTTCTATGGTCGATTATGTTCCTTCTCCATTGAACATTGGTAATGTCAGAAGATAATGTCTGCTTCGCGCTTTCTGGCGATCTAGGTAAATATTTAGGCTGATCCGACCGTCACTGCCTGGACTTCAAAAAAGATGGTTCTTAATTGTCTAGACAGGTAAATGCTCTGTTATTCGTCAGTCATAACACTGCGCATCCGAACAATAGCTATCTGCACTACTTCTGTAGGTGCTAAGTGCCTGCCTATTCCAATGAATGAACACAAAAAATATTATGCCGTGTTTATTTACTTCTGAGTGAAATATTAAAGGCAGTGCTTTTTTCATACAACCGAACATAAACAAGACTGATCTATCAACTTCTCCCTTTTATCTCTGCTACATAAATAACATACCAACACTTATTAACACGGATCAGCGTGTTCCCACTCAAGTTATGGACATTTCCTTATATCTAACCAGTGTCTCCATCTTTCGACGATATTCATAATTTACATCTTAACAATAACCTACCAATTTTCACCATTATTATTTATTCACCAAAAAAAATCAAGATCGAAATCAAGAGACATATAATATCTACAATTTTTATACCAACACTCTGCTACCAATGTCAACCATAATCTGTAACAATCTCACAGCAGAGGAAAATCGTTACACATGAAATGTAGTATCAGAGAAAAGCTTCAACTGTTACTAAACTAGATAAAGTAAGAAATGAAGAGATAGAAAAAATAGTAGGTATACTATTATGTATTGAACATATCGAAAGACAGCAAGTAAAATGGTTCAGTCACCTTATAGGATGAACCCAAAACAATACCAATAAGAGCATATAACAAAAGAATATCCGGATATAAGGATGAAGGTAGTCCAAGAAACGCTGGATAAAAAGCATCAAGTTAGCCGTGAACAAACATGGACTTAATGCAACTAAGGCGACTTATCTGGACTAAGAGCGAAATCTGAAGCTCTGACTATTACGTTTCAAGGCAAGCGGAAATACGATCAACCCCAATTTACCCGGGGACAGACAATAGACAAAAGACACTGTTAAATGTAGTGATATCTTGTAACTTCAAAACTTGAAAATATAAACAAATATAAAATAACATGCATAAATAACACGTGACATCTTCAAAGAACACATATTATAAAATACACACAAAAAGCATCGATACCTAACGTAATCAGTTCATCAATATGATATCAGTCATGACAAGGTAACAAAAACAGTGAGGTCTTTGTGACTGGGTTACACTGCCGCAAGCTATAGTCTATTCACGCTACCATTACAAGTTTCGTTACCTGAAGCCAGGACATGTGTCACACTATATAGTTAAACATACAGGGACGGAAACCAATACTAATCGAAGTAGGCATTACTCTGTCATCGCAAATACTCGTATATAGGGATATTTAAATATGAGTGAGTGAGTATTTCTTTGATGTGTAGATCTTGACATCTATGCTCGTTTCCAGAACAAATGAACGAACTCAAAGGAAACGAAATTAAGATGGAAAGTGGACATGAATAGAAGACTTGATGTATGATAAATTTAACAAAGGCAACGAGTTAAGCAGTTAATGACTTCTATTGTTAGGACTGTATGCTGAATTAACCGTTATAATAAGGAATATTAGATGTCTCGTTAATGTGTTATCTAGATGACATAAAATATGCACACACGGCGTGCACATTATATCATACACGTGCACATGTAAATACCTGGAAGAAGCATGATTTCTAGATGCACAATATAAGTACCAGTTAGAAGCATGTTCTGCCCGTGTGTTGCCGGGGCCCGAAAGGGGAGCAAAGAATAGCAACACTGTTTACCTTCCACGCATGTCGTAAAAGGCGCCTAAAGAGGTTATGGGATGGAGCTGTCTGTCCCATCCCATAGAGGGTCTGAGACCCAGAGCCATGCTGAAGTCAAATGTGGCAGGCCGAAAGGCGCAGATATCGCAGCAATGATATAAACCATGGCACAACGCATTCCGTTCTCCGGACTACAACCCGCTAATCTGCAGGAGTTAGAACGTACACAGAAGAAGAAGCATGTTCTCTAGATGACATAATATGTGCATACACGGCTTGCACACTATATCACATATACACAATATAAATACCAGTTAGAAACAATTAAATATGCATTCACTGCAGCAGGCACATCTCGGGGAGGGGGTTTCATAAAAAATATATTTAAAAAAAAAGAAATATATGTTATTTGAGCATAAAATGAAGCATGGGAAAGGGGTTTAGAAAACACATTTAGCAATGGGCATGGTTGACGGCTATAGATCTAGAAGGGACATTTGATTATAAGCTTTGTTTTCTTCAAAGAGATTGTTGATAGTGGTATAACCAAAGCACGGAAATGTATTTTGATATTGAGAGTAATGACAGCTTGTGACGTTTAATGTTATTCTAGCACTGATATATCGGGGACGTTTAACGTTGTTCTAGCACTGATATATCGGGGATTGTGGTTTCTAGTATGGGACGCGATTATGTCTTATTCATATTGATACACAGATTGCCTGACTGAACAAGATTCAGAATGAGGGCATGCGCATCGTTTGTAACTTACCAACGATACACCCTGTGTTGCGATGATATCTACCCTTGATTTTCCAACCGTAGGTGAAAAATGTTGAGATGTGGCGAGCATGAGAATATCTTAAAATCAGTGTCTATATACATCACCATATCTCAATAAGATAAAAGGCTCCATGCTCAAAATGAGCAGATTGTTTGGCCACAAAAGGAACATAACATCCGACGAGCATGCGCTCCTAATTGCTTTGATCATTGTGTGTAGTGAATACCCAAATCCGTCTTTCCTATCTGACACTTCTTTGTATTCGTCACACTTGACGGAAGTTGCAGGGACATCCAGTGGTGTTGGATAGTAGAGGTAAATGTCTCATTGACAATGACAATTCAGAAAATTATGTATAATCTACACCCATGATATAATAATCTCACTTTATGATGTAATAATCTACACCCATGATATAATAATCTACACCCATGATATAATAGTCTACACCCATGATATAATTATCTACACCCATGATATAATTATCTACACCCATGATATAATAATCTCACTTTATGATGTAATAATCGACACCCATGATATAATAATCTACACCCATGATATAATAGTCTACACCCATGATATAATTATCTACACACATGATATAATAATCTACACCCATGATATAATAATCTACACCCATGATATAATAATCTACACCCATGATATAATAATCTACACCCATGATATAATAATCTACACTTATGATGTAACAATCTACATGTATGATATAATAATCAAAACTCATGATGTAATAATCTGCAATCATTTGTCATCAACACTATGCTAGGGTATTTTGTCATCACTCTCCGATGGGAAAACTGCAGAAATTTACAGCCGTGCCTCCCCCCCCCCCCTCAACTGGAACCAAGACTAATCTTACGATGGAGACACTGTCGTAAATGATGTCACAGGTATTGTCATAATGCATGCATATTTAGTGACTCAAAGAACTTACCCGGCAAGATGCATGAGGAAGTCGTCCACTGTCATTGAGTCGGGCTATGACCAGATAGATTCCTTAATATTCTTGCCAACAAATAGAGGGCAACAGCGAACCAATACAGTTGCGAGCATGGCTACAGACTGTTTCAAAAGGTAGATCAGCGGATAGACATATGACATAGTTATGTCTTAAGGGACGTCATTTGCTCAGAAGATTCTCAAAATTGTGAATAAGGTCGCCCTCAATATTATGTGAGATTGGTGTACAGATCGGAGAAGACCGTAAAGCCGAACACAATAGATATACAAATATACCGCTAAATCAGAGCATGGAACTATCAGCAGCTACACTGATGGATTTATTGAGACGGAGATCCGAGAATGTATAAGCTTATGTACAGTGTACTACGATGATAGCCTGCAGTCATAACTCATGGTTGAAGGCAAGAAGATACACATAGTACAACAACTTTAGAATATCTTATATATTTGAAGATTGTGGCATGATAAAATATCAATATCGGCCTTAATATGAAATATTCGAGAAGACGAGATATGAAGATGCACGATTGCATATGCCAATCTCCACCTATTTATATATTATATCAGCCGATATATCTATATCTATATATATATATATATATATATATATATATATATATATATATATATATATATATATATATATATATATATATATATATATATATATCACGAGAACATTTGTTGGAACGTTTAATAAACAGGTAAAGGGAACAGTAACATAAATAAACAGGTAAAGGGAACAGTAACATAAATAAACAGGTAAAGGGAACAGTAACATACATAAACAGGTAAAGGGAACAGTAACATTAATAAACAGGTAAAGGGAACAGTAACATAAATAAACAGGTAAAGGGAACAGTAACATAAATAAACAGGTAAAGGGAACAGTAACATAACTAAATAGGCAAGATGACAAATGTAGGTTAGGAAAAAAAAAGTGTTGACAATCAGTGCCGTGGATGAAACAACCCATAAGACATGGGTCCTAGCTGGCTAATGGTCATCGTTATGGCGTATGCGCTGAAGGCGCCACAAGTCGGTTGTTTATTTGAAACAGAAACGCCCACGCTGATGAAAACATGTATATGTACACGTGTGTGTATCTGGGCCAAAGGGAAACAAAGAATATAGGGAAATTATAACATGCTATACATGTCCAAGTTGGCAAATAAAGAAGTTTTATGGGGATGGAGTTGATTGTTTCCTCCCACAAGGATAAACAGAACCCAAAAAGTAATGAGGAAATCGGATGTGTCATGTCAAAAGACGAAGACTTCGAAGTCACGTGTAAACCATGACATATGCTCCTACGTTCGGCTCTGTGGTGTCGTGGTACACAGCGCGTCAGTGACGGCCAAGGTACAGAATTCGCTTCCCGCCACAGGTAATTGTGCATCCGGACCGTTCCGAAAGCAATGGCAAACTACTGAACGTATTTATATTGTCTAGAAAATCATCACAGTCAACGAATGTTGGGTTGATAGCTAAGTCCTGCAAAGGATATGCTACCAATTTATACAACGGTCTAGTAAAGGTTCTATGTTTAGTAGATTATGAAGTCAAGATATGAATCTAACGGTCTAGCTAAGGGGGGAAAAACAACAACAACAACAAAAAAACAAATAAAGAAAAATTCACATTTTAAAACAAAACATATCTGTACTATTGTAGTTTTAAAAAAAATTTGTATTCTTTTATTCTGACGAAGATCAACGATCGAAACGTGAGCTGTTTCGCCTTTGTTAATTTTGCATTTAATTTTTTTTAAAGTCTATTTATTATCAGTAGTAGGTATTTGTAATATAAAGTTACTTTATCAATATAATTAAATTATTGCAGTTAAACATAGTTCTCGAATGAAATTACTATTTGGTAGTACTCGCAAAATGTATGATAATGAATCTCATATATTCACATAAAACAAAAACAGATCAGGACCGTAGATACTTCTTCAGATTTTTTTTGGTTTAATTTTTTTGGGGGAGTGTTGGGGGGGGGGGGTTACCTAACAGATAGTCATTTTATCATTTTCATGTGGAATGTTCTCTTTTTCATGAATTTGTAAATGATCTTTTTCATGAGTCAGTTGATGACTCATGAAATATAAACGCTGGGGATGCTGACTTTTAAATATCACATTAGGAAGGAAGTCAGGGTTTTTTTTCGGCCATGTAAATAGACATATATGAAACAGGCCACATACCTATGGACCTAGCATCATCAATATTCATACCACTAAATACGAAACCCAGTGCTGTGGACTGTACAGAATATAGAACAATGAGTTTAATGAGTCATTTAACTAAAATACTCCTTAAGATAATACATGAAAGAATTAAGAACAAGATAGACACGGAGGGGTGAAGAGTAATTCGGTTTTACAAAAAACAAAGAAGCCAGAGAAGCTATACCGAGTATCTGGCTAGTGATAGATAAATAAGTAGAAGTAAAAAAAAAATATCTACATTTGTTTCATAGACTACAGCAAGGCCTTTGACAGATTCCAACATGAAAAATTAATCAAATGTCTTCAAGAAATAGGCATAAATGGAAAAAAACATCAGACTGATTAGAAATATATATTGGGAACAAACTGCATCAATAAGGTGTGAAAACAGCTACTCTCCATACATAGAAATAAGAAGAGGAGTAAGACAAGGATGCATTTTATCACCAAGCCTGTTTAATATCTACACAGAGAATATCTTTAAAAATATAGAAGAAATACCAAGACTCAATTTCAATGGGAAAATAATAAACAACCTTAGATAAGTAGATGACACTGTTCTTTTAGCTGAAAGTGAATATGAACTACAAAGACTAATAGATCAAGTCAATAAATCAAGTAATGAATATGGACTGGACATAAATATTTAAAAATAAAAACACCATGATAATCAGCAAAGAAACAGAAGAACAAAAGCTAAACATAAACATACAGGGAGAGAAACTACAACAAGTAAAACAGTATCAATATCTTGGAGACATAGTCACAAATGATGGCAGATGTGAAACAGAAGTTAAAAGGAGAATAGGAATGGCCAAAAATAACTTCAATGACATGAAGAAAATATTAACATCTAAACAAATTACAAACAAGTTAAAAGTGAGAATTATAAAATGCTACATCTATTCTATATTAATATATGGCAGTGAAACATGGACACTAAATAAACAATTAGAAGACATAATTGATGCATTTGAGATGTGGCTATATAGAAGAATAGGGAGAACATCATGGAAAGAGAAGAAAACAAATAAAGAGGTTATAAAAACACTTAATATGAAGAAAGAACTACTAAGAGAAATAAAGATCAAGCAAATAAAATATTTTGGACACATTAAAAGACCTTGTTGAAGACCTTAGTGAAGGGTAACGGCAAATGTAAGCGAGCAAGAGGTAGACAGAAATACAAGTGGGAGAGTAACATCACAAGATGGACATGTTACAGTCTAGCAAAGTGTACCACCAAGACAAAAGCCAGGGGATGGTGGAGATCAGTTTCAGTCAACCTTCGTTGCGGAGACGGCATTCAATGCTGATGAAGAGACATGATGGCATGACCAGTTTTGAGGGGGCGATAAAAAGCAGCAGGGGCAGATGCCGACCAAGACATCGTTGGCCAAGAGATATTTAGGAATGCATGTACATGTCACTAGAGGAAGCGATAGAACTTTCCAGAGACCGCGGAAAGTTCAGGAAATTCATAAAGAAGACAAAGTTCTGGAAATAATACGTAACATTACACAGTTCATGACCATTATTTTTAGGTAGTTGATGATATTTTTCATGAGGAAATTGATATCTTTTTCATGAGGTAGTTGATAACTATTTTCTTGAGGTAACTGATGACTTCATGAGGTAATTAATAACTCATGAGGTAACTGATGACTTCATGAGGTAATTAATAACTTCATGAGGTAACTGATGACTTCATGAGGTAATTCATGACTTTATGAGATAATTGATGACTTCATGAGGTAACCAAAGTACGTTTTCATGAGGTAATTGAATTGATAAACGTTTTCATGAGGTAGTTGAATTGATGAACGTTTTCGTGAGGTAGTTGATGACTTTAAGTTGTACTTTAGTTGATGACTGTTCTAATGAGGCAATTGTTGTTGTTTGTTTGTTGTTTGTTTTGCGTTCGCTCCATTATAACCAGCACGGATATTTGTGCGATTTCCACCGGGAGAGTGATTACTTTGTGTCACAGTTATGCGCCTTGTAGGCCTAGTACATCCGATTTAGGCATGCCTTGATAATTCGGGTGGGCTACCCTAGCCTGTGACAGCCTTCCTATCTGTCGCCAGACAGCGAATGTGTCAAGCCCCGTCTCCATGAGATAAATCTTGATGAAATCTAGTCATCTATTTTGTTTTTTATTTTGTTTTTTTCTGTTGTTTGTCTCTTGAAAAAGGTTCAATTTGAGCCGATACGTGGAGAATTGTCCTGTTTAGTTTTATTGTATGTTTTTTTATATATACTTTTTTATATATTTTTATTAATAGGCAAGGCAAGTGTTTTAGTATCCTGTTTTTAATTCATTTTGCTTGAATATTTGTTCATTAGGTTTCTGCGGCACCATCCACTTTGTCGGACACCCTCTGACCATTTGGTTATTTATACAGTGCTTGTCACCCCGGACTGCTATGCCTGTGCCAATCGGGTACTGAACCTTTTCTCTCTGCGAGCACGCTTCCGGTATAGGAAAGACTCGACAGTAGAGTTGGGCCCAGGCTGGGATCACCGTTAACTAGAAGCTTGTCTCGAGCAAACAATGCTTTTGTTCCAATTTCATCGAACCGTTTTCCGTACTCTTTACACATGACGCTGCCCTCTAGCGCTGTGCATATTTCTCAGTGTACTCATTGTGCTTTTATTTTTATTGGGACATCTGCCTGCATCGTACCGACTACATTGGCCGCCCTCCAATGCTTCTACCGAACTTACTAGCTTCACTGTGTGTCGACAGTGTTGCTGCATGTGTTGGCACAGAGATGTCGGAGATATTGCCTGTATTTTTGCGGTCAAATCTCTTTCCATCTGTTACCTCCACATTCACGGACACGATCCCCAAAAGGTTTAGCCAGAATCAGCACGAGCCGCTGTATTTCTGTTACCAGGGTGTGCCACGAGGAGGCACTTTTTGGGATTTTTGTTATCTGTTAACCCTGGGTCCGCCAGGAGCAAAGTGTTCCCTTTGCACCCCAGGTAATTGTTGACTTCATGAGGTAGTTTAGTTGATGACTGTTCTAATGAGATAATTGATGACTTCATGATATATTTGATGACCAATTTCATGAGGTAGTTGATAAAAATTATTTTTTGATAATACAGTAGGAATAAAGAAAAAAAAAATCAGATTGCTCCCTATTAATAATTTCGTCGGCAACAAATATTGAGTAGATCCCATATTTTGTGTATATACTGTCACGTCATACATCGTAACATACCGATTATATCCTGACATAGAACTAGTAAACTGATGTAGAATGTAGAATAATCAAAACAACTGAACTCATAAGGAATATTATGATAACATAACAACGATGTTAGAATCACGGAAATTCCGAAAATATAGTTAAAAAATCTGAAAGATTCCTAAACAGAAAATAATGTATATCTAAAATTATTGAAATATATGAAAATGTTAACTTATTTCATACTCGATGACCTCAGACGAAACAAAAATTACTTATTTATTGGAAATAATAGGTGAACGTCAAAGGTAATCATAAGGGTGAATAAAAGTGATGCTGTCTTTAATGAGGAAAAGTGACGTTATTATCTATTTCTTGTCTTATCTGTTCTTACCCATTTCTTGTGAACATAGTGAAATTATTGCGGTGAAATGTCAAGGGCGAAAGCACACATTTTCCAGTTATTACCTGAGTAGTAATGGTTATTGATGTTGATGTTTGAGTAGACATAAACGTTAGAAGGTACAACAGGTGAGTGAATGAATGTAGATATACACTGAAAGACGATTGACATGGGATATTTTCTATAGGTTGAGACAATAGATTGATCACAAATAGATGGTATACATAGGTAGTAGGGTGATACTCATCATTATCATCATGTGCCAAGCCGGCTGGCGTAGGCGGTCATGGCACTCCACAGCTCTCTGTCTACAGTATTATGTATCAAAGTCGTTGTTGTTTCCTTGCCGTGTCAGGTTGTTAAACTGTCTAATATTTTCTTACGTTGTCGCCCTCTGTCTCTGTTGCCTTCAATTTTGCATGTTGTGACTATGTTCTCTAAACCTTCCTGTCTCATGAAGTGGTCAAAAAAGAAGATTGCCTTTTCCTTATATTATTGATTAAGGCCCGTTTCGCAATTGACTCTTTCAACACCTCTACATTAGTTTTTCTGACAGTCCATGGTATTCTCAGCATTCGTCTGTAGAACCACATATCTGTTGCCTCTAATTTACCGCTTTCCATTTTGTTCATTGTCCAAGACTCGCACCCATATGTTAGTATAGGGGTTATATAGCACTGCAGAACTCTCTTTCTCACCTCTAATGACAAGGTCATATTACACATGATGAGACTAGGGATTAATAACATGTAGACGGGTGATAGGTTGACACTATTGATAATCACATGTTTGAGACTGGCATTGGTAGTAGGTTTAAACTAGTGATTTATGATTTGTAGACGGGTAGTATATTAAGGGATAAATCAAAGGTAGATAGCTGACATGGGTAGTAGGTTTAGATTAGGGGTTAATCACAGATAGATGGCATACTTGCGTAGTAGGTTGAGACTATGGATTAATCACTTGTAGGATTGATCACTGACATGGATAGCAGAGTGGAACTAGGAATTGTTCACAGGTAAACGATTAACATTTGTCGTATGTTGAGATCATGGAATGATCACATTTAGAAGATTGACATAGAAAGCAGGATGATGCAATGAATTACACACAGGTAATCGACTCACAAATGTAAGAGTTTGAGACTAGATAATAAGCAGATGAAAACGACGAAAATGGGTAGTAGGTTGAGAATACGGAATGATAACACGTATAAAACCGTTAGTGGTAGTAGGGTTAGATCATGGAATGAACAATATAGACGATTGACATGCGTAATACTTTGAAACCAGAGATTGATCACACGTAGATGCATGACATTGGTAGTAGGTTGAGACTAGGGATTGATCACAGGTAGATGCATGACATTGGTAGTAGGTTGAGACTAGGGATTGATCACAGGTAGATGCATGACATTGGTAGTAGGTTGAGACTAGGGATTGATCACAGGTAGATGCATGACATTGGTAGTAGGTTGAGACTAGGGATTGATCACACGTAGATGCATGACATTGGTAGTAGGTTGAGACTAGGGATTGATCACAGGTAGATGCATGACATTGGTAGTAGGTTGAGACTAGGGATTGATCACAGGTAGATGCATGACATTGGTAGTAGGTTGAGACCAGGGATTGATCACATGTAGGTGACTTACATTGGTAGTAGGTTGAGACTAGGGATTGATCACAGGTAGGTGACTGGCATTGATAGTAGGTTGAGACTAGGGATTAATCACAGGTAGGTGACTGGCATTGATAGTAGGTTGAGACTAGGGATTGATCACATGTAGGTGACTGGCATTGGTAGTAGGTTGAGACTAGGGATTGATCACAGGTAGGATACTGGCATTGGTAGTAGGTTGAGACAAGGGATTGATCACAGGTAGGATACTGGCATTGGTAGTAGTTTGAGACTAGGGATTGATCACAGGTAGGTGACTGACATTGGTACTAGGTTGAGACTAGGGATTGATCACAGGTAGGTGACTGGCATTGGTAGTAGGTTGAGACTAGGGATTGATCACAGGTAGGATACTGGCATTGGTAGTAGGTTGAGACTAGGGATTGATCTCAGGTAGGATACTGGCATTGGTAGTAGGTTGAGACTAGGGATTGATCACAGGTTGGTGACTGACATTGGTACTAGGTTGAGACTAGGGATTGATCACAGGTATGTGACTGACATTGGCACTAGGTTGAGAGTAGGGATTGATCACAGGTAGGTGATTGACATTTGTAGTAGTTCGAGACCAGGGATTGATCACAGGTAGATGACTAACAAGGGTTGTAGTTCGAGACCAGGGATTGATCACATGTAGAAGACTGAAAAGGGTAATAAATTGAAAGAGATAAATCGCATGTAGACGAATGACATGGGTAGTGATTTGAGATTAGAGGTTGATCACAGGTAGACGACTGATGTGGTTAATACGTTGAAACTAGACAGTGATGACAGCTAGACGACTGTTGTGGTTAATACGTTGAAACTAGACAGTGATGACACCTAGACGACTGATGTGGACTATACGTTGAGACTACGAATTGATCGCAGGTAAAAAGTGACTAGGGATTGATCACAGGTAGGTGATTGGCATTGGTACTAGGTTGAGACTAGGGATTGATCACAGGTAGGTACATGACATTGGTAGCATGCTGAGTCTAGGGATTGATGCTAGTACTCGATTAACAAGAGTAGTAGGTTGAGAACATGGATTTATCATAGGATTCAAGACCTGATATGGGTAATAGTTTGAGCCTAGGAATGTTTTATATGTATACGACTATGATATTATCTTGTGATCAGGAATTGATTAGAGTTAGACGACATACATGAGTAGTAAGTAGGTTCAGACCATGGATTGTCACAGGAAAATGACTGCTATGGGGATTATATTTAAATTGTAGTCTTAATATTTATACCAACACTCTGATACCGATGTCAAACATGTTCTTTAATAGCCTCTCACCAGACTAAAATCGTTACATGTGAAATGAAGTGTCTGAGAAAAGCTGCAATAGTTACTAAACTAGATAAAATAAAAAATTGAAGAAATTAGGAACATATTTGGTATATATCATGTATTGAATATATTGGAAGACAACAAATAACATGGTTCGGTCATCTTATGAGAATGAACCTAAACAAAATACCAACAAGAACATATAACAAAAGAATATCCTAGCATAAGGGCAAACCTAGTTCAAGAAATCGGGGATATAAAACATTAAGATTGTCTTGAATAAACATTATAAGGTAACAATCGTGACAAAAATTGTACTTACATAAATCCCAGGTGTTTAAAATTGTTCCACGAAGACACGACGGACTGTCACTAAAACTAGGGGGTTATAACAAAGCAAACAAGAAAAATACAAATTACAATACACAGAACATTTTCAACGTTTCAATAAAAAGGTCTTTATATCAAGATTCCGAAAAAAACATCAAATTACCAGGAATGTAAATTATGTTATTTCGGTTGGACACGTTCTTTTTGTGTGTTGTGATAATTTCCATTTGTCGTCATTTGTTATTTTGTGCGCATCTTGATAAAGACCTTTTGGTTGAATCGTTGACAATGTTTTGTGTATTGTAATGTGTATGTTTTGTTTTGTTTTGCTCATTATAAACCCCTAGTTTTGTAATAGTCCGTCGTGTCTTAGTGGAGCAATTATAAAAAACCTGTTTTTTACGTAACTAAACTTCTGTAACAAACATAGACTTTAATAATGCAATTTAACTATTGGACGAAAACTTAAGCTACAACCACTACGCTTAACGGCAGGTGTGAATATGTTCAACAGCCATTAACCTTGGTATAGACAATATACAATTGAGACTTAATTCATCAAATGTAGACGAATGAAATGGGTTGTAGTTTAAGCCTATGAATTCACTGCATGTAGACAGCTGGCCAGGTCCGTTCTATTCTCAACGAATCGTCCAGCAACTCATGTGAACAGGTTTTCCGTACGTGACCAACCACATACCCCGAAAAAGATGTGATCTCATCAAGGCATTCAACTTACGTACTCAAGTCACTGAGAAGGGACCAACCGAGAAAACGACTATTACAATAACAACTAACATTCCGTACAAGTATGTAAGTAACCCCAGGAACACAAACACAGAACATCTATATTCGAACCATAGGTGTGATATAATTATTTTATTTCTTATGTCCTTTGCGGAGCGCGGTAGCATAGTATCACTGGGTTTGCAGCGTGCCAGGTTTGAAACCACGATGGAAAAATAAAATCTGGATTGTGATTTTTCGCTTGACAAGATCACTTCTCTAGTAGACTGAGCAGTAAATGAGTACCTGACGCATGGCATGAGTTAGGGGAGGTAAAGACAGTAAGGAAGGGAACTGACCACCCCTCCTAATAGTTTCTGCGACTTAGTACATGAAGAGTTATCTTCATCCCCAACGGTATGTTGATGCCATCGGACATACCTTTATCTTTTATGGGGGGGAAGCGAACACCAAATATCCCCTACGGATTATCTACAGGCATGACGCTTGCACGGTTTTCATGCATCTGTGATGAAATGATATTGAATGTATCATTTATATTCATCGGTATATTTATGTTTATGTGGTATCGGTATCTTCTTCTTTCCTTCCCCTTTACGTGTATCGAGGGATATACAATGTTCTTGTTCTCGCTTTTTTTGGCAGCTTCAGATAATGTTATTTGGTGTTCGTGTAATGTCTCTTTGATGTTGTCGATCCAGCGTACTATAGGTCTACCCCAAGCTCTTCTTTCTGCTTCTCCTCTCTTCGTATACGCTTTATAAATTAATGGATCACACGGCATTCTTTCCAGATGACCAAACCATTGTATTTGTTGATTTTTTATGTATTGTAGAATTGATATGACACCCACTCTTTCTCTTATGACATCGTTTCTAATTCTGTGTCTTCTGGTCACTAATGTGGCTTTTCTCAGACATCTCATCTCTGTTGTAACCAGTTGTCTCTTATGTTTTGTTGTTAATGACCATGTTTGACATTGGTAGCACAAGGCTGGAATGAAGATACTTTGGATAAGATGTTTTTTGTTGACATTGGTAGCATTTTGTGTTGCATTAAAGGGGATAATTGACCCAGTATTTGATTCGCTTTGCTACAACGAATGTCTATTATCGATATGTCGGTATCGGTATATTTATGTTTATGTGGTATTGTTATCGGTGGCGATGGTTGTTTCAAAGACATACACACTACCAATATGCAGTATTACTGTCAATGGTGAAAACTTAAAGCAAGCGTATAAAGTCAAGCATCTTGGCACCATTTTAACAAGAGATGGAAGGTGCTCCAATGAGAAAATAAAATAAGATCACTAACTGAACTTATTAACAAAACGAGAGACGCAGAATTGTGGAGAAGCATGATCGCCTACGCCACTCGGTATGACACTTGATTGATTAATTGGTGTCGACGCCGTAATTTTAACACAGGCTAAATAAATAATTTAAAAATTAGAAACAGTATATGCAATGGAGAAATATCAATGGAGAACACGAGTTCGTGTTCTAGGATGTTATATTGAGTCAATCCTTTATATGGAAGCGAAGCATGGACAGTAAACAATAGTGCCCAAGATAAGCTGGAGCAAACTGAGATGTGGTATTTTTAAGAAGAATGATAAAAATTCATTGGACAGCCAAGAAAAATAATGTAGAAGTTCTTAGAGACGCTGGAATAAAACGACAAATTATAGCGCACCTTGAAACAGATAATAAAGTTGTTTAATGTATGTGATGAGAAAAGTAAAACGTGAACACTTTGTAACCACTGGATAGATCAAGGGAGAAGAGACAAAGGAAGACAAAGAGGGCAATTTCTGGATGGGTTGTCACTGTGCACAAAAAGAAGTCACCAACTGAAACTATTAAAAACACAAGAAACAGACCGTTGTGGAGCAGATTGATCGGCTAAGCTATTCCACATGACACTTGATTGATTGATTGATTGGTATCAGTGCCGATATTTTAACTTTTGTCGATATCACGAATATGAGAAGAGACCGACGTGGTAGAATGAACAGGAAGAACAACGGCTGACTTTTAGTCCAGAAGTATCTACAGATATCGTAATGGAACTCAGTAAGATTGCAGTCGGAATGATTGTAGTATGTAGTCAGAAATATTGTAGTTAGTAATATTTTAGTAAGTAAGATTGCAATAGGCAATATTTAAGTAAAATTGCAGTCATTAAAGTTGCAGTTAGTACTATTTAAGTAAGTAAGATTGCAGTCAGTAATAATGCAGTCAGGATAATTGCAGTCAGTAAGATTGCAATCTGTACGATTGCAGTAAATGAGATTGCAATAAGCAAGATTGCAGTCAGTAATATTGCAGTCAGGGTAATTGTAGTCGGTAAGATTGCAATCTGTACGATTGCAGTAAATGAGATATCAATAAGCAAGATTGCAGTCAGTAAGATTGCAATGGGTATGCTTGCAGTCTGTAAGGTTGCAATCAGTATGATTGCATTCAGGAAGACCTGTTCTCGATCAAATTTTTTATGGAGCCAAAAGTGTCTTACTTCAGGCAGTTAGAGTGGTAAGAAATCACATGTTTGACAATAATTCATGCAGACCGTTTTTATCATCGTATGCAACTGAGACAGTATATTATAGACACACAAGTTTCAGTCTCCCCGAAACTGGAAATTGGTGGCTGGGGTAACACAGGGCAAATATCAAAATGAACAGAAATAGATTTTCGTGTTACTCAAATAATTCGATAAAGCAACTTAACGTATTATTATAGCTTATGTATGACCATTTGTTAGTGTATAAATGTTCAAGTTGGTTGTCATGGCCTGGAACTTCAAGCTGAGAGAATGCAAGATTACTAACACGCAAGGGAAGGAATAGAAAAAAAGCATTAACGTACTCGACATTCTGTTTAGCAATTGGCAAGATCAAACAAGAATAACATGTGACCAGTAGATAGATAAGACATGCCAACAAAATCAAATCAAGGTGGACTGTGTATGGAAGACATATGAGGAAGCTCAATCACTTTCATACAACTTGCCATTTTACATCATATTTTCCATTATTCTAGTACATTCCGTTTGTCGGCGTTGTCAGGGGACAAAATATATAAATAGTGATTAACACAATTCGACAGCCAGGACATGTGGGTGTTGGAAGCAATGAAATAGCAGATCAACTGGAATCATGCTCGATTGTGACACAGGGCGATGGGGCACTGGATCGCGCTGGCGTGTTGAATTCCGTAAGAGACATAACACGCGAGAGTGAGACTAATGTGGATGATGATTCCTTTTCAATGGCCAGGATTAAAGATCAGGGATTGAAATGCGGTGTTGCTAGAAGTGAACATTTTGGAGGGCGCAGAAGAATGATGGTCAACCAGCATAGGACCGGTGCTGTAAGCAGAAGTGTAATGGCGGATACACTCAGGGAGAGATCGGAGCAACTATGGATGTGTCCAGTTTGCAGTGATGATGATCCGACGACTAACTAACACTAGTCGTCTGGCGCATTGCTGAGAGGTTAGAGCATTGGTCTCATACTAGTGAGGTCTAGAGTTCGATCCCCGGTTACGACTAGTTTTTTTTCAGTTGGAGGGTTAATTAAATTTAAAAAAAACCCTGTACATGACATTGCGACAGCAAGAGAATGCGGTCTTTATCACGAAGTTACAAAATCAATCCCTGCAACTCCTTAACGGGAAACATGCAGTACATGACAGTTTGAGACACTGTCTCTAAGTGTAAATGAGAGGATTTTAAGACAATGGTCGATGTAACGCATTTCCTTATTGTGTGTGTTATTTTACTTTGTGAAAGAGATGAAGATGGTGTTCGACGAAAGAAGCAGATACATTGTTTGTAAATATTAACATGCAAACGTTACAATTCTACTGGCAAAATGAAATAGTAGGAACATTTCCCCATGGTGGAATGTGGAAGTTCTGTGTACCAGGTTGAGTAAGAACTAGCAACAAAAGACAATTCTCACTTCAAATCCAGGGCTTGTGAAATATATGTCACTAACAATAGTTCAACCAATGTGCATACACGATTTTCGTATCTTTATTGAAAAAAAGGACCGTGAGTTTTTTATATAACCTTTACTGGAAGTGAAACATCTGTTTAAACATTTAACACAATAATGAAATGACCGTGTAACTTACCTAATAAGGGATTTGTCCGCTGAAGGTATTCTTTAAGTGCATTTATATCAAAGTCTGCTGATCTTTTACCCCAGCTTGTAAAACCTGTCCGGCTCCAGCTGGGTCTCTTTCCCCACTTGTCCATTTGACGCCAGTTTTTAAAATTTCTCTTAACAAATATGTTCTCGTTTGTAAAATGTTGCGGTAGAGTGTTTCTCTTGCCCCAAACAGACATCTCTTTCCACCTTTTATCGTTGTCAGGAATTGTATTTCTCTTACCCCAGACAGCCATGTCTTTCCATCTCTTGTCTATTTCATCATTTTTTCTTTTTCCCCATACGGACATTTCTTTCCACTTTTTGGCAATGTCTAACGGAGATCCTTGTTTACCCCAAACAGTCATGTCCTTCCAAAGATCTGCCGATCGTTTACCCCACACAGACATTTCTTTCCATTTTTTTTCTATATCGTCATCACGTTTTCCCCATACAGACATCTCTTTCCACTTTTTATCCAAACCATCATTCCGTTTTCCCCATACAGACATCTCTTTCCACTTTTTATCCAAACCATCATCCCGTTTTCCCCATACAGACATTTCTTTCCACCTTTTATCCAAACCATCATCCCGTTTTCCCCAAACAGACATTTCTTTCCACCTTTTGTCAATATCGTCATTCCTTTTTCCCCATACGGACATTTCTTTCCATTTTTTTTCCATATCGTCATCACGTTTTCCCCATACAGACATCTCCTTCCACTTTTTATCCAAATCATTATCCCTTTTACCCCATACAGACATCTCTTTCCACTTTTTGTCAATATCGTCATTACGTTTCCCCCAGACAGACATCTCTTTCCACCTTTTTTCTATATCATCATCACGTTTACCCCAGACAGACATTTCATTCCACTTTTTATCTCTATCGTCATCACGTTTTCCCCATACAGACATCTCTTTCCACTTTTTATCTATATTGTCATCACGTTTTCCCCATACAGACATCTCTTTCCATTTTTTATCAATATCGGCATCACGTTTACCCCATACAGACATTTCTTTCCACTTTTTATCTATATCGGCATCACGTTTACCCCATACAGACATCTCTTTCCACTTTTTATCTATATCGGCATCACGTTTACCCCATACAGACATCTCTTTCCATCTTTTATCTATATTGTCATCACGTTTTCCCCATACAGACATCTCTTTCCACTTTTTATCTATATCGGCATCACGTTTACCCCATACAGACATCTCTTTCCACTTTTTATCTATATCGGCATCACGTTTACCCCATACAGACATCTCTTTCCATCTTTTATCTATATTGTCATCACGTTTACCCCATACAGACATCTCTTTCCACTTTTTATCTATATCGGCATCACGTTTACCCCATACAGACATCTCTTTCCATTTTTTATCTATATTATCATCACGTTTTCCCCATACCGACATCTCTTTCCATCTTTTATCAATATCGGCATCACGTTTACCCCATACAGACATCTCTTTCCATCTTTTATCAATATCGGTATCACGTTTACCCCAGACAGACATCTCTTTCCACTTTTTATCTATACCATCATCCCTTTTCCCCCATACAGACATTTCTTTCCAGCGCTTATCTGTATCAACACTCGTGCCGTCGTCGCCACGTTTACCCCACGAACTAAAACTAGACCATTTTCTTTTATTTAATGTGTCATTATCATCACTACTTTGTGACAGAGTATTATCACGTTCAGGAATATTCTTCAACCCGTATTGCATCTCAAGCCACGCCATTTCTCCTAAATGATATGGGGAACTCCAGTTATTTTCTTGCTGCAAACTTGGACTTATTTCTTCACTATTTGTAGCAGAGTTTTCCAAATGTTGGTTATATACTTCTGAGCTGTCAAGAGGTAACGTGTCTTTTGAAAGTGTTTCTATATCTAGTGAACTATCTTTGGGCATTTCTATAGTAGCAGTTCCATCTAACAGTGGTTCGTGGACATGCTGAGAAAATGAAGGCTGCTGGGGATTAAATATTTGTGTAGCCGATGATAGGTCTTTTGCGAATGTGAGTACAAAAACATGCAGAATCGTCAAGGTAATGGTTGCAACGTGTGCTGGTTCCATCTTCTTAAATTATTCTTGTTTATTTATTCTTGGGAAACTTGTGTATATCTGAAGAAGAAAAAAGGAGAAAGATATTATAATTTTGTACTAGTTATGTTATATATATATATATAAAATCTATATAGCTCGCGAGAGTGCAACTATTGTGTATGATGGTTCCTTTTCAATGACGTCCGTATGTATGTGTGTATGTATGTATGTATGTATGTATGTATGTATGTATGTATGTATGTATGTATGTATGTATGTATGTATGTATGTATGTATGTATGTATGTATGTATGTCTGTATGTATGTATGTATGTATGTATGTATGTATGTATGTGTGTGTGTGTGTGTGTGTGTGTGTGTATGTATGTATGTATGTATGTATGTATGTATGTATGTATGTATGTATGTATGTATGTATGTATGTATGTATGTATGTATGTATGTATGTATGTATGTATGTATGTATGTATGTATGTATGTATGTATGTATGTATGTATGTATGCATGTATGTATGTACGGGTGTGTGTGTGTATATGTATGTATGTGTATAATTACGTACTCATGTATGTTTGTATGCATGAATGTATGTGTATAATTACGTACGCATGTATGTTTGTATGTGTGCATGTCTCCATACTTTCACGATTAACGCGTCTCATTCATTATTAAATCGTTCTCTGATGACCGAACTCGATATTCGCTGGAGAACTATTAGTCGATTATATTCATGCATACTTGATGATAATTACCACTGATTTGTTACATCCACTTTTGAAATTCAGAGGTATGTCCTTGACTATGAGTTCGTAGATGGTCAATAAGCCACATTCTAGCAGCAAATGTTCTTGAACAGTTCGGACATTAGATGGCCACTATATATGGTTTTTAGTCCACCCGTGACTTTTTATATATTCTCCGCTGTTGAGCTGCTATCGCATCTGCCCCTTTTTTCACAATTTTCTGCACCTGCATTGACGTTAGAGCGCCATAGAAGCTCTATTTTGTGAAAATTATTCCTACGCATAGTTGTCTATTTCATTGGCTGTCATATTAATATGAGGTCTTTAACGAGTCTATGTAACGCTTTCTTGTACCACCAGTGAAGGTATGCCCATCTGCAACTACCATAAAGAAGTATCCGCCAATGTGACACACTGCAACCTTTTGGGATTAGCATCCGCCATTCACACGAATATCTTTCTTTGTGTGGATTTTTTCAGTTTCTTTTGTTGTATGTCTATCCTATAATATTACATTATTTGTCTGTATCGTTTTGTTTGATCTCTATACTTTTAGTTTTCTCATCTTCTTCTTCTTTCCTTCCTCGTTTACTCTTTACGGGTGTCGAGGGAGATACAATGTTCTTGTTCTCGCTTTTCTGGCAGCATGATATAATGTTATTTGGTGTTCGTGTAATGTCTCTTTGATGTTGTCGATCCAGCGTACTCTAGGTCTACCATTGGCTCTTCTTTCTGCTTCTCATCTCTTCATATATGCTATCAATCAATAAAACCCATAACCCTTCAGGGTCGTAGGGGTACCACATTGGAAGCTTCAGCACACAGAGTCCTCCAGCGAATTCTATCCTCAATATATATGCTTTATAAAGTAATGAATCACACGGTTATTTCATCATTCATATTATTTATGACTTGTGAATGTATCCATACCGTTGTCACACATTGATTGCTATATTGTGTTCTTCATGAAAACATTTTTGTTGGAAACGTCATATTTTGTGTTTTTCTATGTGTATTACAATTATTAGCAAAGTTCAATTACCATTTTTCAAGTATCACGTGCTCAGAATGATGCTTACACTATGTTCAACTATTACTATTATCGCTATTCATTTCAATGGGGGCGGATCGTCGTGGCACCCTTGACGTTCAAATCACTGCATTACGATATTGGACCACATACGACAGAGCAAGGTTGAAAATTGCTATATGTATTGCATTTTGATACCATTAAGGTTATTTGTCTTATAGCTTGTCTACGTAGAATTCTAGGAGTAACAATAAGAGACAGATTCAGAAACGATAGCATCAGAAGACTAACAAACACAATATCAATCCTGGATTATATTAGAAGACAACAAATATGAAGCCCAGAAAAATGCCGTCTCCGGAGAACTCTACGATTCAATGCATAATGGACTCTAAAACGATGAAAAAGGAAGAGATAAAGTTGATAGTACTTACTACTATTTTCTAGAATGATGGTCACAATGTTGTGTCATACTTACAGCGTATTATGTTCTGACTATATCCTGTATAATTAAGTGCGAACGTAATCAGAAGAAATGATTCTCAGCAATATATTGCTGATTCAAACAGAAGAAATAATTCTTAGCAATATATTCCTGATTCAAACAGAAGAAATAATTCTCAGCAATATATGGATGTGAGAGCTGGAAAAGCTCTTTATCTTCAGAAAAGAAATTACTGAGTTTCGAGAACAAATGTTTTCGTAGGATTACTAACACCCATTTGGAGTGAATTCAAAATGAATGATAAAATCAGAGAAGAGACACATCACAATTTCATCACAGATGTTATCAGAAAAAAAGCTGTTGGTCCTTCATCGGGCATGTCCTACCCTCAGATACCAACAGAATAAACCACCAATCTCTTGAATGGATACCTACAGGCAAAAGAGCCAGGGGTACACCAAAAGAAACACTCAGGAGAACAATACTTAGAGAAAGTAAAACAATCAATATCCATACTATTTAAGAGATGCACAGAATAGTTATGAACATACAGAATTGGAAAGATCTGACCTCTGCCCTATGCGCTAACTTCAGCGCAAAAGTAAAATGAATAAATGAATGAATGAATGAATATATTGCTGATTCAAACATAAGAAATAATTCTCAACAATATATTTCTGATTCAAACAATGAATCCAGACTGAAGATTTTGTATTGTTTTAATTTGTAATGTCAAATGTATCTGTCATATAGTGATTACTAGAATATTATCATCATCACCAAGTGCTGTCTCCGCAACGAAGGTTGGTTGCAACAGATTTCCAACATCCCTTGTCTCTTGATTTGGTGGTGCACTCTGCTAGACTGTAACCTGTACATCTTGTGATGTTTCTCTGCCACTTAAATCTCTGCCTGTCTCTGTCTCGCCTCTCTTCGACTTTACCCTCAAGTAAGGTCATTAACAAGGTGTATTGTGTTTTAATGTGCCCAAAATATTTTATTTCCGTGAACTTTATTTTCTTTAATAATTCTTTCTTCATATTAAGTGTTGTTAGAGACTCTTTGTTTGTTCACTTCTCTTTCCATGATGTTTCCCCTTGTCTTCTAATTATCCAAATCTCAAATACTTCAATTCTATCTTCTAATTGTTTGTTTATTGTCCATGTTTCTAAGCCATACATTAATATAGAAATATTATAGCATTTTATAATTCTCACCTTTTTAACTTGTTTGTAATTTGTTTAGATGTTACTATTTTTCTCATGTCATTGAAAGTACTTTTATTCATTCCTATTGCCCTTTTAACTATTGTTTCATATCTGTCATCATTTGTGATTACGTATCCAAGATATTGATAATGTTCTACTTGTTGTAGTTTCTTATTATGCATTTTAATATTTAGCACCTGTTCTGTGACTTGATGTAATTGCTGATTAGCATGATTTTTGTTTATTCGACGTTTATATTCAGTCCATATTCTTTACTTGATTTATTGACATGATCAATTAGTCCTTGTAGTTCATATTCACGTCCTCTCAATCAATCAATCAAGTGTCATGCCGAATGGCGTAGGCGATCATGTATCTCCACGACTCTCTGTCACGTGTGTTGTCAATAAGCTCGGTTGGTGAGCTTCTACCTTGCCACAACACTAACATAATACTAAGTCCATCTACTAAATTTTCTCTTTGTCGTCCCTTATCTCTTCTCCCACCGATCTTTCCAGTGGTTATTAAGTGTTCAAGTTGTATTCTTCTCAGCACATGCCCTTGGAAACTTGACTGTCTGCCCCTAATGTTTGATATGATTGATCTTTTTAGCCCAGCACCAATGAGAACCTCTGCATTCGTTTTCTGTGCTGCCCATGGTAGTTTCATCATTCTTCTCAGAAACCACATTTCTGTTGCCTCTAATTCGCTTTGAATTGTTTTCTTTATAGTCCATGCTTCACATCCATAAAAAAGAATTGTTTTGATATAACATCACAGCACTCGAATGCGGGTCTGCATTGATAGTCTTCCATTAAACAAAATGGTTCTCATTTTTGGAATGCTGATTTGGCTTGTACTGTTCGGCTCTTTATCTCACTTGAGCATATACCTTCTGATGTTAAGAGGGTGCCAAGATATTTCACCTTGTACTAATTTTGTGTCATTAATTATTATGTTGCATTTTGGTGGTGTAGTCACGTCCCCGCTAGAATATAAGATGTTTTAAAATATATTCAAGAATACAAGCCACACGAATCAGATGACAGCATGATATTAACTGTTCAAAAAATAGTAAATGAGATGTCGCATGCACTATTTGCATTTAGGAGGTACCTGAGGGGCATAATGTGGAATGTATTTACCTAGCCAGCCAGAGGAATCGTCGGTTTTACGAACATTTCGACAATAGCTAAGGGAGACTTGGCACATATGGATTTGTAAGGAAAGCAGAGTCATCCTTACATAACCCATAACAATTCTTTGTATTACGTGATTAATAAACATAAATTAATATCTTACACAAATGTAAGGACGTTCTCATAGATCGAACATCCAAAAGCAAATTAGATGTTGATTGAAAAAGATCATTTGGAGAATTTTTTTTTTTCTAAATGAGTCACGCCCATTTTAAGAATGCATTACATACCACCTTGATTGTATCAGCGAATAATACAGTTAGAGATATGATCAACAGAAGATTGTAAATTGCATTTATAGTTGCAAGAATAACATCGCTTATTCTAGGTAGACTCTTGCAACCATTAAGAGTTTTATAATTGCAAGAATGACATCGCTTATTCTAGGTAGACTCTTGCAACCATTAAGAGTTTTATAATTGCAAGAATAACATCGCTTATTCTAGGTAGACTCTTGCAACCATTAAGAGTTTTATAATTGCAAGAATAACATCGCTTATTCTAGGTAGACTCTTGCAACCATGTAGGGTTTTATAATTGCAAGAATAACATCGTTTATTCTAGATAGGCTCTTGCAACTATGAAGGATTTTATATTAAATAACACCTATTGGCTAATAAATGTCACATCACAACTCTGGGCTTATTAGAGTTATCGTTTATTTCACTGGTCACTTTTTATATTTATAACGAGCCCACAGATACAAACTTTATCTTGAAAATTTTCATCCAATGTGAAATGTGAAAATCAAGAATGAAAAGCGCACTACGAAACACATGTTATAAATGAAGGCATGTCAATGCAAAGATTGAATGATCTTACACGTCAAACCCACATGCTCACGTCTCTATTGTCTTTACAGAAACTCACAGAAACATCTGCCTTTATACCAGGCTCTCTTTTACCAATATTAATGAACGTGGAAGTTCTATTTCTGTTTCCTTAGCATGCGCGTATGAGAAACATGCAACAGTCTAGTAAGAGTATGAACAGATACATGGGCTTGTGTATATTAATATTGATATTTTCTACATTCAGACTTCTGCCAGTCTATGTGCTCATTATCTGCGCTGGGTTAGTTCAGTAAACAACGTGTATATCTATGTCATTAAATTATAATCATATACCTGTCTACGGTAAGTTATGGTAAGACGAACTGAAATCTGCTGTTTCATTGGTGGATTTAATATTGTTGCGAAATGGAGAAAATGGTTGCCAAGATACAGTGTGATGTCATTGTCATGCGCATTACAGCACTATCGAGAGTTTGAGAGTAACACTATTTTTCAGCACCATACTATCAGCTTATACCAGTATAGCTAATTATATAAATAATTTCACTCTTGACTCTTGATCTGTCAAGACCAGAGGTGGGAAAAAATAAGACAAGCGAGCCAAATTAGACCAGGAAGGTTAGTTGTACAGATCTACCAGGCTGAATGAAATTGTCACATGTATCTGTAACTATATATATATATATATATAAATATAAAATGACATATTCATTCCAGATTGTTCTATTGTGCTACCTTTCCCTTCAATCCCGTTGCAAATTATCTGAACGCCTCTCTGTCTCGGGCAAGCAGGCCTGCAGTGACCAGAGACATGTGTATACATTCTTCTGTACCTATACTGTCAAAATATGCTACGTTGAACTCCAATGTACTAAAATAAGGTAGATTACGATGCACCCCAAAAAATAGTAATTTGCCTCAATGATCTAAAAACGCACACACCTCTGATCTTGAGTAAATAAAATGTGTTTGTGTGTCCAATGCGTGTATGTTGTCATTGCCAGTTTCATGTCTGCATCATTGCGCTAGGACTATTACCTAGAAGATTTCTCATCACAGTAGTGGTTGTCATTTGCTAGTCTCATGTGTCTGCTGTTAAATATCTGCTAATAATGATTTTGGAATAGTGCCTATAAATTTGCTGTTTTTAATTTTTAATATGACTGTTTTTACTGTTGTTTGTCTTATATATATGGATATATAGTCTTTTTATATAGTCCATATATAAATATATATGTCATAACAGTCACTGTTATGTAACATACGGTTGTGAAACATGGACTCTAAGTAAAACAGCGGCAAAGAGGATCAACGTCTTCGAGCTGAAATGCTACAGGAAGATACTTAGAATATCATGGAAGGATAAAATCAGAAACTCAGATATTATAAACACATTGAATATTCCAGAGTGTTGGTTACTAAACACAATAACAAAAAGAAAACTACGCCTGTTTGGTCATATAAAGAGACATAACTGTTTAGAAAGACAACTAATGGAGGGAAGAATACGAGGAAAGAGGAGAAAGGGCAGACCAAGAAGACGATGGACTTACGACATTAAAGATAACATGAATACATCGCTAGAAAATGCAAGCCACATCGCCCAAGACAGAGAGAGGTTCAGAGAGTTCATTGGGAAGACAATGTTCTGGAAGGAATACGTCACATGACACAGTCAGTGTATGCAACTAATACAACTACTATCGATCAAATGATCAAATGATCGACATAACGATGTTGAGGTCCAGTAGCAAGCGGACATAATCAACTAAACTGATTGCGAGTCATTCAGATCTATCGATACAACCACATTTGTTCTTCTGCCTAAAAGACATCGTAATTCTATCTGTGTTCCTTCCATGCCGAATTCGGAGTATGTGACAGAAGCCATATCTCTCCAGTTCAAGCGATGTGATGCTACTGTGTGTAAGTCTTGCATGTTGTAGACACCAATTATAATACCCTCTTTGGTGTTCTGCGAAAAATCTCTCTTGATATTTCTTTTCTTCCTTTGCCATCCTACCCATTTTAATGTTTACAGTAGTTGTCTGTTTTCATTCACTCTAAGCCCATGTCCGATATAAGCCCACCGTTTGCTTTTTATTATTGTAGAAACGTATTGCTGTTTGGTGTCTTTTCTTACTTACACGTTTGACTTGAATTGTTCCTAACTAACATTTACGAATCTTCTAAAACATTTATTTTCAAATGAGCTCAGTTTTTTTCTCCAGCTGTCATTTTCCAAATTTCGCAATGAAATGATATGCAACTTAAACATTGCATCATAATATATACTTGCCAAATGTAATCACACAACTATTACCTCTGTTCTAACCTTCGCATGCATATCAATGGCACTGATTGTCATAGTGCCCGTGACATTCTGGTCACTGCAATAACAGTGTGCACTACTGACGATAGAGCTAGGTATATCCTTAAAAATCGCTAAATATATGAATTTTTGTATACCCATACCCGATAGTTTGATATCACTGGTCAACAACAAAACTGTTACTCAATTAAAAATGTCATAATCTGTAGTGTTTTGGTGTACTTAATATGAATATAGCGATAAAAATATTTTGTACTGGCTTTCTTTTTGAAGATATTCCATGTGGTTTATATTATATGTTTCCTCGTGTACATGTATCCAGTATGACAGCAACATAATTGTTAAAAAGCCTAGAATGATGTAAAACCTACAGCAGAATATTTTCTTGATTCGTCTGATGAGGACAAAGGTGAGCCGATCTGTTCTTCTCCTGGTCCGTCAGCATGCAGTGATCCAGATTTTCACTGTGGTGCATCATCAAACCCCCTCACAGAATAACATAATCAGAACTAAATTATCTGGTTCGTGTTTTGGATTTGTCAAGATCAAGGCGGAATTGCTCGGATAAAGTCTCCAACAATAGAATCTCATAGAAGATGATGTCACAATTACTTCATATCCGAAGCGCCATCAGCAATTGAAGCTTTTATTCATTAAGGAAAGTAATCTGGGGTTCTTTTCCGATATTGAGGGCCTTATAAAAGCCTTAAAAATAACTTCTGACCCGCAAGAATGGAGTCGAATTGTTAATTCGTTGAAAAAAGGCTGTGCTTTTGCACAATGGGAACCGTCTTTCATCTATCCCAGTAACACATGATGTTCACATGGAAGATTTGTCCATTTAGACATTCATTCATTCATTCATTTTCCTTTTGCGCTGAAGTTAGCGCATAGGGCATTAATCAGATCTCTCCAATTCTGTCTGTTCAAAGCTATTCTGTGCAGTTCTTGAATAGTATAAATATTGGTTGTTTTACTTTTTCTAAGTATTGTTCTTCTGAGTCTTTCTTTTGGTGTACCCCTTGCTCTTTTGCCTGTAGGTATCCATTCAAAAGATTGGTGGTGTATTATGTTGGTGTCTACGCGTAGGACATGCCCGATGTAGGACCAACGGCGTTTTCTGATACCATCTGTGATGAAATTTTTATGTGTCTCTTCTCTGATTTTATCATTCGATTTGAATTCACTCCAATGGGTGTTAGTTATTATACGAAGACATGTGCTCTCGAAACTCAGTAATTTCTTTTCTGAAGATAAAGAGCTTTTCCAGCTCTCACATCCATATGATAGCACCGGAACAACGCAGGAATTAAATAAGCGCATTTTCGTACGTGTGCTGATTGACTTTGACTTCCAGATCTTAGACAATATGTTAAATACCACCAATTTAGACATACCATAACTTAAACAGATACTGGATTACATTGAGTATAACAAGTACAGCTGGCAACTATGTGGTGATTTAAATGTAGTTGTAATTTTAATGGGACTGCAGTAGGGATATAAAAAATACATGTGATTTTTATGTGAGTGGGATAGCCGAGCAACAGAATTGCACTACTTGAAGGAATCGAAATTAAGAATAAATGTGGTAGTTGGATAGAAGAATTTCCAGCACCCAGATCTGGTCGAGGTGGAGAGAAGAATATCCAGCACCTAGATCTGGTCGAGTTGGAGAGAAGAATTTCCAGCAACCAGATCTGGTCGAGTTGGAGAGAAGAATTTCCAGCAACCAGATCTGGTCGAGTCTGACACAATCTTGCTACCACCACTTCACATAAATCTAGGTTTGATCAAGAATTTCGTGAAAGTCATGACCGGACTTTTCCAACTTGTCGATATCTGCATGAAAAAATTGCATCTAATCAGTGAAGTAAAGATTAAAGAAGGAATTTTTGTGGGTCCTCGGATTGGAGAGCTCTTAAAAGATGACCGGTTTAACAAGATGCTGCAAGGTGATCTGAAACAAGCATGGAATGCTTCTTGCCTAGTGTCCACAAACTTTCTTGGTAATGTTAGCGCAGAAAACTACAAGGAACTAGTAGATGACATGCTAAATGAAATATCAGATACTTGACTGCACTATGTATCTAAAAATCTACTTCATTCCCATCTGGATTTTTTTTCTGAGAACTGTGGCGGGGATAGTGACGAAAATGGCGAACGCTTTCATCAAGCTATCGCAACAATGGAGCAAGGATACCAGGAAAATTGGTCAACTAAAATGCTAGCTGCCTATTGCTGGACAATCCCCAGAGATGCTCTCAAACAGCGATACCAGACACAGGAGAGGAAATCTAAGAAGTAGTCTATGACTTGATTTTTTAAAGGTATTGACAGTTGCATTATTACTATTGTCATACATTTCATGATGTAAAGATTCATTTTTGCAGCTTACAATACAACTAGAGTTAATTATGTGTCTGTCATAATCGTGCCAGTACTTCACAATTGACAAGAAATGACTAATATAATCTCATAGAATAATAGAATAACTTTTGTAGAATTTGTTGACTAGTTTAGTCTGCGCGGTATTTGTTAAGCTGATCTACCTTGTGTGTTTCATCATCATCAAGTGCCGTCTCGGAAACGAAGGTTGGCTGCAACGTATCTCCAACATCTCCTGTATCTTGTCTTGGTGGTGCACTCTGCTAGACTGTAACCTGTCCATCGTGTAATGTTACTCTCCCACGTGTATCTCTGCCTACCTCTTGCTCGCTTCCCTTTGACTTTACCCTCAAGTAAGGTCTTCAATAGGGTGTCATGTCTTTTAATGTGTCCAAAGTATTTTATTTGCCTGATCTTTATTTCTCTTAGTAGTTCTTTCTTCATATTAAGTGTCTTTATCACCTCTTTATTTGTTTTCTTCTCTTTCCATGATGTTCTCCCTATTCTTCTATATACCCACATCTCAAAGGCATCAATTTTGTCTTCTAATTGTTTATTTAGTGTCCATGTTTCTCAGCCATACATTAATATGGAATAGATGTAGCATTTTATAATTCTCATTTTTAACTTGTTTGCACTTTGTTTAGATATTAATAATTTCCTCATGCCATTGACGGTACTTTTAGCCATTCCTATCCTCTTTTAACTTCTGTTTCACATCTGCCATCATTTGTGACTACGTCTTGTGTGTTTACGTCTGTACTGATGCTACTCCAGCAGTATCACTTATTATCGATGAAATCCTGACAGCAAGGTTTACTGAATATCTGCCTTATACTTACAAATGATGTTTTAGTGTTTGTTTTCTTTTACCTTCTAGAAGATTGGCTTTCGATATGTTTTATGTATGTCATCGTGTTTCAATTTCATTAATTTAATAAAATTCTTCAAACTATTTTAGATAGCTTTTGCTTTGTTAGTCTCCTGATCATATTATTTCGGACACCTTTTTTTCAATTGTGCATCAGTCTCTTTGTGCTACCATCCCCTTGTGAATTGTTCAATTTGTGCTTCCTCACCTTCAAGTGTCCCTTTTTCTCTTTCTTCTCTATCTCCCGTCAATAGTATATCTTATCCTTTGTACTCCATCTCCCTTCAATTGTGCATCGTTTTATTTGTGTCCCCTCTCCCTTCAGTTGAGTATCGTCTTCTTCGTGCCTCCCACACCTGCAAAAAATTGTGGTTTTTTTAAAGAAAAAAATTTCGCCCACGCTGAGAACCACTGTATGTTTAGCCAGTGCATTTCAATTATATTAAGTGTCTGTACCACACGCAAGATCACATTTTTAGTTGTTTGTAACACACGTACGATCACATTTTTAGTTGCCTGTACCACACGCAATATCACATTTTTAGTTGTTTGTAACACACGTACGATCACATTTTTAGTTGTCTCTACCACACGCAAGATCACATATTTAATTGCATTTACCACACGCAAGATCACATTTTTTTTGCCTGTACCACACGCATGATCACATTTTTAGTTGCCTGTACAAAATGCAGGATATTTTTAGTTGCCTGTACCACACGCAAGATCACATTTTTTGTTCCCTGTACTACTCTTTCACACTCCAGAAACATATGCACCATAGAAATATTACTCTTACATGCATCCTCCTCACAGTTGAATGCAGGAAAGATTTCAACGTGAAATTCGTACCATAAATACATTTGGTAAATAAATTATCTCGTAAAAATACTCGAAAATAAAAACATAGAAATATTTCCCAATCATAGAAAGCAAAATAAATCAAAATGAGGAAAACATGAAGAAAATATGACATAGGGCAATTCTCGTATTATCAAGGTTAAATTTGTGATGTGGCACTGCCTACGGGCTCTCCAGCAATGCGCACTCGAACCGGAAACAAATGTATTCCCTCCCCTTGTCGATCATTTCTACTCTAAACGCAGAAGACTGCTATTAAACAGGCAATTACTCTGGAGTTCTGTATTATTGAGGATATCCACAGATTTTCCGTGTATTAACACCCCTTGATCCCGGAACTTTAGAAGCGCGAGGAGACAATACATAAGTACGAACAATCGAAGGAAGCATAATTGGAAATAGAGAAAGTAAACAAGTTAAATAAAGAGTAGAAATCCAGAAGAGAAAGTATTGAAGACAGTTGAAATTCAAGAAAATGGGAGCAGAATAATAGCGATAATTTCAAGAACAATAAACAAACATATATATATAGTATCGGGCTCTGTGCCGGAGTGGTAGCGAACTCGTCTGTGAAGTGTGGGTTCGAACACTGCTGCAAGCAATTATTCATCCAGGCCGTTCAAAAAGCAATGGCAAAGTACTGAATTTATTTATATTGCATATATATACTATACAGTCAAAGCAATCTTTGTGGATGGCTGCATCCCGAATAGGATATATTACCAATGAACGTGTCTTCGTACTTCACAAGATGATGATGACCATTTTGTTACATCCACTTTTGAAAATTCATTTAGAATTATGTCCATGCCTAAATAGTTTGTAAATGGTAAATAACGCCATATTCGATCTGTAAATGTCATTGGACAGTTTGGACATGGAATGCCCATTGACGACATACAGTATGAAACAGCTAAATGTTATTGAATAAAACGATATTTTAAATATTTTTCAATAATAAAGAAAAAGCAAAATAAAAGCATAGATGCTATGGAATAATATTTCTTGAGGAAAAACAAGAAACGGTATTTATATTTACTTGACGCACAATATATTGTTTCTTCATGTTTAATGACACGGTTTACAATACTCAAAATATATTGTTTCTTCATGTTTAATGACACGGTTTACAATACTCAAAATATATTGTTTCTTCATGTTTAATGACACGGTTTACAATACTCAAAATATATTGTTTCTTCATGTTTAATGACACGGTTTACAATACTCAAAATATATTGTTTCTTCATGTTTAATGACACGGTTTACAATACTCAAAATATATTGTTTCTTCATGTTTAATGACACGGTTTACAATACTCAAAATATATTGTTTCTTCATGTTTAATGACACGGTTTACAATACTCAAAATATATTGTTTCTTCATGTTTAATGACACGGTTTACAATACTCAAAATATATTGTTTCTTCATGTTTAATGACACGGTTTACAAGACTCAAAATATATTGTTTCTTCATGTTTAATGACACGGTTTACAATACTCAAAATATATTGTTTCTTCATGTTTAATGACACGGTTTACAATACTCAAAATATATTGTTTCTTCATGTTTAATGACACGGTTTACAAGACTCAAAATATATTGTTTCTTCATGTTTAATGACACGGTTTACAATACTCAAAATATATTGTTTCTTCATGTTTAATGACACGGTTTACAATACTCAAAATATATTGTTTCTTCATGTTTAATGACACGGTTTACAATACTCAAAATATATTGTTTCTTCATGTTTAATGACACGGGTTACAAGACTCAAAATATATTGTTTCTTCATATTTAATGACACGGTTTACAATACTCAAAATATATTGTTTCTTCATGTTTAATGACACGGTTTACAATACTCAAAATATATTGTTTCTTCATGTTTAATGACACGGTTTACAATACTCAAAATATATTGTTTCTTCATGTTTAATGACACGGTTTACAATACTCAAAATATATTGTTTCTTCATGTTTAATGACACGGTTTACAATACTCAAAATATATTGTTTCTTCATGTTTAATGACACGGTTTACAATACTCAAAATATATTGTTTCTTCATGTTCAATGACACGGTTTACAATACTCAAAATATATTGTTTCTTCATGTTTAATGACACGGTTTACAAGACTCAAAATATATTGTTTCTTCATGTTTAATGACACGGTTTACAATACTCAAAATATATTGTTTCTTCATGTTTAATGACACGGTTTACAATACTCAAAATATATTGTTTCTTCATGTTTAATGACACGGTTTACAATACTCAAAATATATTGTTTCTTCATGTTTAATGACACGGTTTACAATACTCAAAATATATTGTTTCTTCATGTTTAATGACACGGTTTACAAGACTCAAAATATATTGTTTCTTCATGTTTAATGACACGGTTTACAAGACTCAAAATATATTGTTTCTTCATGTTTAATGACACGGTTTACAAGACTCAAAATGCCATATATGTTTTTTTCTACTGATACATTATGAAGAAATGAGAGTAATATAGCTCTTCTATGTTATTCCTCAATGTATTTGGATGGACAGTGGGGAGGGGTAGTTGATTTCAGAACCTTATTTCATGGCCAAAAGATTGAGCTCTCAGCAGTGTTCAATTTTAACTCTCAGCAGTGTTCAATTTTAACTCTCAGTAGTGTTCAATTTTAACTCTCAGCAGTGTTCAATTTTAACTCTCAGCAGTGTTAAATTTTAACTCTCAGCGGAGTGCAATGACTTGAGTAGCTCTCTTCCTCAGAGGCTGTACACACATAATGGTTCTGGCATCGGCAAAATGGAAGGTTAGCCGCATAACAACCGCCATTATTTCTGATGCAATAGACTGAGATAACCAATTTAAGATAACGTCCGTGGTTGAAATGCCGTGCCTAGCAGTAAGAGATCCTTTTAATATTTAAAAAAAACTAACATGACTCATACACCAGGCATGCTATAAATGTTTTAGTTAATATGACTCACTAGGCATGCTATAAATGTTATAGTTAATATGATTCATACACTAGGCCTATCATAAATGGTATAGTTAATATGACTCATACACTAGGCATGCCATAAATGGTATAGTTAATATGATTCATACACTAGACATGCTATAAATGGTATAGTTAATATGATTCATACACTAGACATGCTATAAATGGTATAGTTAATATGATGCATACACTAGGCATACTATAAATGTTATAGTTAATATGACGCATACACTAGGCTTATCATAAATGTTATAGTTAATATGACTCATACACTAGGCATGCTATAAATGTTTTAGTTAATATGACTCACTAGGCATGCTATAACTGTTTTAGTTAATATGACTCACTAGGCATGCTATAAATGTTTTAGTTAATATGACTCACTAGGCATGCCATAAATGCCCTTTGTATTACGCTCAATACAGTCCAAGCTCAGTGATCAGTGCATTATCTTCTAATTCTGGTGGTACATGTTCGATGTTCAGTTAAAATAGAAAACCACACTGTGACCATAAAGTCTCGCGAATTATCTTTGTCTTCGTATGCGGTTGTGTCTGTGGGTCTCACCAATGGCTCACTAGACAAACCAACCATGCAACAGAAAACCTTAGTAGATGATACGCCGTTATATTGAGGTTATCTTCTTATAGAAGCTCCATGGCACGTGTTCTAAACAATCCCGTAGTCGTAACCTTCGATAACAGTTACCATGTTGTTCCGACAGGCCGATGTTGTGCTTGAACTAGTTTCGGGCACGACGTGGGTGGGCGGAACAACAAAGAAACATATCGCAAGGGCCAGAGTTGTGCCCTGATGTCAACGTCTGTTTCGGCGGCATTTGACTAGAAACAACATCGAGTCGAATGGCTGCTGGAACAGAGGTCGGAGCACTTATGGGAATGCCCCACGTGCTGTGAGACCAGTTTTCTAATCAAGAATCAAGAATATTTGTCTGACGACAGATTCGTTACAGCCTCACGAAAAATGTACTTATCATTCTTGAGAAGCAAAGGCGGCGATCGCAATGTTGCCACTTCATCCACAGGGTGCTGGTGTACGTTAAAACGAATCTATAAACACAATCCATCGGAGTTATAAACAAAGAGAACTGACTCTCCCACATACATACATACATACATACACATATAAAGAAATCTGTAAAACATGTCACGAAAACATACCATAGTGATAGAGAAAGAGAAAGAGAGATAAAGATAGAGAGAGAGAGAGAGAGAGAAAGAAAAAGAGATGATAGAATAAGAGGGTGTATAGGAAAAACAAATAAATGTGCCAGTAGTTAAACGTTTAGCTAAAACGAGAATCCACTTCTTCTATATGAAGCACTCACGCGAGCAAACAATGTAATTGACCACCTTCTGAAATCTTCATTATGTCAGTAGGAGCCAGGGTATTTGAGGAGACTATTAACGTGTGGGTGCCTTGAAACGTGCAGACATGTTTCAAACGTGCGATATAGTACTAACGGATTTCTTGAGTGAAGGCTATTACCAGTTCTGTTCAAGATTATTGTTAAGATCACGATTAATGTCATTTATATAGCGACTAAATGTTAAGTGTCTCATGTTATTTATCACTAAATGTTAAGTATCTAATATTATTTATCACTAAATGTTAAGTATCTAATATTATTTATCACTAAATGTTAAGTATCTAATATGATTTATATATCGACTAAATGTTAAGTGTCTAATGTTATGTATCATTAAATGTTAAGTATCTAATATAATTCATTTATCGACTAAATATTAAGTGTCTAATGTTATTTATCACTAAATGTTAAGTGTCTAATATTATTTATCACTAAATGTTAAGTGTCTAATGTTATTTATCAGTAAATGTTAAGTGTATAATGTGATTTATCACTAAATGTTAAGTATCTAATATGATTCATTTATCGACTAAATGTTAAGTGTCTAATTTCATTCATATATCAACTAAATGTAAAGTGTCTAATGTCATTAATATATCGACTAAATGTAAAGTGTCTAATGTCATTAATATATCGACTAAATGTAAAGTGTCTAATGTCTTTCATGTTCGTCAACGTGTATGCGTGCAACACCAGCCTGAACGTGCAGGGATGGAAATCTTTAGTTGAGATAGTAAATGAAGAAAGAGACGTCATCTTCTGTGGGAAAATTAATGCAAAAGGAAGCTCTTGGGGCAATACTACCTCTAATCAACAGGGAAGAGATCTTGAGGAGGCCTTGATTGATATAAATTTAGTATGCATAAACCACGGGCGCATGACAAGGCTTGCTGCTAGGAATGGCGACGACGACAGTGCAATCGACCTGGCTCTAGTGACGGCTGATATCGCACCCAAATGTAGATGGGATGTGTTGGCCCATCACGGCAGTGATCATTTGCCATGTGTCGTGTTGGTGGACAAAGGAAAAAGTAAACAACAGAGAGCTAGAGTTGAGTCCTTCCAGTACGATCGTAATGGGTCGTCCATCATAAACATAATTAGGAAGGAAAAACGTAGAATACACGCCACCAAGGCACAAATGTGGAATCAACCCCCCTGGTGGAATGATGAAGTCCAATGTGCATGGACGAGTAAACGTAGCGCAGTTGTAGAGTGGCAGAAAGCAAGGAAAAAAGTGACAGCACAGCCAGATTTTGTGCAACTAAAACAGACCAAAGACGACAGGGGTCAAGAATTTAAAGATATTGCTAAAGTTGCGAAGGAAAAAACATGGGAAGACTTTTGTCATGAGATTGCAAAAGAAAAGTCATTAAAACTGTTCTGGCGCCTGCATAAATCAATGAACGATCCAAGGAAGCGTATAACAATCCCTAATTTTCAAAGCACAGACTTAGTATGGCAGAAGACAGATGAGAATAAGGGTGCAGCACTGCTGGCTCATTACAAGGCACAAATTGGTCAGAGAAATATAGTGAATTACAATAAAATCATGAAAACAGTCACATACATGTGCAAGGAGCAAGCTATGGAAAGCGATAATGTAATTACTCTTGAAGATATTATAGCCGTACTGAAAAGATCAAGAAACTCTGCGCCAGGACCTGACGGCATTAGGTACGATGATTTCAAAGGCAGGTCAGACGAAGACCTTAAGGAGCTGGCAATGTTGCCCAACAAGAGCCTAGCGAACGGCAAAGTAGAGGATGACTTTTTGCATAGTTACTTGATCCCACTACCCAAGCCTGGCAAGAGTCATGCTAAGATACAGGGTTTCAGATTTACAACCATGCAGAATACGATCGGCAAGTTGTTAGAAAAGATTGTTGCGTGGAAATTGTCCCTACATCTAGAAAAGAATAATAGACTACCATCAACATTGGGAGGTTATCCTCCAGGTAAGCAGACTTGGCACAATGCCGCCGTGTTCTCGCTGGACGTTTTCGAAGGTTTTGACAAACGAATGGAGACATGCACTGCTGCAATAGATCTGGAGGATGCTTATAACAGAGTGCCCTTGGATTTCTTGATGACCATAATGCTGCATCTCCAAGTAAATCCATTTGTTGTCAGGTGGATTGCCTCTGCACTTTATCAGAGACAGGTTGTGTCTAATGTCATTCATATATCGACTAAATGTTGAACGTAGATGTCTAATGTCACAAACATGCAAGGTGTATGTATCTATTGTCACAAAAATTGTAAGGTGTAGATGTCTGTCACAAAAATATAAGGTGTAGATGTCTGTCACAAAAATATAAGGTGTAGATGTCTGTCACAAAAATATAAGGTGTAGATGTCTGTCACAAAAATATAAGGTGTAGATGTCTGTCACAAAAATATAAGGTGTAGATGTCTGTTACAAAAATATAAGGTGTACCATAGATGTCTGTCACAAAAATGTAAGTGTAGATGTCCGACACAAAAATGTAAGGTGTAGATTTCTGTCACAAACATATAAGATGTACCGTAGATGTCTGTCACAAAAATGTAAGTGTAGATGTCCGACACAAAAATGTAAGGTGTAGATTTCTGTCACAAACATATAAGATGTACCGTAGATGTCTGTCACAAAAATATAAGGTGTACCGTAGATGTCTGTCACAAAAATATAAGGTGTACCGCAGATGTCTGTCACAAAAATGTAAAATGTAGATATCTAATATTGCAAAAATGTAAACTCTAGATGTCTAATGTTACAAAAGTGTAAAGTGTTGATTTATAATGCCACAAAAATATAAAATGTAGAGTGTATGTCTAAGATCACAACAATATAAAGTACAGATGTTTATTGTCACAAACAGTGTGATGTTGATGATGATGATAATTCCATCCCTTTCGCTGTGAGCAGGAAGCTCTTGACAGCCCATAGCCCTAATGGCGAATGCACAGGTTTTCCTCAGTTGTGGTGCAGTTGTGTAGAGTGTGTTGTGTATAGCTGGAATTGGTGGTAATAGTTCTTGTCGGATGTCTGTTAGTTTTGGGCACTGCAGTAGTAGGTGTTCAGCAGTCTCGTCTTGTGCGTTGCAGTGTCTGCAATCTGGTTCGTGTAATGGGTTTATTCTGTTCAGGTGTTATTACGGGAGCGTGGATACAAACAGTGTAAAGTAAAGATGTATAATGTCACAGAATGTAAAGTAAAAATGTATCATGTCACAGACTAAATCTAAAGAAAATGGAAATGATAATCTGCTTTCAAGTGACAAGAGAGAATATTATAAAACAAATATTAACTGTAATGTGTTGTTTAAATTTGCATTATATATATATATATATATATATATATATATATATATATATATATATATATATATATAATGGATGTTTATTTGTATAAAATATAGTATTGTTGGTGTTACCTTTGCATGAACCTCGTCTTCCCCATAACAATATTTAATCATTTTCAGATTCGCGACCCTCAATGTTGCCATTCTTTAAGAACAACACTGTAGGTATGGTACTTACAGAATATACATAAAACAAATCAGTGTTCACATAATGAACAACTAATTTTAGTCTTTTATAATTAAAAAACAAACCCCAAAAATCCTATTATTGATGAATAGTGGCGTGAAAAATGTGAAAGGTATTTTTTTTTAAATGTAAAATCACATACATTTAATCTAGGCCGTGATGTCAAGATTATCTGAATTCTGTCAAGATCACGTCTTTAACGGGGTTCGTCCCAGTTTGCGACTATCGAACATCAATTCTTGGTCGAACAGAGACAGTTACTGCATCGATTAATACAGAATATAGTATCGCATTTGTGTCAAAAACCGGCATCCTAACATAGGATTGTGGCACTAAATCCGTGACAATGTCCCGGAAAGTTATCAATCTTTCACTCTAGGTTTACCTCTTATGCCATCCGGAGTTATGTGATCATATTTCTAATCAAGAGCTGGTGGCTGACGTGGGACTCCCGGTCATTGTCGATATGAGAAGAAAGATGGCTTACATTTGCATTAATGATCAGATAGTTTGTTTCCTAGAGTATTTTTATGAAATCATTTCATTGATGACCTCAAACTCAAGACTTAGGTAATGAAAACATGCTGCTCTGTGTTTATGCTCACTTAAAAGTGCGGCCCTGTGTTTATGCTCACTTAAAAGTGCGGCCCTGTGATTATGCTCACTTAAAAGTGCGGCCCTGTGTTTATGCTCACTTAAAAGTGCGGCCCTGTGATTATGCTCACTTAAAAGTGCGGCCCTGTGTTTATGCTCACTTAAAAGTGCGGCCCTGTGTTTATGTTGTGATTACGATACCGTTCATTTTTTCAGCCTGCGTCTTCATCCTTATTTAATTTTAAATAGATTGCATTTTAATATTTTTGCTCTGAATTATTTATTTGCTTACATTCATTTTAATTAATTTAATTACGTAACTGTTTCAAAATTATGTAAAATCATATATAGATTTTCGTGAAAAGTTAATATACAACCGTATGTTCCTGAAATAAGTAACAAGTAATTTCATGAAATTGCCAATTCAACATCGATACATGTCCGAGCTAACTTATATGAGCTATCTTATCCGAGGTAACTTATCCAAGACAACATACCCAAGCAAACTTATCCGAGCTAACGTATCCTAGCTAACGTTTATCCGAGCTAATGTTTATCCGCGCTAACTTCCATAACAGATACATTTAACATGTCATCTATGTATTAATGTTGTTCGGGCGAGGTGCAGGGGGCGTCTGTGACGGCTAAGGTAACGGGTTTGAATTCTGCCGCAGGACGTTGTGCATTCGCACCGTTCAGAAAACAATGGACACATTTTACAATTATTTATATTAAATTGGCAATCAATACATCCACAATGTTGGGTTGGTGGCTAGGTCCTGAATAGGATATGCTACCATTTTGTATGATCTGGAATTATCAGATTTTCAGTATATCTATAGATCTCGTCATGTGCTAGCTTGTCTTGGCACCTAAGTTTTAGCATGTAAGCAGTTATGTCATAGATTTTTACATTTTATATTGTATTTATTTATTTTCCAGGATTTCGTCATTGGTAATGACGAAAATGTATTAGTGTTCATCAATATAACATTCTCTCTTCAAATCTTTTTAAAAGCATAAATAATTGTCATGATTTGGTCATCGTAGCCTATAAAGTATGTTGATATTCCTCCTGTTTCGTAAAATATACAGGTAAGTAAAATATCCAGGTAGGTAAAATATCCAGGTAAGTAAAATATCCAGGTAAATAAAATATCCAGGTAAGTAAAATATCCAGGGAAGTAAAATATTCAGGTAAGTAAAATATCCAGGTAAGTAAAATATTCAGGCAAGTCCCGGCACAAAAATAAAATCACTCTACGCACGCAGAAATTATTCACTGCATCCAGCCACTGTTCCCGAACGTATACCGCCTGAACTTTCATAATCATGCTCATGGAATCACTGAGTATACAGGCATGCTCGCAGACAGTCTGTGAAATCACCCATTTCAAAGCTTTGGTTACTGCCAAAATCTTCATTATCATGCTGCTTGTCGTCTGAGCGAATGCACCACTTTCCTCTATGATGGTCAAACTTGCGTTTCGCTGATGATATTGATCTTATAGCTGGGTCAGAGAAATCATTGCAAGAATTAACATCAAAGTTAGAAAAAGTTACCAGCAAGTACGGAATGGAAATCAATTCAGATAAGAGCAAAATCTTGGTAAACAGCAGAGACACAGAAAACCAGACTAATATCATGATGAATGGACATAAGCTTGAAGAGGTGAATACCTTCAAATACCTCGGATCCAGTATATGCAACTATGGTAAATGCAAAGCAGAACTAAAAATAAGGCTGGAGATGGGTTTAGCGTCCATGTCAAGGCTAACTGTGATTTGGAAAAGCAACATCAGTGTTGGAGTGAAAATCAAACTGTATAGGTCGCTGGTGCTTTCCGTTGTGTTGTATGGTTGTGAGAGTTGGACACTCACTGCGGACATGGAGAGAAGATTACAGGCTTTCGAGTATAAATGCTACAGAAGAATTCTACGAATTTCCTATAGGGAACACAAGACCAATGTGTACGTAAGAAATAAAGTAGAGATGTGTGCAGGTGTCCAGGAGCCATTGCTTTCAATAGTGACTGACGAAAACTAGCATGGTTCGGACATGTATGCAGGCACGATTCCTTGTCAAAAACAATACTGCAGGGAACTGTCGAGGGTGGAAGAAGCAGAGGAGGGCAAATAAAGACATGGACATACAACATCAAGGAATGGACAGGGCTAGATATTTCCACACTCATCCACATCGCTGAGGATAGAATTCGCTGGAGGACTCTGTGTGCTGAAGCTTCCAATGTGGTACCCCTACGACCCTGAAGGGTTATGGGTTTTATTGATATTGATTGATGATGGTCGTCCCCATCTTTGAGCCGTGAAGGCTCGGGCATTCCTGATGTGTTTCTCAACCAACACATCTGTTTATATAATCATATCACCTTCTCTGGAATTCTCACCGAGCAGATCACGCACCTCCGACTCGACCACTATCGGACCTGCATTCTCTATTGAGTGTTATTAATCCTTTGAAGTCTCTCGGACAGTATGAGGGCGCCAGACTCCATTCGGCACCAGTTAGTATTTCCTCCAATCTGCACATGCTCTGTATAATGTCATCTACGCGCCCCATCCACGACTTTCCTTTCGACTGCCTTTCACTTTGATAATTTCTGGGTGTAGATGGTGCTCTTCATCAGCGATGTTTTGTTGGCAGTCCCGCGCCCTGAATATTTATATTGTTTGCTCTGTAGTTGGACAATCACGAATGTTTCGCCTGAGCTGACGTATCTCTCCAACACCCCAGAATAATTCGCATTGCCTCATTCTTGATTCTATCCAATCGTTCTGTTTGAGTCTGACTCAGCGTCAGAATTGCCAGTGCGTACTATACCCCCGCCACCACCAATCCCAACAAAAGATACAGCAGAAATAGCAGCATCTGTTCACATTGAGCAGAATCCATAACTGTCATCGCTGCAAGACCGCTATAAGCTTTTACAATGATGTAGTCAACATGATCTTTCAAACTCAGACTTCTGTCCAATATAACCCCCAAGTACTTCCATTTGCTGGTTCTCTCGAGCACATCCCCTCTAAAAGTAACCGATGGAGTGGCCGTGTTTACTATGTGATTATGTGGCGAAAACCATGTTATTGATGTTTTTGATGGATTAACAAAAGCTCCAGTATTACTGTACCATTCTCCTATTTGTTATATAACACTGAAACTTGCATAGTTTGGACATCTATTCAGACATGATTCCTCGTCAAGAACAATACTGCAGATAACCGACGACGGGGTCAGAAGCAGAGCAAAGACATAGACAACATCAAGGAATAAACAGGACACGATTTTTCCTCACTACTCCGCATCGTTGAAGATAAAAATCACTGGGGGGACTCTGTGTTATGAAGAGTCAAGTTTGGTACCCTTACGACCGTGACGGGTTACGGGTTTTATTAATATTGATACGTATTTGTTTAAATGCAATACTTGAGGAGAACTACACATATCTTAATAGAGGCTACATTTTCAAAACAGTCTATGCTCGTTTTCCTTCACACTCGTGTGCCCGGGGACAAAGAAACATACGATTTTTCACAGTGAGACCCACGTGTTAGCTATCTGTACTGACTCTATCATCATCATGTAGCATATCCTGAACAGGATGTAGCAGTCATCACAACCTTTCGAAACTTCTGTCGATCTTGAGCAAGTCTTCCTGCTTCTGTTATTGTCATTTCAGGTGGTCTTTGATATATTTCGTTCATCTTCTTATGTTCTTCCTCTTGTTCGTCTTCCTGACATCATACCCTCCATTAAAGGTTTCTCTAGACCGTCATGGCATTTGATATGACCAAAATATTGTAGTTTTCTGTTTAGAACCATACAGTTTAGCCAGATTTCTGTTACATTTATTTCTCTCAAGATGGCCGAACTGGTTATTTGTTTGGTCTATGGTATTCTGAGGATTTTACTGTAACATTTTGTTGCAATTGCTGCTATTTTATTTCTCACTGTGTTTTGATTGTCCAGGATTCCAACCCATATAATATCACTGGGAAATTGCATGCTTTTAGGAATGTTAGTTTTGTTGTTTTGCATCAGCTCAGCCATATTTTTATAAATTATATCGTCTTTTGACGCGATAACCAACATCCATCTGAGTTCTTCATAGCAACCCCCATTGACTTCTTCATAGCAACCCCGATTGACTTCTTCATAGCAACCCACATTGACTTCTTCATAGCAACCCCCCCCCCCCCGTTATTGTTGATAATATAACCACGGTATTCAAATGCCTACATATATCCATTGTCCTCATCACCTGCTTTCACTTTCTAAATTATATTGCTTCTGTCACCTAGGTATGCACGCATGGGTATAGGCCTGAAATGTCACATACTATTCTGCAAGACAAAATTAGGAAGCGACTAATGAAGTTATGTCTAGCCACACAGGATAATATACACAATTCTATGTTTAGATCACATTGTTTATATCAAGAGCACACTATTACACACGTTGAGTATGTAATTGCAATGTCTATGTTACGTAAAAAATAGCTATATGGGATGTCATAGAAGCTTAAAGAGTATGAATGCTGCCAAAACTAGACTGATAGAGATGCGACAAAACCAAACAGAATATTGACACTGCAACGAGATACTGGTGTGGCTAAAGGGTGTTGTGTGCCAAATTTATATATGTAAGGCTGTATGAGAAATGAATGTAATAAATTGATGGATATGCCAGTTCTTAAACGCATATTCAGTGCGGGTTCCCTAGGATCACGATGTAATAACACCTGGACATCAACGGCACCCTATGGCTTGAACCATTGAAGTGGTCAGCAACAAGTCCAGGCCGGTTGTTGATGCTGTGCAAATATTGACAGAATCGTCTCTAAGCAACGTACCCGTTTCATTTATGTACATCATTGTGCAATTTATACAAATGACATACTAAATGACATTACGGGACACATATTAAACCCGCTCTGATGGTAGAAGTGGCTTTAGGGAATGTGAATGAAGGAGTCTCTGCGAATCAGGCACATACCCAACTCTCTAGTTTCGGACTAAGTAAGGCTGAAATAAAGTAGTCTTTAAGACATACACATACCCAACTCTCTAGTTGAGGACTAAGTAAGGCTGAAATAAAGTAGTCTTTAAGACATACACATACCCAACTCTCTAGTTGAGGACTAAGTAAGGCTGAAATAAAGTAGTCTTTAAGACATACACATACCCAACTCTCTAGTTGAGGACTAAGTAAGGCTGAAATAAAGTAGTCTTTAAGACATACACATACCCAACTCTCTAGTTGAGGACTAAGTAAGGCTGAAATAAAGTAGTCTTTAAGACATACACATACCCAACTCTCTAGTTGAGGACTAAGTAAGGCTGAAATAAAGTAGTCTTTAAGACATACACATACCCAACTCTCTAGTTGAGGACTAAGTAAGGCTGAAATAAAGTAGTCTTTAAGACATACACATACCCAACTCTCTAGTTGAGGACTAAGTAAGGCTGAAATAAAGTAGTCTTTAAGACATACACATACCCAACTCTCTAGTTGAGGACTAAGTAAGGCTGAAATAAAGTAGTCTTTAAGACATACACATACCCAACTCTCTAGTTGAGGACTAAGTAAGGCTGAAATAAAGTAGTCTTTAAGACATACACATACCCAACTCTCTAGTTTCGGACTAAGTAAGGCTGAAATAAAGTAGTCTTTAAGACATACACATACCCAACTCTCTAGTTGAGGACTAAGTAAGGCTGAAATAAAGTAGTCTTTAAGACATACACATACCCAACTCTCTAGTTGAGGACTAAGTAAGGCTGAAATAAAGTAGTCTTTAAGACATACACATACCCAACTCTCTAGTTGAGGACTAAGGAAGGCTGAAATGAAAGAGTATGTAATACAAAAGAAAATACCCACCTCTCTAGTTGCACACTCAGTAAGTAGGGCTGCAAATAATTTGAGGATTTAGGTGGGTGTATTTATCTCCAATCTTGTTCTCGAAACATACACACTCTATAGTACTTTGATAGGAGATATATTTATGTTTATATATTTTGATATCACCTATAATTCTCTATAATTCTTTGATTAAAACTATAATTCTCTTTAATACTTTGATTAAAACTATAGTTATCTATATCTATAATTCTTTGATTAAAACTATAATTCTTTGATTAAAACTATAATTCTTTGATTAAAACTATAATTCTTTGATTAAAACTATAATTCTTTGATTAAAACTATAATTCTTTGATTAAAACTATAATTCTCTTTAATACTTTGATTAAAACTATAATTCTTTGATTAAAACTATAATTCTTTGATTAAAACTATAATTCTTTGATTAAAACTATAATTCTTTGATTAAAACTATAATTCTTTGATTAAAACTATAATTCTTTGATTAAAACTATAATTCTCTATACTAATTTTTGACAAGAGATGAAGTCATGAAAAATGAAGTTCGATAATCCCGATAAATCGCACAGATAAGATACAGTGACAAACACTATTGTTTGCGAGGTATTTTGATAATTGATACGAACTATACGTTTATCGTATCATTTAGATAAATATATATAATGCACTACGTCACTGAGCCTTCTATTCTTTACATTAACAGTGTCATTAAATAACAATGACTTGCTTGTAAATATCTAATCTCATTGTCAAAGTAGAGTATTTGAGCATTAATTAACAGTGACTCCCTTGTAAATAACTAATTTCATTACGAAAATTTCCACATATATTTTAGAACATACGACAGCTGTCACAGTTTTTCCGGTATTTTGAGATATACCCCCCCCCCCCCCATATCAGCAAAAGGTAATTACTGAGCAAAACGGGAATCCAACAAGTAAATTAAAGAATAGGGTAATAACGTTATGCTAATCAACGGAGAACACACATAACAATAAACAGAAATCGACTTTTCGATCGAAATGCGTGTACCAAGATAACATAAACAACCGAAAACGTCTAGTAAGAACGACACTATAGACGTTCACATGGCCGAGTTAACTGTAATGTAGAGATGGATCGGATGAGTTGTAACTAGGTCCGAGGTCAAAACAATACGGGCAACTTCTCTCATGCTACAAAACTATGATGATGTCAGCGCCATGTTGGTCTGTACTGAGGACCGCCTCATTTTCACAAATGTAATTCTTACACCACGTGCTAACTTTTCTCAAACATTATGTCATGTAATTTAAACCCCTTGTTGTCTCCTTTAGAACTTTTGTTATTCTTTATCATTCTGACTGATTTGTATTGTTTTTCTGTATCTCCGATTGTTCTGTTTTGCGTTGCAGGTGTGGATGACGATTGGGTTATGATATCCTAACATATTGTAGTGCCTGATGTGTAGTGATGTTATGATAGCCTCCGCCCATCTACCTTCTTATTCTTTCCCTTGATGAAGAGGATTTTGGTGATGTTTGCTCGTAATTGAAGACTAATTGGGGCCCCCTCTCTCCCTCAACATTTCAGTCAATGTTATTCAATATCTTTGAAAACGGGTATTGTTCCTACACAACTGTAGTCTTTATTTCCCACGTGGGCTCTTCTCACGGACTGAACTCTTTTCTATGTCTACCCATTTTTCCAACCAATAGCGCATTATGGCATGTATTGTGTGGATCAGTCTTTTTTCAATGTAGGTTGTTATTTACATTAATTATTTCTTTCAATATTTATGAGGTGGATTTCAGTTTTAATAATACTTATTTTCATATTTCCATTATCTTGTAGTATATTTGAACATGCTACTAAGAATCCTTGTCAAATAATGGAGACCTCCAAATGTCAAGAGAAGAAATGGAAGAAAATGAGTTTCATCGAATAAATATCGGTGGGTACAGGATAATAAGATATGCAGATGACACAGTGTAATATGCAATAGACCACATCTGAAAAGTAGCAAAGACAACGGAAGAAAACAATCTGAACGATAACTTAAGCGAACTACTATGCAGATGACCAAGTACTAGTGGCAGCATCAGAAGAGGGACTACAAAGACAAATAGATAGATTACATCAAACATGCCATACCTTTAACATTAAGATAAATATAGAAAAGAGTGAAGTAATGAAGATAGTAAGAACAGAAAGAAACACCAATATATATATATATATATATATATATATATATATATTGAAAACAACACTTAACCAAGTCACAGAATTCATATACCTAGGAAGTAATATAACAACAGACGGCAAGAGCAGAAAAGAAATACACAATAGATGTAGTAAAACATATCAAGCCATATGGCAAGTGACACCAATCTTCAAAAACACAAATGTAGATTAAAACACCACAATAACACTATTCAAAAAGATTATTATGCAAACGCTATGCTACCAATGCAAAACATGGACAGCGACAGCACAAGAAAAACGTAAATTTGTGACAGCTGAAATGGCATGCTTACACAGAATCCTAGGAATATCGTTAACGGACAGGGTGAGGAATGAGGATATCCGACAAAAAAACCCTTATCTTAGAATACACCAAGAGACAACAGATCAGACAGCATACCACAGCAAGCTGTGCTACACAGATACAGAGAAATCAGATTTAGAGGCCGGTCACGAAAAAATGGAAAACTTAAATAAAGAGGCGACAAATTCCACAATACACTCAGCACACAAGATGACCGTCTTCAGAAAACTCTTCTTCCCCTGACGCTGAAAGGCAGCGAAGGTTTTCAGCAAATAGATAGATAGATGACACAGTCCTCCTTACTACACATCTTGAGGGAATGAAATAGCTAATCACAACAGCAAAAATATACAGCGAAATCCAAAATCTATATCTATATGCACAGACAACAACAAATATGACAATAGGCACAACAAAGATCAAACCAATAATCATCATAGACAATATAGAACTAGAATGTGCAAACAAATTCGAATATCTAGTAGCAAATATAAACAGTTCCGGAGATTGTTCAGTCGAGATTAGAAGAAGACTCACTTTAACACAAATTAGAAAGCAATGACAAAGTAGTAATAACGACACTAAAGTAACTCTTGTAAGATCATGTGTTTTCCCAGTGCCAACATATGGAAGCCAGACTTGGACTTTAAATAAGACACTATCCACAAGAAGACATTCATTTTAAATGAAGTGCTACAAAAAGATCCTTCGAATATCATGGAGAGAAAAACAACGTTGACGTTTTCAAATTACTGAAAATAAATGAAGGGTGGCTTCTAAAAACCATTATAAGAAGGAAGCTGCATTATTTTGAACACTTAAAGCAACATGATGGTATCGAAAGGCTGAATCTAGAGAACGGTGGGAAGAAGAGAAAGACAAAGAAGAAAACAATGGACCAACGACATCGAAGAATGCATGCACGTGTCTCTGGCCAATTCAGTCACCCTTGTCAGGAACAGAGAGGCGTTCACAGTATTCACGACAAAGACAACGGTCTGCAAAAAAATATATCACTTGATATATAAATATATATATATACTTAGATTATATCTAATGTTTTTTTTACGTTCCTCTTCACTTTAAAAAAAACTCTCCTGTATTGTTACATATATAGGCATCTGCCAAATGAGTTCATAATGTACTTCCCAAATGTTTGTGTATGTTTGTTTGTCGTTTTCTGGTTAAATGCCTGAACGTCAAAACGTGGATGTGTGTAATTTTTGTATTTCTAAAATCGAATTATGTTTTTTAATATTTGTTAAAGTTTTGCACATTGTTAAGACAGTTTCATTGCAGTTTTTATTTCATGTCATATATGTCGACTTACACAAGACAAATATTCGTTTGTGAATATCTCAAGTTAAACTATTTATTTATTTCAGAGTTTGTGCTCGCTTAACTTGATAATTTCATAAGTTTTAATGAATATTAATGCAGCATGTATGAGCAGGCAAATGTATAAATGTGTTATGTATCAACGATGAAGTATTATGTAGATATTTAGCAACAAGGAAAAAATGAAAATAAATCAAATAAAACAATATAACATCTCTGCAAGAAACAAAACAAATTCGCTGGGTTGGATTATTGTCATTGACAACGCATATACATGATAGTGGAAAGAAGGGTCCGTTTTCCACTTTCCATGAAAATCCAAGATTAAAATTATTCTCCCTCATCAATCACAGACACGGCTTTTCGCACAAGTCTCACTTCAAGTCCATGATGGATTGGTCGATGGAAAATTTTGATCGAAATATTGATAAAAAAATTGCCAGAGAGTGGTCGTAGATTCTTTGTCAGCTCCTTGTTTTCTTAAGAATTCTGTAGCTGTTTTCCCAGAACAAATTATCTTTCCTTAAATATTATTTTGTTTTGTAGTTGTGTTTTTGTTGTTTGAAAAACGAGGCTAAGGTGTTTCTAGTCTGTGAAATGAATTCCGTAGTTTCATTAAACAAAGATTATCGTCAAATGATGGATTTCTTTTGGCTGTTTACAAGTCCTGCCTAACAAAGTATCCAATGCATCATACTTTTTGAGGTGGATTATGACACATATTCAATCGACTGACATTTCAATGGTAATACAAGAGAAATAATAATGACATATTAGTATTAAACAGATATAGGGATATTACAAATACACGAAAATCAACAGCGATTTTGAAAATAACTTTGTGAGACTATAACAATAACTTAAGTACACGAATATGACGGAAATAAAGTACACACCACCAATGTATCAAACAAATAACTGAAAACAAATACACATTCAAACATGTCTCAAAAACTGTCAATATTTATGTCAATAATTCATGCAATAATCTTGCAATTGAGTACAAGTTATCTTCAATCAAGTTGTTTGTGTGTTATTATTCTATTTATGTATCTTCATAGTCTTGAGATCCATGTCTGAATACATCACAACAACAATATTATCATGCATGTCGTTATGAGGACACTAAGTGAGGTTAGGTGTGTTATTGGCTATTGAAAATCCGCGAAAACAAAATAAAAACAATCATGATTTAAATATAATACGTACGACCAAAATACACAGCTAATGTAACAATCTGCTAATGATGAAAATACACATCTAGTGTAACAATCTGTAAGTAGTCACAACACACAGCTAATGTAACAATCTGTAAGTAGTCACAACACACAGCTAATGTAACAATCTGTAAGTAGTCACAACACACAGCTAATGTAACAATCTGTAAGTAGTCACAACACACAGCTAATGTAACAATCTGTAAGTAGTCACAACACACAGCTAATGTAACAATCTGTAACTGATGACATTACACATTATATTGTACGGATTACACTTTGCAAACCAGCAATGTTTTACAGTACAAAATTCGTTAAATATACATTTTAGTATCTCGTTTCTCGACAACCTTTTTCCCGCAGTTGAGCACAGAAGTAATTTATTATACAGAATGTCATATTCTCTTATCTGGCCATCTCACTTTCCTCATCCTGACACCCCACTGTGCGAATTGTAACACGCCTCTGTTCTAATCGACTTAATTGTGTGACATAACTCTTTAAGCGACTTTACTCTTTAAGTGACATAACATTTTAAGTGACATAACATTTTAAGTGACATTACTTTTTAAGCGACATATCGCTTTAAATGACATACCTTTTTAAAGCGAAAAACCTCTTTAAGTGACATACACTTTTATATGACATATCGCTTTAAATGACATAGCTTTTTATACGACATGTCTCTTTAAATTACATACATTTTTATACGACATATCTCTTTAAGTGACATAACGTTGTAATCGACATATCTCTTTAAGCGACGAACACTTTAAGTGACATAACGTTTTAAGCGACATATCTCTTTAAGCGACGAACTCTTTAAGTTTTTAGCGATATAATTGAGCGACATAACTCTCTTTTTTTTATATCTATGTGTTTCTTTACGTTAGAGCAGGAGTTCTGAATCTGGTGCTCCCAAGAGCCCAGTGTTAATGCAAGGACATGTGCTCACATCCCGCGAGTTAGAAAGTATTTGGGAGAACTAGTAAATACAAGCGGGGATAGTCGCTGTCTGAAAATGTAAGAAAAACATCCTGTACTAGATGTTTCTTTAGCTGTTTTTATCCTCACACAACATCAACTCCCCGCAGTATGCAAGGTTTTGTAAGGCTGATATACTTTCGTTGTCTCTCATGTGTGACAGGTTATAAGTAATTGTGTTTTGTGAGGCTGATTTACCTTCGTTCTCTCACTTGTGTGACAGGTTATAAGTAATTGTGTTTTGTGAGGTTGTTTTACCTTCGTTCTCTCTCTCACTTGTGTGATAGGTTATGAGAAATTGTGCCTTCAACGCCGTTCCCTTGTATTGAACTGATTTGTGTCTTCAAATGAATATGACACAGAAGTTGGAAGTTTGGCTCAAGATCGGCAGGTAAAGAGACTGTAATGGCTGGAATATGACACAGAAGTTGGAAGATTGGCTCAAGATCGGCAGGTAAAGAGACTGTAATGGCTGGAATATGACACAGAAGTTGGAAGATTGGCTCAAGATCGGTAGGTAAAGAGACTGTAATGGCTGGAATATCGTGTTTTGAGATATTTCCTGTTTATGGTATGCTACCTGGCGATGATGATCTTGTGTCTTCGACTTAACTACAACTGAACGTGTTAGAAGGAATAACTGTAATGAAAGAAATATTATAATATCACTACAGGTAGACCTCATTATCAACTTTTCAACCTTAAAAACATACGTAACCATATAATATCTTTAAAAACTATAATTAGTAAAAAGGAATAGTCAAATGTACATGATGTAGAACAGTATGTGTCAAGTGCAATAAGAAAACATCATTAAAAACGTACTGATCAAATGTAGAACAATAAGAAAACATCATTGAAAACGTACTGATCAAATGTAGAACAGAATAAACAAATGGAAGAGATTATACACTATTTTATGAACAAGTCAATGTATCAAATGTTAGGATTGGAAACGGAAATGAAACAAGCAAAACTAATTGACAATTTTAACAAGAACATGAGTGATTAATAGAACAGCCCGTCCATGACGGATGTGTCGGACCATTGAGGAAATAAAACGGCGACACAACGTATTCCATTCTCTGGACTACATCCTGCTTGAAATCTAGTAGTCCTGCTACAAAAGAGACCCAGCGGGGGTTTGAGAATGAACGCTGAAGAAGAAGATATAAAAGAAAACAACAATCTGATACACAATACGAGTTTGAAGATTGGTGTGGAATGTATTTAATATCTCACTCACATATTTGAATATCCATATTTTTCTCCTACATCAAGACATTGAACTGTGCATATGCATTATTGTCAGTAGTAGCATGTACCTTTTAAATAATGAGGATGCAAGATTCTTGGTGTAGCACCAAAGCCAAAGAGATACAATATTATGCTGACAGTAATAATATGCAGAAATTGTATTCATCGTTAAAGGCACTTTATGGCCCTCAATCTTCAGGAACGTCTCCTCTTCTAATCGCAGATGGAAAGCATACCATCACTGGCAGAGAGGAGATTCTCAAACGCTGGGCTGAACATTTTGAAAATGTCCTAAACTGCCCCTCCATCATCAACGAGGAAGCGATTGCACGTAATACGCAAATACCAATCAATAACTCATTATCGGATCCCCCTTGCATTGAGGAGGTGGAGAAAGCAATGTCAAATTTGTCCGTAGGAAAAGCGTCAGGCTCCATTCCAGCCGAAGTTTACGCCGTAAGTGGCCCTGACATGTTTGCTAAACTCACAGAGCTCTTCCAGACAATGTGGAACCTGGAATCGATACCACAAGACTTTAAGGATGCTTCCATCATACATCTATATAAGAGAAAAGGAAATTGCCTAGGTTGCGACAACCATCGAGGCATATCCCTGCTCTCTATAGCCGGCAAGATCCTGACTAGGGTCCTGTTAAACAGACTGCAAACCAATCTTGAGACAGGTCTCCTCCCAGAGAGTCAATATGGCTTCTGACAGGGCAGATGTACTGCAGACGTGCTATTCACTGCAAGACAACTACAGGAAAAGTGTTGTGAACAGAACATTGGCCTCTACACTACATTTGTCGACCTAACTAAGGCATTCGACAATGTAAATCGCGAAAGACTATGGAAGATCATATCCACATTTGGATGTTCCGAAAAATTTACCAACATGGTTCGCCAGTTCCATGATGGTATGACAGCCTGTGTGCAAGATGACGGCGCACACTCAAACCCCTTTCCAGTGACCAACGGCGTAAAACAGGGTTGCGTCCTGGCTCCGACGCTCTTGAGCATAGTGTTCTCTGCCATGTTAAATTATGCCTTTCGGAATAATAGTGCAGGAATTTATTTTTGCTATCTAGCTGACGGAGAACTATTCAGTCTTAGTAGATTGAAGGCTAAGATCAAACTAAGACGGACATTGTTCGCGACCTCTTGTTCCCCGACGAATGTGAACTAAATGCTACCAGTCTGAAGGACATACAGGACAACATGGACCTCTTTTCTTTGGCCTGTGTTGCGTTTGGTCTCACCATCAACACCGCGAAGACTTTAGTAATGTATCAACCAGTACCGGTGTCCCCTACACAGAACCATTGATCACAGTTAAGGGGCAAAAACTTAATACTGCCAATAAGTTTGTATATCTCGGCAGCACCCTATCACAAACTGCGATAATTGACGAGGATGTTACCCTGCGTATTGCTCGTGCCAGTGCAGCATTAGGGAGCCTTCGTGCCAACGTCTGAATCAGGCGTGGTCTCAGTCTGACAACTAAGCTGGACGTGCACCGCCCAGTGGTTCTACCAAAGATGCTTTATGCTGCGTCTTGCTGGACTGTCTATGTGAGACACGCTCTACAGCTCAACTTTTTTCATCTTCGGTGCCTAAAAACCTCATGAGAGTATATTGGCAGGATCGAATACCAGACACGGAAATCCTTAAGAAGTCCCGTATGCAGAGCATCCATGCAATGCTGACTAGGTCCCAACTCCGCTGGACTGGCCACATCGTCCGTTTGCAAGACAAGCACCTTACAATTCTATAAAGTTGTGTGAAGGTAAACGTTCAAGCGGAGGGCAGAAAAAGCGCTTCAAGGATCACTTATAAAGCTCTCTCAAGCACTGCAGCATCGATCCTAGCTCCTGTGAGACTACAGCACGTGATCACTCAGCCTGGCACACCCAGATCACTGTTGTCATCACGAAATTTGAAAATAACGAACACTGCGGGCAATCCACAAGCGCAAGAAGCGGGAGGACAAATCCGAAAATTCTCCTATCCCGAACCTTCAGCACTCCTGCATGCAATGCAATAGAACTTTCCGTGCACGAATCGGACTCATTGGACACCTAAGAACTCACAAACTAAATTAGACAATTACTAATTTATTATTATTATTATTATTATTTATTATTATTTTATTTTATTTTTCATCGCATTTATTGTTTATCATGCCATGCTCATCTTCGCTTGCGACGGAGGAACATCATCATCACATTTTAAATGTATCTAGTTAACGTTCACCTCCCTTTGAACCCATTCTTCTATACAACTTGTTTATGTTCTAAACATCGTGTAATGGCTAACTAATCCCATATTATCTCTTTCTATGTTTTGTTCTTATTTCTTTATCTCTGTGGATTCCACAAAAACGAATGTCTTACAATTTATTTTCTTATTAAAGTATGCCTGACCATTGTTAGCAATGTTTCTTCAGATCTCTTTCTACAAGTCTATTTAATGCATTTTATACATTTTTTATTTATCGCTTCATGCAAGGTCGAACCGTCTAATTACTCATGAATCTATTTATAAATAATTGTAGATTTTTTTTACCATGTTGTTGTATTTGTTTCATTGTTCAGTGCGCTACGTCATGAAATATGTATTGTGTGAATTTGGGATTCTTTATAATGTATTTGATTAATTTGTTTTTTGTGTGTTTGTTAGTGTTTATTTTTCAAATGCAATCTAATGTCCATGTGTGCTCTTTGTTTTATTATTCTGACACGCTTGTCAATTTATCCATTCATGTTATGTTTCAGCCACGTTGTTTGTGTCTAAATATGTCCGATGTACATGTCCATTCTCTAATTATAGTTTTGAGTTTTGTTATGTACATTCTTACATGTGGGTGGTTGCATGTATAGAACTTCTATGGGCGTTCAGTTTTGAAGACCAAGTAATTCATTCTCGTCCTCTGTCATACCTTCACGAAAACATAGAACCGACCAACCAACCCTGCAGAAAAAAATACATAAATGCTGTGCAAAATGGACTTGCTCGAGTTATTTGATTTAATTATGCACGAACTTCGTATTTATTCTCAATCTAGATTTTGCACGTAAAATACGACAAGTCAATATTACTGATTGACACTGTTGTATTTGTGTATCTATGATAGTTTATGTTACCCATTGAATAGAATACTTGTTTTTTCTGATTAAAACTAATTTCTAATCCACGAATGGCTACAATAATGTGGGCTATAAGATTGACATAACTATATATAGCAGATATTGGAATGATAAGACTAGAAATCTCTGATTGACTGGTTAAATAGCTCCAACAGTTAACAAGACATGAGTCTAACGGGAATTGCTTTTGTATGAGGAGACAAGCAGATTATTACAGAGCTGAAGTGCTATGCGGAACAATTTGTTGTAAAATAATGATGAATATTTCATTTTATAACTGTTAAATGTGAACATTATGATCCATTTTGACCTTTAACTGTGCTGATATTACCTTTAGAGTGTTATCTTCAGACATCTTGTCGAATCGCACAGAACACATATGTTATCAGACAACAATGCAATTTCCAGAGAAGTAACATTTATCTGCAAACTGTTAGTAGACTAAATACACTAAACATGCACTAAATATTCGAGAATAAAACCGTTTTCAGGGATTACATTTTAATGTTTTATATCATTCTACCCAAAGCATTTCAATAGGACCATTGAACGTATTAGACATTGTGTTATTTATATTCACATTCCAGATTTGTTCATTTCTCCAACTAGAATATTCTAATTTAGCTTATGTTTCATATTTCAATATTCTAACTTAATACATGTCTAATATTTCGATAAGATAAGTTGGCTTATTAAATTATATTTCAATATTATATGTTCATTCATGTTTCAGATTTCAATATTCAAATGTACATCATGATGTAAATCATCATGACATCAAGCGTTGTATATTCAGTTATTTTATGTATCAGGCTTTGATATTATAACTTTGTTTATATCTCATATATCAATAAATTAATTTATTTCTCATATTTAATTATTCACGATTAATTTATGTAATTGTTTTCTAAATTCAAACTTAATTTATGTCACATAATTCTATATTATAATTTATTTTATATTTCATATTTCAATATTTTAACTTTGTCCATGTCTCAGATTTCAATTTATAACGTAGACTATTTCTCATTTTCCAATGGCACAATTTAGTTCACGACTCATATTTAAATATTGTAACTGATTTGGTTTCTCAGATTTCACTATTCTAATATTTCCTTGTTTAGATTTAATTATTCTAATTTATTTTATGTCTCATATTTCAATGCTATAACTTGGTTGATTTTTTTTTCAATTTTGGAATCTAGTCTTTAATGTTATAACTCAGTTTACATTTCAGTTTCAATATTCGATCTCATTTTAAGTCTTATATTTCAATATTAGGTTCATTACGGAATAATGTGTCTTCATTCTTTATGAAACAAAGCATACATTAATTAACGAAACGAACTTTCGCTAAAGGCGCATACAACGCAGAATCCATAAATATGCGCTCAGCGAACTGAGAGGCCCCCAATCCCCCTCCCTAGAAGACCCTTTGGTGGGGGGATGTCAGTGCGTTGCATGCAGATCGAATGATCGGTAGCAGACTTTGCTTGCTATTTTATCCCCTGGTCGCGGAAGCTGTGTGGCATCAAACCTAATATTAAAAAGATGGAATGTGTGGACACATCATTCCGTAATGAACCCAATATTCTAACTTAGTTTACATGTCAAATTTCAGTATCATTGCTAATTTCATATTTCAGAATATAATATTACAATTTCGTTCATGTCTATTCGTAGTTCACGTCTGTTTTTCTTCGCAAATAAATTAACCTCCTTTTGATAAACAGTAGGCCATACTTTCGCATCATAGATCTTATGTACACAAGAATCAACATGTTTTCCTCAAGCAGTAGTGGGCCAAATACGGTCCGCCGAGCCATGTATTCTAGCCCGCCAAGTTGATGTAAAAGTACAAAATAATACTCCCCAATTTGATATAAAGGTACAAAATATGGTTCCACAAGATGATGTAAAAGTACAAAATATGGCTCGACAAGGAGATGTAAAAGTACAAAATATGGCTCGACAAGGAGATGTAAAAGTACAAAATATGGCCCGACAAGGTGATGTAAAAGTACAAAATATGACACTCCCCCCCCCCCCCAGGTTGATGTAAATGTACAAAATATGCACCGTAAAGCTGATGTAAAGATACTATATTCGCTGTTACAAAAGCTAAAAATAAAACCACTATTTGGAACTCCAATACTCTAAAGAAAATGCTATTGACAACACATAACAAGAAAACAGCTATACTAGGACCGCTCACCCACATGAGATTGCCCACCACCATTATAAAGTAAAAACAACAATTATATTGGTCTAGTATATCTGCGTTTTTTACTTGAAGACTGTAACGACTTCTTGTTAGTTTAATAGTCCCCACATATTTATTTATCCCAGTCACGCCTCTGATCTGTTCTGCCCCGTTACCTTCATGTTCAGTTCAGTAAACATTGGTATTAGTCAGAAGTTGATGTTTATTATAGTCCATCGGTACATAAACGACATCTCGTTGTATGCACTTGAATATTTTAGAAGAACAAGTTACTCTTTTCGTCGGATTTTTTTGTATTACTTTGTGGTCGAACGAGTTGTCGTTTCCTGATGTCGTAAAGAAAAATTAAGCACTTTCTATGCCGATGTGGTATCCTGGAACATTGTGGAAATACGAAGTTATCCCGCTTATTTCAATTACAACGACACATTTTGATGGTGTCCAGTATCTTTCACACGGGATTCTAAATATTCAAAATTCAATTTGCACCCATTATGATACCCCTGATACCGAAAGGCAAACAAAGGCCACAGCGTATACATAGATAACGATAGATGATACTATTGGCCGAGAGATTAGAGCGTTGGTCTCACACTAGTGATGTCCAGAATTCGAACCCCGGTAAGGACTGGCTTTTTTATGTCGGAGGGTAAATAAAAAACAAACTCACCCTGTACATGACGTGGCGACAGCAAGAGCATTCGGCCTTATCACACAACTATTTAATTCCCTCCCTGCAACTCCTTAACGGGAATAATGCAATATTTGACCGTTTTTTGTGACAGCTATGAAGCTAGTAAGCACTTTCCAGGCCAATGTGGTATCCAGGAACATTGTGGAAATACGAAGTTATTCCGCTTATTTCAATTCCAACGACACATTTTGATGGTGTTAAGTATCTTTCACACGGAATTCTAAATATTCCACATTCAATTTGTAAATAAAAAACAAACTCACCCTGTACATGACGTGGCGACAGAAAGAGCATTCGGCCTTAACACACACTATACTTGACCGTTTTTTGTGACAGCTATGAAGCTAGTAAGCACTTTCCAGGCCAATGCGGTATCCTGGAAAATGTGCTATAAAGTAATGTAGGTTTATGCGAATCATTAAAGTCGCACAGTATACCTTTATCATGTTTATGGAAACAGGAAAATAGACGTTTTCAACAAAAGAAATGTATCGTAATAAACGAATGCTTGATAGAAACCTTTTTACCAAAACATCAATTTTGTATTATATCGTTGTAGTGATTCTTAATAACATAGTTGCCCAAATTTTAAAGGTCGACTTCTGGTATATAGTTTTACTGCATCCCCTTGGTGCACATCCCCCCCCCCCCCCCCAATTGCTTCCGTGCCCTCCCATGGTTAACACTTAACCAAGATCCTAAAAGTACCTCCTCACCGTGCACCTAGGAAGCAGAAATATACTGGTTCGTTCGAACACATCACCCTGATATAAACTAAGCTAGAACACACTAAGATCGAAACTTGTGAAATTAGATGTCTAAGGAAGACTATTGGAGTCACTAGACTCAACAAAATGCGTAGTAAGAATATTAGAAAGATAGTATTTAATACATACATAAATAATTCAAATATCGGAGGTAACCAGTCAAATATAGGTAAATACTAAATAAGGTAGACAGGTTACTGATGAAAACTGTCCATATACAATAATAAAATATAGAAAATAACAATAAAATAAAGAAAAAATACAGTTGTCAACGTGTCGGTTCAATTGGGACCTTTATCAAGACAACAAAAACAGTTAGGAAAAGAAAACCATAACGAATATAACCAAAATGGCTGGGATAATGATTTCTCTCACCAGAAAAATCATCCAGCGAAAAACAGATTCAGCGCAACACAATTAGTAGGTGCATATTGAGGTATTCAATATGTATAAATTATAAAAAGTATACAAAATAAATTATATACCACACCATGCATCGAATACATAGAGTAACATAAGACAAATGATGTGGCCATCTGATGAGGATGAAAGATCAACTTTCCATAAGAGCTTTTGTCAGTCCCGTCTTTCCACACAAGATGGAAATAGTATACAGTCAAAGGCAGACCTAAGAAAAGGTGGATAGATCACATCACGACCATTGTAAATAAATATGACTACAAAACAATCAGAACAAGACACCTGGATCTGGAACGCAGACTACATCTTCTTCGCAAACTCCAACGCTCAACGACAAGTATGGAAGCTACGAGAACACCATGTGAGGATAGACAATAGAGAATAGAACACCTTGATCAACAATTTTGGGGATCGTGTCCGTTAATGTGGAGGCTGTAGTTGGAGTGAGAACTATTCAAAGAGACAAGCAATATCTCCGACACCTCTGCGCGAACACATCCAGCAGCATTGTAGACACACCGCATCTGCGCATTGCGGCTCGGTCAGCCAAAATGAAGAAACATTGGACACATGGCTAATATCGATATCTTGATATGGGCAGATTTCGCTACAATATGGCGATGCTTAGAGTACGTACTGGATCTAGAAAAAGCAATACACGCTATAGCGCATCGTTGTGTATGTAAAAAACATAAAACAACAAAAAATGTTTTAACTGTGCAGCGCAAGACTGGTCGGCCGAAGTCCCGTCCATGCACGAGAAAACACATTCGCCTACATGTCCCACCATTTCTGATTCAATTCCACGTAGGAGTCACGAATCAGGTAATGGATACACCAACTTTAACTTCTACTTCTAGTATGACAAAAAAAATGAAAAAAAATTTGAATACAGCTTCCCATTGCACACATGACAATAATTGAACACATTACGGGGAACACATTATTCAAATTTCCGATTGAAACAATATTGAGACTCGTAATCTGGAAACTGTTGGAGTTTAGATGGTAAGCATGCCATTTTCTCTGAAGATATACAAAACCTAGTCTAATTCGACGGTTGTCGTTACCTACCACTGCTGATAGAGAGAAAATTGGGTTCAGTACACAATGACACAGAAGGGAATGCTGTCTTACCTACACATCATTTGTTCGCCAACTGCAAAGTTTCAAGCCAATTTACTACTACTTCTTTGGGTGGTATAAGCAATATCAAAGATTCTAAAACATAGGCCACGTCAGGCGATGAATTGGAAGACCATTACATGAGGAGGAGTGTGTGAGAAATTCACAGGTTAATTCCAAATCTCTGACGTGTATGGAGAAGCAGTATCTGGCTGGAAACCATTATTCGAATGCGACTTTCGCCGTTGCCCAACACGGCACACACTGAGGAAATTCGGTCTGGGACCTAGGGACACGAAGGTTAGTAATGGAATCGTCTTCCTACAGGAGAAACAGCTCGCCGGCTGCGAAACACCTCGTCGAGGAAAGATGCACAGTGGGTGATCCAGGCAAATTATCAGCTCGTCCCGTCACATATACCCCTTTCGAATAGAATATTTCAGTAATAAGCATTGAATTAAGCCGAAAGCTGAGGCTACTGGACATGAAAAAAAAAAACCCCGAGAAACTACCGCACTGCACATAAGAAGTAAGAGGAAGTTTCTCGCAAATCATGAAGATAGCAAACAACAGCAATCGCAGCCATATCTGTTACTGTTTTACTCGTATCATTAGAAAATGGCGTTTTAGGATCAAGTGGTAAAACAATCTTAACAGTTAACTATATAATCGATCCTGGACCATTCAATTTAGGAAGTAAGTGTCAACTACTGTGCCATCTTTGCCCACATATTGTAGTACAAATTCACACTAATTTGTCCTGCAATAAACGTATGTTCTGTATGCAATGTTCTGTATGCAATGTTCTGTATGCAATGTTCTGTATGCAATGTTCTGTATGCAATGTAGCCACACAAAATTCAACCGTTACTTAAACAGTCAACATCGAAGAAAACATGATAAGAACTGTTAATGATCGCTGCAGTTTCTTGGTCTTTTGACTTTCATGAAAGTAAGAACAAACCAAGCAGCGGAAGAGCTCAATCTGCTATTTTTCTAAGCACAATTTCACGCGCACAGTTATTCTTCTTTAATCATTTATTTTTTTGTGTGTAAATGACATGTTCGTTTGATCCTTGCACATGTCGTTCTTGCCTGAATCAATAGTTAAATTACCCTTGTTAGCGACATGTATCAATATTTAAGCATCGAATTTACATGTCTTTTGTGCAGGCTTGTCAGCGGGCTTGTTCCTGTCACTTATGAGAAATCATATCCAACGTGACAAAGAAATTTTGTATTCGAATACAGCAGATGGAAATAAAGTCGAAGAAGTTAAATGTAGACAAACCAAGATAAAGACAGTATGTCACAAGATGCATACAGGTCTATCTTGTTGAAATTGATAATTTCCACATAAAAACATGATGAGATAGAAAAGTTGACTTGTTAACTACGTGTGAAGCTTCTTTTATGTGAACATTTCTCATATTATTAAAGGATGGGCGCCAATCTTTCTTCATGTTATTCTGCTCCTATATTCTCAAATTCATCTCAATTACTGGAAACAGTGTGGTCAGCGAGATGCATTGAATAAGGGTTAATAGCTTGGGATAATCAGGGATAATGTCTGATATATTCCCGTATTTCGGCCTGAAATATCCGATATTAGCATGCAGGTTTTAGTAGTTTTAATGTATGAGTAATTAACTCCCTGCAAAAATATTATTAATGTACGTTCTACACTACTATTATGTGTTTTTTTTTTAAATCCCTGAAAATATATTCGTCCACAGACAACAGCATACAATAACATTACCATTAAGACGTTTAATAAATAGATGGCATCGCAATAATTTTTTAAAACGTATATAGTTTTCTTCTTATACTGTAAAGTTTTCCAGATTTCTTCTTATAATGTAATATTTTCCAGATTTCTTCTTATAATGTAATATTTTCCAGATTTCTTCTTATAATGTAATATTTTCCAGATTTCGTCTTATAATGTAATATTTTCCAGATTTCTTCTTATAATGTAATATTTTCCAGATTTCGTCTTATAATGTAATATTTTCCAGATTTCTTCTTATAATGTAATATTTTCCAGATTTCGTCTTATAATGTAATATTTTCCAGATTTCGTCTTATAATGTAATATTTTCCAGATTTCTTCTTATAATGTAATATTTTCCAGATTTCTTCTTATAATGTAATATTTTCCAGATTTCTTATTATAATGTAATATTTTCCAGATTTCTTCTAATAATGTAATATTTTCCAGATTTCATATTATAATGTAATATTTTCCAGATTTCTTCTTATAATGTAATATTTTCCAGATTTCTTCTTATAATGTAATATTTTCCAGATTTCTTCTTATAATGTAATGCTTTCCAGAATTGAATGACTATCGGTTGTCTTCATATGTAGTGTCTCTCTCTCAGGCACGGCAGCATCGATCCCTGCACCTGGGAGATTACAGCCGTAGTCTTCGCCCAGCCTGGCACACCCAGATAACTGCTGGCACCACGAAATTTGAAAAAGAAAGAACACTGCGGGCGATTCACAAGTGCAAGTAGCGGAAGAACAGATCCGAAGGTTCCTCTATCCCTAACCTTCAGCACTCTTGCATGTACTGCAATAGAACTTTCCGTGCACGAATCAGACTCATCGGACATCTGAGGTCTCACAAGCCAAATTAGACAATTGCCAGTTAATTATTACTATTTTTATTTCATCGCATTCATTTGTTTTTCATGCCGTGCTCATCTTCGCTTGCGAAGGAGGAACAGCATCATCATCATCATCATCATCATCATCATCATCATATGTAGTAGTGCATTCCAGGATGGAAAGTCTATCGGTTGTCATCATATGCTGTAGTGTTTTCCAGGGTTGAATTACTATCGGTTTTCGCGCTATGGTGTCTCGTGGAGTCTATGGAGTCTGGTGGCTCGATAACCAGCATGAACATCAACCATAAAAGACCTCTGGACATAATTAATTAAGACTTCACTCGTTACTTTTTCTTATTGTTGTGATTTACGCAGCTTGCGTCTAGTAGTCATTATTAGTCACAGTCAAACACATCGCAGACTACATCATATGTCACATCTCGACACATCGCAGACGGCATCATCTGTCATATCCGGAAACATCGCAAATAACACCATCTGAAACATCTTGACACATCGCAAACAACACTATCTGAAACATCTGGACACATCGCAAACAACACTATCTGAAACATCTTGACATATCGCAAATAACACCATCTGAAACATCTGGGCAAATCGCAGACAACATCATCTGAAACATCTGGACACATCGCAAACAACACCATCTGAAACATCTGGACACATCGCAAACAACACCATCTGAAACATCTTGACACATCGCAAACAACACTATCTGAAATATCTGGACACATCGCAAACAACACTATCTGAAACATCTGGACACATCGCAAACAACACTATCTGAAACATCTTGACACATCGCAAATAACACCATCTGAAACATCTGGGCACATCGCAGACAACATCATCTGAAACATCTGGACACATCGCAAACAACACCATCTGAAACATCTGGACACATCGCAAACAACACCATCTGAAACATCTTGACACATCGCAAACAACACTATCTGAAATATCTGGACACATCGCAAACAACACTATCTGAAACATCTTGACACATCGCAAATAACACCATCTGAAACATCTGGGCACATCGCAGACAACATCATCTGAAACATCTGGACACATCGCAGACAACATCATCTGAAACATCTTGACACATCGCAAACAACACTATCTGAAACATCTGGACATATCGCAAACAACACTATCTGAAACATCTTGACACATCGCAAATAACACCATCTGAAACATCTGGGCACATCGCAGACAACATCATCTGAAACATCTGGACACATCGCAGACAACATCATCTATCACATCCGGACACCTTCAAGACGGCATCATCTGTTAGATCCGGACACACCGCGGACGGCATGAAATTCATAATCATTAACCACAGACTACATGAAAATCATAATCATTAATCACAACTGGACATACCGGATACTGAAAGAAAATCGTAATCATTAATTACAGCTGGATACACCGCAGACTGCATGCAATTCATATTCATTAATCACAGCTGGATACACCACAGACTGCATGAAATTCATAATCATTAATCACAGCTGGACACACCGCAGATTTGCATGAAATTCATAATCATTAATCACAGCTGGACACACCGCAGATTGCATGAAATGCATAATCATTAATCACAGCTGGACACACCGCAGAATGCATGAAATTCATAATCATTAATCACAGCTGGACACACCGCAGACGGCATGAAGTACTCAGTACAACATAACACAGCACATAAGTCTAATAAGTTATATTTTATATCCGTTCTCAAAAACAGACCAGCCATATCTAACTTGTCTTGAAATAAACCATTAATATACTGATAGTAACATTATATATTTCATGGACCATTCATTGATAACTTTCAAGTACTGGAAAGCTGTAATTTAGGCCGATAAAGCGTGAGAACAACATGTCTGCATGTGATTCACTACAGTACTTTACAAGAACGAATCGTGCTGGCGTACAAGTGCATCCAGAGTGTATGATTTAATGATAATGTTATTTATTTTCAGGAAGTAAAGGGCCTCATGTCTTGGTTTATCTTGTAACATGAATTTGTAACAGTTACTGTAACAATCTGTTTGGTAACAGACATATCGATGTCATGTGATATCAGACAGTTGCAGTAACAGATATATCAATGTCATCTTTAGCAATGGAGCTTAGCAGACTACATTTTAACCAAAAAATGTTCGCATACATTTTGATGTCTTCTTCTTCTTCTGCGTTCGTTCTAAAACTCATGCAGATTAGCAGGATGTAGTCCGAAGAACGGAATGCGTTATGTCATGGTTTAAAGCATTGCTGCGATATCTGCGCCTTTCGGCTTGACACATCCGACTTCAGCAAAGCTTTGGGTCACTGACCATATATTGGATGGGACAGCCAACTCCATCCAATAACCTCCTTAGTCGCCTTTTACGACATGCGTGAAAGGTAAACAGTGTTGCTATTCTTTGCTCCCCTTTCGGGCCCCGACTACACACGGGCGACATTTTGATATAGACTAGATGTTATACGTCGACATACATTTTTTATGTACAATATATGTCAAAAATTAACATATGGGTGCGAGTCTTGGACAATAAACAAACTGGAAATTAGGAAATTAGAAGCAACAGAGATGTAATTCTATAGAAGAATGCTAAGAATAACACGGACTATCCAGTAAAACTAATGTAGAAGTGTTGAAAGAGTTAAATGCGAAACGGACCTTAATCAATAATATACGAAAAAGACAATCATTTTTTGGTCACTTCATGAGACAGGCAGGTTTGGAGAACATAGTCACAACAGGCAAATTTGAAGGCAACAGAGACATAGGACGACAACGTGAGAAAATATTAGACAGTTTGACAACCTGGCACGGCAGGGAAACAACAGCGAGCTGGATATATACCACTGGAAACAGAGTGCTGCGGAGAGCCATGATCGCCTACGCCAGCCGGCATGGCACCTGATGATGATGAAATAAAGACATTAGACTGAAATCAGATATAATAATGCTACTTACAGAATTTCTGATTACTCCACGAGGTGGGCTAGTGGGGGGGGGGGTGTAAACACCTGTAGCCAGCGAGCTAGGAGTTATCCGCATTCTCTTTGTTATATGACGGAATAGATCCAGAATCTTCGTTATGTGACGGAATAGATTCAGAACTTTCGTTATGTGACGGGATAGATCCAGAACCTTCGTTATGTGACGGAATAGATCAAGAACCGTCGTTATGTGGTGGATTAGATCCAGAACCTTATGTCATGTCAGTGTTCCAGAACCTTCGTTATGTCATGGCAGAGTTGCAAAACCTTCGTTATGTCATGGCAGAGTTCCAAAACCTTCGTTATGTCATGGCAGAGTTCCAAAACCTTCGTTATGTCATGGCAGAGTTCCAAAACCTTCGTTATGTCATGGCAGAGTTCCAAAACCTTCGTTATGTCATGGCAGAGTTCCAAAACCTTCGTTATGTCATGGCAGAGTTGCAAAACCTTCGTTATGTCATGGCAGAGTTCCAAAACCTTCGTTATGTCATGGCATAGTTCCAGAACCTATGTGTTTGCATTGAGTGCGTCAACGTCAGTTCAGAAAGCTAAACTCAACTAAAACACATTTTACTTTACCTGCATGCTATAAGAGGCTATTAAGGAGGTTTTTACTTGGATCTAGCTTCTATTAAGGTTAAAAGCCATTCAAAGTCATGCAGAAATATGATGTGTCAAATCAGATATTACACCTTAGCTGAAAAACATGATACATTTCGATTTTCGGACTACATTCTTCTAATCTCCAGGCTTTTGAGAGAGAGAAAGCAGAAGAAGAACAATAACAGGATGATAAAGTAATTTAGATCGAATTTACAACTATGCGGTATGCGGTTTCAAATATTTAAAAAAAAAATGTAAAACTGAAAAAATAATTTGAATGACAAGAAAAAAGGGTGTGTAAGTCCCTTCACCTTCTAGGTTGCATTTGACAGCACACGAAAATAAATTGTTTCGTTCTACCTATCGACAAAAAAAATAACAAAAAATAATGCATGTAATCAGAATTTTGAATATGAAAGTAATGACGGATCTTGGGGCAGATGTTTCCTATTTTCAAAAACGAATATATGAGCAATAACAAAAAAAATGCACTATAAAACGATTACCATACCATCACTATGCTACCAATGTCAAACGTGAACACTAACAACAGAATCCAAACTAAAACTTGCTACAACCGAAATGACTTGTCTACGTAGAATCATCGGAGTAACAATAAGAGACAGAATCAGGAACAAAAACATAGGAAGACTAAGAAACACAATGTCAATCGTAGACTTCATCAAAAGACAAGTGGTTTTCGCATTCTTCCAGACTCCCATTAGATAGCGTTAGTCAAAATGTTTTATACAGACACGATGGATACAAAGCAAGGCAGACCTTGCTAAACGATGGGTTACAGAAATGAAATAGCGAAAAAAAAAACATATTTGAAGCACGAAAAAAGCCATCTCCAGAGAACTTTTCTACCCCTGACGCTGCAAGTCATAAAGGGGTATAAAGTGAAAAGAAGAAAGAACTCCAGCGCTAGAAATAGGAAACATTAAAAAACGCATCCGTTTATGGACTCTATTAATCATTGAATTAATCACCGTCGTGAGTTTTAGATCAAATACCGGAGACATAATAATGTGACTTTACGGTATCTTTAGCGTGAATCAAGTTCAAAGTTCAGTGTGAATACAAGATTCATGTTATATTGTTTCCTTCAATGTATAGCGTTTACCTTTTTGTGTACATACAATAGCACTGCTAGAGAATTGTGTACATGTTACATTGTTATCTGGCTATCATATATATATATATATATATATATATATATATATATATATATATATATATATATATATATATATATATATATATATATATACATGCAGAAATATCCTGCCATTACGCACAGAGCCATGCCCCAACTACTATGTCCTGCCAGTGCTCATATGCCCCCAACTACTACGTTCTGCCAGTACTCACATACCCCCCAACTACTATGTCCTACCAGTACTCACAGAGTTATATCCCCAACTACTATGAAACACTGACTAAACAAACCTGTGTTTAACGGTGCTGCTGCAAATGTCAATTTTACATCCACTCTGCAATGATCTTACTGTAATATTCTGTAACTTCTATCGATATCTGATGCATCCCAAAAGTTCCTACATTTCCAGATTTACAGCTTTCTCACGATATACTATACGTACACAAGTTCCATTTCGCCGTTGGCTTCCAAACTCTGAGGGTATTTTTGGCAAGATCTTACGATCAATTATCTTAACATAAGGACACCAATTTTGTTCCATATCCCTCGGGGACAATTTGTTAAACATTTCTTGTTTTATTTTAATATTGTGCCCACCGTCATTTAACTCCAAAGAATTAAAACAAATCACTCTCAAATCAACACATAATACAGTATTACCGGCAGTTGCGTGTGGAGTAACGTATTGAAACATATTTGTGCTCTTACTTTTCAAGAAGTTATTGATGGGTATGCATGGTAATGGCTCGCTGTTTAAGCATACTACAAAATCTGTTCTACTGGTGCCACAGACTACACAATCTGTCCTACTGGTGCCATTTCTATAAAGACCTCACGCAGCCAAAGAAGTAATGAGAATATATGCGTCATCTGATTTAGTATGAACATCCACCACAAGAGATCACTAATTCTAATTTATCTATCTTGTATTCATTGAAGAACTAAATGCTACATCTATTCTATATTAATATGTGGCTCAGAAACATGGATACTAAACAAACAATTAGAAGACATAATTAATGTATTTGGGATGTGGGTATATAGAAGAATAGGGAGAACATCATGAAACGAGAAAAAACAAACAACAAAGAGGTGCTAAAATACTTGATATGAAAGAAGAATTCCTAAGAGAAATAAAGATCAGGCAAATAAAATATTTTGGATACATTAAAAGACCTAGTTGAAAAGACCTTACTTCAGGGTAAAGTGAAAGGGAAGCGAGCAAAAGGTAGGCAAAGATATAAATGGGATAGTAGCATCACAAGATGGAAATGTTACAGTCTAGCAGAGTGCGCTACCAGAACAAGAGACAGGGGATTTTGGAGGTCTGTTGCAGTCAACCTTCGTTGCGAAGACGGCACTTGATATCGACAAAGAACGTACGGGACTACATCAGTTTTCAAAACGAAATTGATTGAATAAGACAAATGGTATAAATGAAGAGAGAATGATACAAACAAGAAAGCAAGACTACACAAGTGAAAATAATTTCTATGACAACAAATATAGTTAACGGTCTGTAATTATGAACTAAATATATGACACATCGTATCTTTTAAAATGTAACACGGAGAATGTCTGAGAACACAGAGAAAGTCTGAGAACACATAAAAAGTCTGAGAAAAACAATCGTTTTATATTCTGAAATAAAAGTGGCGTTTTTTGTCTGATATATTCATCAACTGATATACACCTGTATTGCGTGCACCGTTGATATGAGTCAATTACAAGATTGGACAGACAGTGCGCACGTTCTTCGATTAACCCATTCAGTGTTACACAAATAGCATCTGACCAACTCTTTCAACCTTCTCAGAGATATGTTCAGAATGAGTATCAAAGGAAATCGCTCTGTTTCCAATTTCTTTAAAGCCATAATTAATCAGCATTGCTACAACGGAAGAGTTTGAGTACAGTTATATCGTGTAGGATCGTGTGATTTGTTCTCATATCTTGTGCACGACGATCTGTTATGCCCAACTGGACAGAGAAGAAGATTACCTTGAAGACTGATCCATATTAGTTCTGCTTAGAAAACAAATCTCGCATTAAACTAGCAATGACAGTACACAAATTAGTTGTTTGTCCTTGAATACTTTCTCTGCTGTGCTAGAACGTTCAATGAAGTTTAGGAATTTACAGGTTACCAGATGAAATAATGTCTTTATTGTATTTTTTAACTTACAAAAGTACTTCATTGTTGTAAATTGTCCACATTTATTGATGAATATTATGTGTATTACTTCGTTCTTATTCTAATCAATATGTTGTATGTGTTAGCTTTTCAATTAGTCATCCTACTTTATTTTTGATTCTACAATATTTCTTTACTTTACATTTCAAATATTTCATTTTTTTCGCCGTAGTTGAATTGTCCGGCCATTTGACGCAAAAATAACGGTGATAAAACGCATTTCCATTCTATGGATTACGTTCTGCTGAACAGTAGGGCCATTGTTCTGTTACAAAAGAGACCCAGTGGGAGTTTGAGAATGTGTCCTGCTACAAGAGAGACCCTTCTGTCTCTACTGCAATTTCGTGTGCGTGATGTATGGGACGGTACACAAATATTGTACGTGAGGTAAGGCACGGTACACAAGGTAAGGCACGGTACACAAATATTGTACGTGCGGCAAGGGACGGTACACAAATATTGTTCGTGAGGTAAGGGACGGTACACAAATATGCTCTGTTACAAGAGAGACTCAGTGGGAGTTTGAGAATGTGTACTGCTACAAGAGAGAGACCCTTTTGTCTCTATTGCAATTTTGTGTACGTGAGGTAAGGGACGGTACACAAATATTGTACGTGAGGTAAGGGACGGTACACACATATTGTACGTGAGGTAAGGGACGGTACACAAATATTGTACGTGAGGTAAGGGGCGGAACGCAAATATTGTATGTGAGGTAAACGACGGTACACAAATATTGTACTTGATGTAAAGAATGGTACATAAATATACAATATGTAAAGGACGGTAAAAAAATATTGTACTTGAGGTAATCGGTTGTACAGAAATATTGTACTTGAGATAATGGTGGTACAGAAATGCTGTACTTTGGATAAAGGACGGTAAATAAAATAGTTTGCTTGAGGTACGCGACGGTACAGTAATTAAATATAATCAATATAAAGCAATAACATTTACATTGTGGTATTAACATTGCTTTTACTGTTTTAATTGTTTTTCACAGTTTGTTTTATCTATTCTTGAGAAGGACCTGATGGTTCTAAACGTTGAAAATGTCCTGTGTATTGTAATATGTATGTTTTCTTGTTTACACTCCTAGACCCTTAGTTTCAGTGAAAGTCCGTCGTGTTAAAGTGGAACGTGCTAAAAACATGTGTTCTACGTAAGTACTATATAAATTAATAATGTACTTCTGATATATGACGAATAGAAATGCTGTGTTTGAGGTAAAGTACGGACTTGTATACTGCGCTTGGGGTAAACGACGGTACATAAATAGTGTACTTGAAGTAATGGACGGTATAGAAATAGTGTAATTAGTGTAAAGAACGGTACATACATATTTTACTTGAGGTAAAGGACGGTACAGAAATATTGTACTTGAGGTAAAGGACGGTACAGAAATATTGTCTATTATCTTTCCCCATGTAGTTTGTGATCCTCTCTTGCCGTTAAGAGTAGGGGTGATTGGAGCATGAGCTTGCGTTCTAAAGCCAGATGTGTGGCCTCGGCTGTGCTATGACCGTGTCTATTCAGAATGTCCTTGACGTTTTCTATCCATCTTTTCCGTGGTCTTCCTCTGATTTTGTGCCCTTATCTCATTTGGTTATATGCTTGAACTGGCAACTTTTCGTGATGCGTTCTCATAATGTGGCCAAACCACTTGATCTGTTCTCTTTCTATGTAATCTGTACAAGGTATTACATATATTCTTTCCATGATATATTCATTTCGTAACCTATCAAGCCTGGTGACCCCGGCGGTTTTCCTCAAGCATTCCATTTCACATGTCACTATCTTTCTGTAATATGAAGATTAGAGAGACCAGGTTTGGCACTGGTAACACAGTGTTGGTAGGAATATACTGTAGATCATTTGTCTCTTAACTTCCATCTCGATCTTGAGATGAAGAAGTAGTGGTGACAGTTGGTATGTTACTGCATTTGCCTTTTGATATCTTATCTATATTTCTCTATCTTGGCTTCCATTTTCTGTAAAAATATTACCGAGATATTTGAACTCTGTTACATGTTTTACTCCTATATTGTTTATCTGTATGTTTAGTAGGCTAGGTGTTCTGCATATTTTCATAGTTTCAGTCCTTTGTGTATTGATCTTCATGTTGTATTTTCTACATGTTGCAGATAGTGAGCTAACATGTCTTTGTAGCTATACTTCGTTTTCCTATATGAGGCGCTGATCGTCCTGCTCATTTATTTCATTGTTTGGTTGCTCTGAGTTGTCTTGTTCTGAGTCGGTGATGCTGCCCTCTGCAATTTTGCCTAATTTTATTATTCTGTCTATGTATATATTTAATAGCAAGTGTGAGAGCACGCAGCCATGACTCATTCCTGATTTTGTATCAAATGCGTTTGGAAACCATCTGATGTTCGCACCACACATTGGCAGGTCTTATACAAAGATATTATACTTTCTAACAGTTGTCCTTTGCTACAATACATTTCTAGAGTTTCCATAATAAGTCTCTGTTGACTCTATCAAACGCCTTCGCTTGATCTATAAAAATTCGTTGTTGTATAAAACGTTCTTGTGTAATAGCTAATGATATATATATATACCAGCGTTTTCACAATATATCTCTTCTTTAGCTACGTCTCAGTTTTGGAATTTCGTCGCTTTAAATTTGAGCTACATTAATCATCATCATCACTAAGTGCTGTCGACTCAACGAAGATTGATTGCCACAGATCTCCAACATTCCCTGTCTCGTATCTGTTAGGGGGGGGGGGGTATTTAAACAATTTCAACGATTATATGATTTGAGTGAAATACTATTGTGGATACTATTCACATTGTGGATTACACCTGGAGGAAGATATTTTGTTCTATTTCATCATTAAAGAAGTTTTTAAAGTGAATATGTAAACATCGGTGGAGAAGATAACACAAGTATGGCCATGACCAGCTAGTGGCCAGCACGGGGAAATGGGCAATCCCGAGTAAACTTATTACACAGCCCTTAACCTGTGACTGACCTAGCATGTCGACAGGGGATACAAAGTGCTCAATAATAAACTTAAATGGAGAGGAAGGCACATCACAAAGATGTAATAAGACCTGTCAGGTCATTGGTCCACTTAACACCTTACTAAGAAACAAGATATTACACTAGAAATAAAGAAAGCGCTTTTCAACACCATTTTTTACTAATATTGTGTTATCAGTGTCAAACTTGGACATTAGATTCTAGAACAATTCATAAGATTAACACCACTGAAATGAAATGTGTGAGACGTATGATTGGAGTTAGCTTGAGGGACACAATCAGGAATGAAGCACTAAGTAAACAAATAGGGATCAAGTCAACAATAGAAGACATCCAGAAACAACACGTTAAAATGGTACGGCACATAACCAGACAGAAAGAGCAAAGTATTATCCAAAAAACACTTAACAAACGATACGAAAACAGTCGACCTAAAAGGGTGGATAGATAGTGTATTAGAAACACTGAGAAATATAACAGCGGAAGAGACAAATATAAGGTCAAAAGACCGTACACTCACTCTCCCTCAACTCCGAAAGGTACATGAGGACAGAAAGAAGAAGAAGACGTGAAATACAGTACTGCAGTCATAATGTGTGTCAGACTAAATGGTCAATATCTTTCACACACTGGAGGAATTAATCAACTTTAGATGATTTTACAAAAACGTATGAAATTAAACTGGTCATTTTTAACTACAGTTGCAATAGGAACCAACTGTCTCGAGTTTCAATATTAATCGGATTCACTGTAGCTTATTTTTGATACTGTATTGTTTCACTTCCTCCTATCAATTATTTCTATGTAAATGTCTTGACATGATATACTTGTATGTACATTGTTTTTCGTGTTTGTTTATTACTGTTATTTATCTAGCAAAAAGAAATGATTGTTTTGTCTTTAAAATGATTGATTGTACTAATATATATATATATATATATATATATATAGATATATATATATATATATATATATATATATATATATATTATATATATATTATGTATGTATATATATATATGTATGTATATATATATATGTTTTTTTTTCCCAATTGTATATTCTATTCGAAGGCGTATTTATACATTAAGTCTGATATTCATTCAATTTAATATGGAATACCTAAGCTGAAAATTAGAATTAAGTTGTATTAATTATTATAACGTTGTGTTGCATCAAGTTGTATTTATTACATGACGTTGTGTTAGATGGAGTTGTGTTACATGAAATTCTGTTAAAATAAACGTTTGCTAACATGTAATTGTGTTACGTGTAATTATATTACATTATATTGCATTACATGAAGGTGTGTTAAAATAAAGTTGTATTGCATAAAGTTGTATTACAGAACATTGTTACTCAACACATATTTATGTTTAATTATATCATATTTATGGTTTCTAAGCACATATTCATGTTTAATTAGATCATATTTATGCTTATCCAACTCATATTTATGTTTACTCAATACGTTGTAAGATCACATTTATGATTTCTGAACATATATTTATGTTTAATCCGCGCATTTTCATATTTATTTAACACATATTTGTCCATGTTTTATACTGTTTAACATTCTAGCGATTTCATATTTGTTCTCTTGGAATTAGCAGCTAATATGTTGTTCTGATTACAGCAGGTCAAAGAGAATGAAATAAAGACTCAATTTCAGCGTGTACGTCAATTGTCTATCAATAGTTCGATTAATCATAATAGGATTAAGATTCTTGATACCACGGTCCACTACTATCATGAAAGGCACGATACGCATTCAGAAATAGTTATAAATCAATAACCTGTTAGGATCTTAAGATGCTTTTTCGCCATGTTATTCTTTCCGATTTGCTTAATTGTGTATGAAAGTACAAGCATCTTTCTGTCTGTTCCGCTGTTTTTGCTGCTTGTTCATTAATCAGTTATTCGGTGTCATTGATTTTATTCATTGTCCCCACAGACGGAAGTGTACAGCCACTCAAAAATGTCTAGTTAAACCGATCTTGTTACACAACGGATAACAATGGATGCGATATGATATTTTGTAGATAATAAACATGGGAACATGTCTAATTTACAGATCTGTTATAAGAAACAGTTCAGTTAGACAAGAACTAAGGAGATATGATTTAAAAAACATAGTATTGTTTATGTATTTTTCCATTATTACCTGCAGCTAGTCAGCACTAGGGATCGTAATACCGGTTCTTTTTACCAGAAAACATGTATTTTTGATATTGAAGATTAAGAGTTCCGTGATTTCGGTATTTTCAATCTTTTGGATAGTTAGAGAAGTTCTCATCGAGATTAGGGGTGACGATGTATCGATGAAGTAAAAACGTTCGGGAAAAAATATGTTACATTTTTACTAAGCTTTTAACAATAACAGAAATGTATTTTTGACTATGCTAAATAACAGAAGCAGAAATGATCGCCCAGTATTACGCCAGTTTCACCTATATACTTCTTGTCACAGAGTTTACATATGCTATTGTAAATAACATCGCGGGAGTCACATGTAAAGCCCTAATCGATAGGGAGTGTGGACTTATAGATAGGATGTACTTTGAGATACATATAGATAGGGCCTATGTGTAGAACAACGGCGTTTGCAGCGAAGCTTGAAACAAGGAAATAAAGTTTTGCTAATGATACGAAACAAACATAGTCACACACGCACACATCGAAGTTTCGAACAAAAAGTCTTTATCAAGGTTCACGATCACATATAAATTAAAGACGACAAGTAGGGAGGGCAAAACTTCCGTTCACATTAGTAAATTGGCCAAAATGATAGAAATTTGTGTTACCTTTGCCCTCATTTCTATCATTTTGGCCAATTTCCTGTTTAAAAGGCGACTAAGGAGGTTATGGGATGGAGTTGGATGTCCCATACGATATAGGGTCAGTGAAGCAAAGCTATGCTAAAGTCGGATGTGTCAGGCCGAAAGGCGCAAATATCGCAACAATGATGTAAACCATGACAGAGCGCATTACGTTCTCCGGACTACATCCTGCTAATCTGCAGGAGTTTGAGAACGAACGCAGAAGAAGAAGAATTAATACTCAGTCTACTTTCTTCTCCTATGATCGAGTTACATTTGTCCTGAATTTCCATCCCTATAACACTAATGCTCGTCGGATCTTGTCAAGGATTATTCACTTCTGCAATCCAATGCACAAACTTGTAATGTTTTTCTGGAAATTTCCTCTTGTTGCCTATAGACAACGATCTTAATAACATCATAGTCATCAGTCACCTTATGTCTTATGTTCATAATAATTTTGGCACGGTTCGTTGCAAACGCCGCTGTTCTACATATGTCCCTTTGTAGTTCAGATCCGCTCTGTTTCATTTCCTTAGTTCACTTTCACTATCGATAACGTTTTCACATGAGAATTTCGTTTATTGTTTCGAATGTTATTTACGACATATATATACACGATGTGACAAGAAGTTTATAGGTGATACTGGTTTTCGATTGACTGACCGCTTCCCCAGGCACCTTCACGCCATTAAACACAGGACATTTACTCCTATCACCATACATTTCCAAGGCTATGGTCATCGTGGTGTACTTCATATCCAGGTGTACTTCATTCCAATTGTCCGCAAATTCTCGACCCTAGTCGTTCCCATTGTCAAGAATTATTAAACTTTCAAGGAACTCTGCTTAATTACATCAAACTTGTGCCCCCCACCCCCCGTTCAAGCTAAGTGACAAACCAAACTAAAATGATAAAGAACACACTTCCCTATTTCAATTTCTGAATCAATGTCATTGTTATGTCTTGTAGACAGTCATTCATTTTAAGTTTTCATTTAAACTAATATGATGAATTTCTGTGTATATGTTACACCCAGTACTGTATATTTTTTACTTGAAAGATTGGGGGGGGGGGGGCATTAATATTTAACAAATTATAATACCCTCGTTATTTATATTTTAGTATTATTTTCTTTAAAAAATAATTACGTAAAACGTGAAGGCGGTTTTATTTACGCTGAATTTATTTCTTTATCTAGTATTGAATATCATTTTCTAGCGTTTGTTTGTCTAGTAACGATTGTCGTGTTCTAGTCAAGTTTGTTAAATTCTAAATTTCATGATCTAGTTTTGTTTGTTAAATACTAAATGTCATCATCTAGTTTTTGTTTGTTAAATACTAAATGTCATGATCTAGTTTGTGTTTGTTAAATACTAAATGTCATGATCTAGTTTTTGTTTGTTAAATTCTAAATGTCATGATCTAGTTTTGTTTCTTAAAAACTAAATGTCATGATCTAGTCTTTTTTGTTAAATACTAAATGTCATGATCTAGTTTTTGTTTGTTAAATACTAAATGTGTGGTCTAGTTTTGTTTGTTAAATACTAAATGTCATGATCTAGTTTTTGTTTGTCAAATACTAAATGTCATGATCTAGTTTTGTTTGTTAAATACTAAATGGCATGATCTAGGTTTTATTTGTCTAATACTAAATGTCATGATCTAGTTTTTGTTTGTCTAATACTAAATGTCATGATCTAGTTTTTGTTTGTTAAATACGAAATGTCATGATCTAGTTTTTGTTTGTTAAATACTAAATGGCATGATCTAGTTTTTGTTTGTTAAATACGAAATGTCATGATCTAGTTTTTGTTTGTTAAATACTAAATGGCATGATCTAGTTTTTGTTTGTCAAATACTAAATGTCATGATCTAGTTTTGTTTGTTAAATACTAAATGGCATGATCTAGGTTTTATTTGTCTAATACTAAATGTCATGATCTAGTTTTTGTTTGTCTAATACTAAATGTCATGATCTAGTTTTTGTTTGTTAAATACTAAATGGCATGATCTAGTTTTTGTTTGTCAAATACTAAATGTCATGATCTAGTTTTGTTTGTTAAATACTAAATGGCATGATCTAGGTTTTATTTGTCTAATACTAAATGTCATGATCTAGTTTTGTTTGTTAAATACTAAATGGCATGATCTAGGTTTTATTTGTCTAATACTAAATGTCATGATCTAGTTTTTGTTTGTCTAATACTAAATGTCATGATCTAGTTTTTGTTTGTTAAATACTAAATGGCATGATCTAGTTTTTGTTTGTTAAATACGAAATGTCATGATCTAGTTTTTGTTTGTTAAATACGAAATGTCATGATCTAGTTTTTGTTTGTTAAATACGAAATGTCATGATCTAGTTTTTGTTCTCCTATCGTAGACTTCCTTATGAATCTACGAAATCCCCGCGATCTCTGGAAAGTTGTCCCGCTTCCTCCAACCAAATGTACATGTATTACTGAATATCTCATGCCCAGCGAGGTCTTGTTCTGCCTCTGACTCTACTACCATCTATCGTTCCCTCCAACAATACTCTGTTTCCATTATATCGTATTTCTTCACATGGCCGAACAAATCTATCTAGATTCAGAGTAGATGTATAAATATCCACCATCAATATGCAACATATCCAGCTCTGTGGTGGAGGGGTACATGGCCCTTCTGTGACGGAAAAGGTACCGAGTTCGATCCCCGTCACAGGCAGTTGTGCATCCGAACCGTTCAGAAAGCACTGGGAAACTACTGAACGTATTTATATTGCCTACAAAATCACTACAGCCAAAATATGTCGTGGTTGATATTCACATCCTGAAAAGGATATGCTACCAATCATTATGCAACTCATTTTCTGCTAGAATTTACTTCACTGATACAGTTGTAAATACTTCATTTTCAAATATTGAACTTCATTTTAACAGTATCCAAGTGATGACTGAGCCTGTACACATGTACAGAGATATCTCTTGTGTTCGTATACTAATGTGTCACTTCGAAAACCACATGATTCATTTATTTTCTTATGTCAGCAGACTCAATTAGTGCAATTCTGTGTGTACTGACGGGACCCGAGTGTGAGCAAAGAATATTAATTTGATTACCTACCACAGATATCGTATGAGAACGATAAGAAATATCATAGGCGACTGATAAGGAATATCAGAGGAGACAGATAAGGAATATCATAGGAACATGAAAAAGATCAGGAATATCAGAGGAGAGAGATCAGGAATATCATAGTAGACAGATAAGGAATATCATAGGAGACAGATAAGGAATATCATAGGAGACAGACAATGAATACCATAGGCGACAGATAAGGAATATCATAGGAGAGAGATCAGGAATATCATAGTAGACAGATAAGGAATATCATAGGAAACAGATAAGGAATATCATAGGAGACAGACAATGAATACCATAGGAGACAGATAAGGAATATCATAGGAGAGAGATCAGGAATATCATAGTAGACAGATAAGGAATATCATAGGAGACAGATAAGGAATATCATAGGAGACAGATAAGGAATATCATAGTAGACATATACGAAATATCATAGGAGACAGATAAGGAATATCATAGTAGACAGATAAGAAATATCATAGGAGACAGATAAGGAATATCATAGCAGACAGATAAGAAATATCATAGGAGACAGATAAGGAATATCATAGTAGACAGATAAGAAATATCATAGGAGACAGATAAGAAATATCATAGTAGACAGATAAGAAATATCATAGGAGACAGATAATGAATATCATAGGAGAGAGATCAGGAATATCATAGTAGACAGATAAGGAATATCATAGGAGACAGATAAGGACTATCATAGGAGACAGATAAGGAATATCATAGGAGACAGATAAGGAATATCATAGGAGACAGATAAGGAATATCATAGGAGACAGATAAGGAATATCATAGTAGACAGATAAGAGATATCATAGAAGACAGATAAAGAATATAATAGGAGACTGATAAGGAATATCATTGGAGACAGGTAAGGAATATCATAGTAGGCATATAAGGAATATCATAGGAGCCTGAAACAGATAAGGAATATCCTAGGAGCCTGAAACAGATAAGGAATATCATATGAGCCAGATACGGAATTTCATAGAAGACCAATAAGGAATATCATAGGAGCCTGAGACAGATATGGAATACCATAGAAGACAGATATGGAATATCATAGAAGACAGATAAGGAATATCATAGGAGCCTGAGACAGATATGGAATACCATAGGAGACAGATATGGAATACCATAGGAGACAGATATGGAATATCATAGAAGACAGATAAGGAATATCATAGAAGACAGATAAGGAATATCATAGGAGCCTGAGACAGATATGGAATACCATAGGAGACAGATAATGAATATCATAGGAGCCTGATAAGAATAGCATAGGAGACATATAAGGAATATCATAGGAGCCTGAGACAGATATGGAATATCTTAGAAGACAGATAATGAATATCATAAGAGCCTGATAAGAATAGCATAGGAGTCAGATAAGGAGGATTTGAAGTAGAACTGGCAGCTCCATTCCACAGATTGTCATATTGACTCAGAAGACATGATGGAGTCAGTTGTGTCAGGAGGAACGGTGCAGATACTGCAACTATGATGTAAGCCACGATATAATGAACTCCATTCTCCAGACAACATCCTGCTGTTTTGCAGGTTTTCGAGAATGTTCGCTGAAGAATAGGATGAAAATATTGCAGTTTTACAAGCTGTCTTCAAACAATTTCTAATGTGAAGATAGCTTATTACCTTGTTTTGAACATTGCAAATAATCATATTTCATCGTTGCTGGAATTCAATGCTGGTAATATTGCAGGCGCATTACGTCAAGGTGTACTACACCGCTAGTGTCATTACAAATAATTACATTGGATTATACTGGATTACATGGTTGGATAGTATTACAAACATTCCCATTACGTCATTCTGTCAGAAAACTCTAGAAACAAGACATTCATATATATTGCGTCTCACATTACGTCATGCTCTATTACATGGCTGACAAGATTACAATCACATTACGTCATGCTCTATTACATGGCTGACAAGATTACAATCACATTACGTCATGCTCTATTACATGGCTGGCAACATTACAATCACATTACGTCATGCTCTATTACATGGCTGACAAGATTACAATCACATTACACGATGCCAGATTACAAGACTGGCAAAATTACAAACACGAGCAGTTTCTGTCATAAACACCTATTGGGAAGAAACAACACTCTCGTAACTGAAACTGTTCACTATAATCATCAAGGGAAACATATTACAAGTCGAGTAAGCAAGTTATAATGTCTGGTACTATAAACTACGTGTACATTTGTAATCACTCGAGACTTCGTTGTCGTAAACACAGCAAATCAGCCAAATCAACATCAGTAATAAAGTTTTGTAGATGTATTATTGCTATCACTCCATATGTAAATTGCGTCTGATACGATCGAAACGTCGGTTCCTTAATTCTTATTTATGTATATTATTCTAGGTCAAAGATAATTAATGCCTGGACAATAAATCATCATCATGTGATACATGCTGTCTAGAACGCAATCTTCCTTATGATGTAATGTTGTGCACTTCGCGATTCTGGGCGAGTTGACCTGCTGCAGATAGAGACATGTTTAAGCAGTATGATATATCACTGCGCGATTGTCGTCTTGGGCGCGCTCTTCCCCTGTTGCCGTTAACTCTGCCTTCCGCTATTAATCTTTCAGTGCTGTTACGTCTCTTTATATGTCCAACACCCCCCCCCCTCGCAAAGCTTTCTTGTTGAGATTTTGTTAAGGAGCCAACGTTCGACGTTTATATATCTTAACACTTCTCGATTTTCTTTTGGGACAATAAATAGTCATACTAATTGAAGCACCATCTGCTTTCATTCTTTGCTTTTTCAGCGGAGAGATAATTATGTGTAGATGGGTGAGACGTCCATTCAGCAGGATAATAATGCAAAGATCACATCGATGGCAAGAGACATGCTGAGAATAGGGAAGAAGGGAAGACTTAGTAACATGGAATTACCATAACATAGATGGAAATCAAATATGGGGAGACAGAGAATACATGGACCATATGTATGTGCATTCAGAGAATGTACTGGTCCTAAATTGTATATGTGAGACAGAGAACATAACCACGCTACACTATGTATGGGCAGACAGAAAACACATCGAATCTATACTATGTGTATGGAAACATAGAGAACATACCACCCTAAACTCTGTATGGGTGGGCAGAGAACATATCCGCCCTAAACTCTGTATGAGGAAACAGAGAACATATCCGCCCTAAACTCCGTATGGGGAAACAGAGAACATATCCGCCCTAAACTCTGTATGGGTGGGCAGAGAACATATCCGCCATAAACTCTGTATGGGGAAACAGAGAACAATATCCGCCCTAAACTCTGTATGGGGAAACAGAGAACATATCCGCCCTAAACTCTGTATGGGGAAACAGAGAACATATCCGCCTAAACTCTGTATGGGGAAACAGAGAACATATCCGCCCTAAACTCTGTATGGGGAAACAGAGAACATATCCGCCCTACACTCTGTATGGGGAAACAGAGAACATATCCGCCCTAAACTATGTATGGGGAAACAGAGAACATATCCGCCCTAAACTCTGTATGGAGAAACAGAGAACATATCCGCCCTAAACTCTGTATGGGGAAATATTGAACATGTCCGCCCTAAACTCTGTATGGGGAAACAGAGAACATATCCGCCCTAAACTCTGTATGGGGAAACAGAGAACATGTCCATCCTAACGTATGTATGGTGGCTTTAAATCATCTAGCTCATTTGCAGCTGAGTCGACTGGAGTAGTTGTCGTGTCAAGCTAGAAATCCCAACCCGAATTATTTATTTGTCCGGACAAGCAAGCTAATTATCAACTAGACTATTTGGCTCCCCCAGATAGGATTAGGATGAAGTACATGAGAGGGAAGTCATCAATAACGCTAATATTCCATCACTTACGCAATGCTGAAGAAGACCCACCTGTCGAACAACTTGTACGCAGGCATGATAAACACATTTCAGTAACAGATGATGTATAGTGAGTGAGCTCCTCAATGGAAAATGAATGGCAGGTGGACAGAAGACATGTTCCAAGGATTCACTCAAGGCGTCTCTAAAGTGCTTCACCATCGATGTCACATCCTGGAATATGTTACTAAGCATCAATCAACGTTGAGCAGCAAAGTGTCTTGCATCTCGAGAAGCATAAAATCTTAGAGACACAGATACAAACGTGCTGCTCGAAAGGAAAAAAAATAACAGACATCATATTCTCATCATACTTGTACCAAATGTGACAGCACTTTTTAACATTTACCTAAAGCACAGAATGCAAGAGACTCTTCGGGATTATAATACACATTTATTGAGTGGAGGTCGCCCTATCTACAATTTACTGTGTACTGACGGTTCTTTGCCAGGATTGGACTTTCAGTTACATCTACACACACACGAGTGATATAGCAACAAACATCTGAAACTGTTGCCTTCATCGCATTACATGTCTGTAATATCATGTATACATTCATGTAAAGTACCATATTGTTCTGAGACTAACGGGAACTGAACCAGTCCGTTCAACAGCACCAAATCGCCTAGCAACTATCGTACACGGGTTTTTCCGTACTTGACTAACCGCATCTCTAAATAAAGATGCGATTTTGTCAAGACATTCAAACTGTGTACTCAAGTCACTGAGAACGGACCAACCGAGACAAGGACTATTACAACAACAACGAACATCGCGTACAGGTATTGAAGTATCCTCAGTAATAGCATACATATAAAATTCGTAATTAGTTAATCAGATACATCAGATATTTTGACCATAATTTTTTCTTGCAGAATGAAGACACGAACAGTTGATAGCCAATGCATATCTGGTTTATACTTTGCGGGTCTCCCCTTGTAGTGCTTAAGGCATACGATTTGTACTCAAGAGGTTGTGAGTTCGAATCCAGCTTTCGACATCTCGTTTCTAAAGTGGATTTTTTCGAAGATCCACGGGGTATACTGCTAGAAGCTGCGGAATGTCGTGCTAAGAGTGTTACTCTCTGCAAGCAGTGTATTGCTCCTTTGAGAGTAAAGGGATACATACTTGAGGTGTTTGCGTATTATAATTGAAGTCTTCATCATTCGTATTTTGAATACATGTAATACTCTTTGTTACATATCAAAATAGTGTTATACGTGTTTTGATATTTTATTGTATACAACAAAATCGTTCTGGTTGAACGGTGATACTTGTTGACAATTTTGATTCTTGTTTCCATCTCAACAAGCTGAACTGAAACATGAAAATACATTCTTCTTCTCCTACATTCGTTCTCAAGCTTCCACTGGTATTACGATGCATTTCGAAAAATTGTATTGTTGTTCCAGATTCACGGCTGTATTGGCTATCTTCATAAGACTATATGTTATTTTGTTTCCTTGTTCACAACTGTGCTGTATATCTGCATCAGATATACATATATTACTGTTTCCTTGCTTACAGCTGTATTGGATATCAGATATCACCAGTATTAATTACTTTGTTTCCTTGTTCACGGTTGTGCTGTATATTTACATCAAACATGACCAGTATAAATTTCTCTGACCTATAGCATTACACACGTAAACTTGTGACAGATGAAAAGGGGTGCTTCCGCAGAATCCTAGGAATATCGTTAAGAGACAGGGTGAGGAATGAGGACATCCGACAAAAACCCGGCACCTCCTCAACCTTTGAATGCATCAAGAGACAACAGATCAAATGGTTTGCACACATCAGCAGAATACCATCAGACAGCATTCCTCAGCAAACTATGCTACACAGATACAGCGAAGGCAGAACTAGAGGCCGACCACGAAAACGATGGACCACTGAAATAAAAAAGGCGACAAATTCGACAATATACTCAGCACACAAGTGGGGCCGTCTCCAGAAAACTCTTCTACCCCTGACGCCGACAGGCAACAAAGGGTTTCAGCGATTAGATACATATATAGGCTATAGGATTGCAACGTCAATCAACCCCAGCATCCCAGCACCCCCATGAGTATATCAGGTCCAAGTGGCGATGTTCATTTATTCATTGTTTTATTTTGAATCACGTCAACAGACATATCACATATACTATTGTAGTTATGCTATTTTCATCACACCTTCTATTGACGATCTGTTGAAACATTTGCGTGTTACGTTCCGTAACAACGGTAGTTTATATTTTTTTTATAGATATAACGTTTTAGAAAGACATTTTATAAGTAGGTGTTGATTTTGCTAATATAATTCGTGACCGTCTCAATTCATGTCTGGAAGAAGTCAGACAATCTTATTTCGATATTTGTATTTGGCGTGTCGTAATTCATTTACTGGATGCGTCATTTATCACTTAGTTCACTTCAGTCACGGTCGTTTTCAATTTGTTCACTTCTGCTTGGTGTCACGTAAGGTTATTTGACCATAAAATGTGAAATTTCTAGCAAAATCTGTCTATTCACTATATTGCTATATCTCATCTCTTTCTTCAGTCAGTTTTTTACATGATATAATTGTGTTTTAAGCAAGACAAATATCTTAATGCTCGCATATTAGTTGGTGATGGTCTTGGATGTGAAGAGGGTGGACGGTGTTTTGTTCATGATGTCTTAAATGTGGCACCCCTATATTCACTAACTCACAAGTATGTAGAGACGTTAACAGGGATTGGAGATAATTTATAATCGCTAAATATGAATGAAGCCCCACATAACTGTTACAAAGATAGTCAACACGTAGGTCGAAACATTCTTACTATTGTGATCTCTACCATATGTTCTTCTAATTTACGAAAGAATATGACCGTGACTGGTATGAGATTCTTATATATATATATATGGGAGTCCGACAAGGATACATCATGTCTTCAGTACTTCAATATGTAAGAAATACTTCAGGAATATAATACATTTTTCTTGAATGGAGGTCGCCATATCTACAATTTGTTGTTCACTGATTATATTGATTTCGGTTTCACCATCAGCACCGCGAAGACTTTAGTAATGTACCAGCGCCAGGTGTCCCCTACACAGAACCAGTGATCATAGTAAATGGAGACAAACTTAATACTGACAATAAGTTTGCACATCTCGGCAGCACCCTATTACAAACCGCGACAATTGACGAGGATATTTCCCTGCGTATTGCTCGTGCCAGTGCAGCATTCGGGAGACATTGTGCCAACGCATGGATCAGGCGTGGTCTCAGTCTGACAACTAAGGTGGACGTCTACTGCGCAGTGGTTCTACCAACACTGCTTCATGCTGCGTCTTGTAGGACTGTTTATCCGAGACAGCATCGACAGATAAACTCTTTTCACTTACGGTGCCTACGAAACCTCATGGAAGTACGTTGGCTGGATCGAGTACCACACACGGAAATCCTTAAGAGGTCCCTTTTGCAAAGCATCCATGCAATGCTGACTAGGTCCCAACTCCGATGGACTGGCCACATCGTCCGTATGCCAGTCAAGCGCCTTCCAAAGAGATTATTCTATGGGGAGCTGTGCGAAGGTAAACGTTCAAGCGGAGGTCAGAAAAAGCTCTTCAAGGATCACCTAAAAAAACTCTCTTAAGCACTGCAGCATCGATACTAGATCCTTGGAAACTACATCACTTGATCGCTCAGCCTGGCACACTCAGATTACTGCTGGCATCACGAAATTTGAAAACAAACGAACACTGCGGGCAATTTACAAGCGCAAGAAGCGGTAGGACACATCCAAAGATTCTCCTACCCCGAGCCTTCAGCACTCCTGCATGCACTGCGATAGAACTTTCCGTGCACGAATCGGACTCATCGGAGATCTACGAACTCACAAACCAAATTAGATAATATTTTTTTTAAATTTTAAATGTTTTATCTTTCTCATCGCATTTATTGTTTTTCATGCCATGCTCATCTTCGCTTGCGAAGAAGGAACATCATCACGATCATCGTCATATTGATATGATGGCTAAATCATAACACGAACTACAAGAGAACTAATAACAATGTTACCAGTAAGTATGGAATGAAAATCCAGACCGAAGGGAGGACGATCTTGGCTAATAATACAAACATAGAATTATACCTAAGGTTGTTGAAGGCCTTTGCTGCCATATCAAAACTAAATCTAATATGGAAAAGCAAAATGAGTTTTGGAGTAAAGATCATTTTTATATCTCAATATTGCTACATAGTATGGCGTGCGGCTATGAGAGTTGCACACTCACTGGAGACATGGAATGACCGATAAATATTTTCAATTTCAAGCGTTGACGAACTGTGCGCATTTTCTACAGAAATATATCACCAAATCTGTACGTAAGAAACACATTTGTCAATCTTGCAGTTTCACAAGAATCACTGCTTTTTTACAATAGTAAAACTAAGAATAATGTCATGATTGAGACATGCATGTAGATGGCGTGCAGAATGTCATAAAATTAAGGAATTGTGTGTTAAAGGACGTACCTCTACAATGTCATACGTTTATTTCTGATCTTTCATGCTTTTGTATCTTTCAATCTTCGTATTCATTCAATATTCATTCGATGAGCTATTGATTCAATATTCATTCAATAAGCTATTCATTCAATATTCATTTCAAACAAACTAACAAATTATATTTTTTATGGTTTTCTGTACCAACTGTGCCAATCAATTATATATACATTAAGTAATTAAATTTGCTTACAAAATCATGTCTTAACTCACAGTACACAAGACTGTGATAATTATAGGCATGCATTCAATTCATTATAAGACATATTATCATCACATCGTTCGAACTGAGGAGCTCGGGTGTCTGCCCTATGCACCGCAAATAAGTAAAGCAAAGTTACTCATATCATTTATTAATGTCGTAGGGGTGTGAGATGTTAGCAATCCCACATTTCAATGGCTCTGCTATATGATGGCGGTGCACCATATGATACCTATGTACCGTATTCGGCGCTGAAGGAACATAGATATAAAAAGTCACGGTAATATGATCGTTATTCAAGCCCCATTGCGTCAATTAGTGCCTACCTGTGTTCTTTTTTCTCTTGTTAGTTATAAAACATAACTAACCCTAACACGTAACCCTAACCCAAAAACAATAATATTTAAATTAATTATTGATTATTTATTGACATAATATTTAGATTAATTAACCACGGGAAACAAGTACGACAACGGGGGATAGTGGGAACATATTACCAGATTTAATTAATTATATTCGATAGAATGTTGATAGTACATAACATACATTATAAAGGACAACCTGTTAGGACATTAGAAATACGGCGATAGATCACCAGAACATGGGGCAAGGCGCACATCGATTTATCTACACTCCAGAAAACTACTCCAGTGCACCACTCTCAGAATACATATACATTTATCACTCATTCCCCATCTGATGGAAACGCTGAACACTTTCTAATAAGTTCATGGCTAGTGTTAAACGCTTGATCGTTAATTCAATAGCATGGCTTCTTTATTGAATCAACTCTCTCACTCACACACCATCCCACCACTCAGGTGACAAAAAATAAGCATTCTCGACATTCTATTTTCCTTTAGAGTGTTTACGCCTCTCATTCCTTTGCAATTTTCTCACACCCAAGCCCACTAGCATCTTTAAACCAGTTTCGTTCCTTTGTCAATAGTTTCTCCAGATCTCTTATCCTGTACTCATCGTGGATGGAGTATCACTCCTCCTTATCATTAGCCTATGTCTTTGAACAGTAAGTTTGGGCGTTATTTAAAATGTCTTTCTTCTCTCAAAATGTCTATGTTCTAGATAATCTACGTCAACGAACATGTGTCAAAGTGCACTCGATACATCAAATCTTTAAATTACTGTCAATGAAGACAAACGTGAGAATGGCAAGGAAAAATATGGTGAATTGTAAAAGGGGAAGGATAAAAACTCATTCATCATTATCTTATTAACCTATATCAATATCATCACGAGCTTACCTTGATGAAGAGAGATATATAGCCGCAAATGGAAACGTGCGTAGGCTGAAATATAGTTGTTCCATTAAAACAAATGTCTTCGCAAAAAGATGAACATAAAATGGAGCGACTTCGTCATAAATAGTGATCTAAGAGACAAAAAACACACCAAGAGTATGTTTCAAACATCATAAGAAAACGAAGATGGAAATACCTTGGTCACGTTTTGCGACTAGATGTAAACAGAATAAACAAATAAGCCCTTATGTAGTCACCTGAGGGTAAAAGAACAGGAGGAAGACCTAAAACAGTTTTTAAAAACGTCATTCTTAAAGAAGGGGAATTAATAGGCTGTAAGACCACCCAGGAACTAAAGCTGCAGGCAGCGGACCGCAGCATATAGAAAACCAAAACCTCTGCCCTATGTGTCGCTTGCGGCACGAAAGGAAAAAAAAACTAATTAACATTAATACAACACACAACATGATAGTATTGCATATATTTATTTCCACATAGAACAATTGTATTATCTTGAGGTAAACATAATATGATGCCAAGTATTACTTTTATCTTGAACATTACTTTACCAGTGTTACCAGTGCCAAACCTGGTCTCTCTCATCTTCACTTTAACAGAAAGATAGTGCCATGTGAGATGAAATACGCGAGGAAAGCTGCCGGGGTCACCAGGCTTGATTTATTATGAAATGAATATATCATGGAAAGAATAGGTATACTATCTTGTACAGATTACATAGAGAGAGAGAGAACAGATCAAGCTTAAGGAGTACAGGTAGAATATCAGGGGTACAAGAGTGCTCTAGTGATGGCTTTTTGTGTGCTTTATATATATTTGTTTCCCTGATTCTTTTCTTTATGTAATCCATCTTTCGCATTGTCTGCTCCTGGCTCTGTATCCTTTGTGTCTGCATAGTATTGTTTTTTGAGGGGCATTATCTGACGGTTGTCTGAAAAAATATGAAAATCACTTAAGCTGCTGTCTTCTGATGTAATCCAGGATGGGCATTGTGTTTGTTAGTCGTCCGATGGTTTTTGTTTCTGATTCTATATTTTGTTGTTCCTCCAAGAGAATTATACGTAGACTGGTTATTTCTGATATTACACGTTATCATTTGTCTTTTGTTGCTAGTGTCTACGTTTGACATTGGTAGAACAGTGCTGGCATTGTGATCGTTTTATATAGTGCATTTTTAGTATATATGTTCCTTCGTGTGTATTTGAAAATAGGAAACTTCTGTCCTACGATTTGATATGCTATATTGCATCTCTATATTAATGTATGGCTCAGAAACATGGACACTAAATAAACAATTAGAAGACAAAATTGATACCTTTGAGATGTGGGTATATAGAAGAATAGGGAGAACATCATGGAAAGAGAAGAAAACAAATAAAGAGGTGCTAAAGACACTTAATATGAAGAAAGAACTACTAAGAGAAATAAAGATCAGGCAAATAAAATACTTTGGACACATTAAAAGACATATCACCCTATTGAAGACCTTACTTGAGGGTAAAGTCAAAGGGAAGCGAGCAAGAGGTAGGCAGAGATACACGTGGGAGAGTAACATTACACGATGGACAGGTTACAGTCTAGCAGAGTGCACCACCAAGACAAGAGACAGGAGATGTTGGAGATACGTTGCAGCCAACCTTCGTTGCGGAGACGGCACTTGATGATGATGATGATTGCATCTCTGTTGGATTTATTTTGTGTTTTTCCCAATTGATGATATGATGCTTCCAAGGTAAGTAAATTGTTTCACTTGTATAAATTGTTGATCATCGATGACAATAGTAGTGTTTATTGCATTGTATTTATAATAAGGAGAAAAGAAAAAAAATGTATACTGAAGTTGATGTGACATGATTTGTGAAACAGCGTGGACACGTATTGTATAAACGTATATGAGAGTATATTACATCTGAACTTACAACTCATACTTATTTTCTGGCGATAGTGTCAATGAAGCCAGAATTGCTTTTCACAGCTTTCAATATTCAATGTACCAAAGCAATACCCATGCGGGATAGATTCGTTCAATAAAACTATTTAGTAAAGCAAGACCGCATTATCATTTATATAATGAATATGAAATGTTATATTTACAAACTGTAAATCAACACATTTTTAGAAATGTGTATAGTATATGTAAGATTGTGAATTTAGAAATGTGTATAGTATATGTAAGATTGTGAATTTAGAAATGTGTATAGTATATGTAAGATTGTGAATTTAGAAATGTGTATAGTATATGTAAGATTGTGAATTTAGAAATGTGTATAGTATATGTAAGATTGTGAATTTAGAAATGTGTATAGTATATGTAAAATTGTGAATTTATAAATGCGTATAGTATATGTAAGATGGTGAATTTAGAAATGTGTATAGTATATGTAAAATTGTGAATTTAGAAATGTGTATAGTATATGTAAGATTGTGACTTTAGAAATGTGTATAGTATATGTAAGATTGTGAATTTAGAATTGTGTATAGTATATGTAAGATTGTGAATTTAGAAATGTGTATAGTATATGTAAGATTGTGAATTTAGAAATGTGTATAGTATATCTAAGATTGTGAATTTAGAAATGTGTATAGTATATGTGAGATTGTGAATTTAGAAATGTGTATAGTATATGTAAGATTGTGAATTTAGAAATGTGTATAGTATATGTAAGATTGTGAATATATGTGAAATAAGCTATAACGTCTTATTCTTTAGTTCATTTAAAACATGCCTATGTGTGTAATTATGTCTCCTGAGTAAAAGTCACTGTCTTGTGTTGTTCATACAGTGGGTCATAGAACTTTGATCTGAGTAGTGTGTCATTTGGCCAGTATGTCTGCCTCGGAGTTTCATGCTCAGAACACTCTTGAATTATATATTTGGCACTGTGCGCTGCCTGTTCACATGTACACATGGCCGTGTTGCCAATCTTGGACTTTGTGTACATGTGATTGCGGAGTCAATTGTGTCCCGTTCTGAAGCGTAGATACTCAACCTGATCCGATCCGTCCATAACGTGATAATCATCATATGTTGGTGTCTGTGGCTTTCTTATTGACTTGATATCTGGTTTTGTTCTGACGGTGGGTGATAGGCACATCTTGTTGGTCCTCGTCAGCAACGTCTCTAGCCAGCTATAACATTGTTCTCTCTAAATATCTATAACATTTATGCACCACATACCGATTACCATTTACTTTGTGATATATTGTATATAACATCATCATCATCAATGTCGTCTCTGCAACGAAAATTGGCAGCAACAAATCTTCAGCATCCGCTGTCACTTGTTTTGGTGGTGCACTCTCCTAGACGGTAACCTGCCAATCATGTGATGTTACTCTCCCACTAGTATATCTACCTACATTTTTCTCACTTCCCATCAGTGTTATCCTAAAGTGGGGTCTTCAACAAAGTCTTTTAATTTGTCTAGCATATTGTATTTGCATGATCTTTATTCCCCCTAATAATTCTTTCTTCATATAATTGTTGTTAAAATCTTTTTGTTTGTTTTCTTCTCTTTTGGTGTACAGCCTATTCTTCTATATATCCCCACATCAAAGGCATAAACATTTTCTTCTAATCCTTTGTTTAGTGTCCATGTTTCTGAGCTACACATTAATATAGAGTAGATGTATATAACAACGCCTTTAAAATACATGAGATATCTTTCGACAGATGTGTTTCAATAGACGTATACATGGAAGAATACTAAAAGCGAAGTAGGGATTGACAGTGATAATGATATTATCTGTTGCTGTCTTGTGTAAAAGTGTCATACGCTTACTTTTCTTTTCGCTTCAACCCCCTTTATGTCTTGCAGCGTCAGGGGTAGATGAGTTCTCTGGAAATGATTTGCTTTTGTGCTTCCTGTATGTTTGTTTTCTTTTACATTTCTTTCAGTAATCTATCGTTTGTATGGTCTGTCTCTGACATTGTTTCCATCGCGTCTGTATAATGGTGTTTTTTTGACGGGGCACTATTTGATGATAGTCGTTTTTGCGAAAACCACTTAATCTTTTGTCTGTTGTCTTCTGATGTAATACATGATATGCATTGTGTTTATTAGCCTTCTGATGTTTTTGTTTCTGATCCTGTCTCTTATTGTTACTCCGAGGATTCTATGTTAATAAATCATTTCTGATGGAACAAGTGTTCTTTTGGATTCTGTTGTTAGTGTCCATGTTTGACATTGGTAGTATAGTGATGGTATGATGATCGTTTTATATAGTGCAATGAGCAACTACGAAAATTATTATATTCAAGGAAATGAGAATTGTATTTGCTGCGTTCTTGTGTAAAAGCGGCTACTTAAATTATTATATTCAAGGAAATGAGAATTGTATTTGCTGCGTTCTTGTGTAAAAGCGGCTACTTAAATTGATTGCTTTATGAAAAGCTTATCTTGTCAGTAGTAGAGAACGCTCTGGCATGCCTGCTTTACCCGTTCGTTTTCTGACAGCAGGAGGCGTTGGTAGGAGGGCTTTGACATTATGGAATGAACATTGAGAATGTACACTGCCCATGTTATGACTGAATTTAGATTGGTGAAAAACTGATATAATCATGTTTTCTACTGCGCAAATAATTATAGATAAACAGACTGGATGCTCTAGGAATAAATTCATGGCGTCTAATATTACTACATGCATGCAGGCCATTGTGTAGATCTACTGCTATGGTCGTGTGTAATTACAGAAACGATGTACTTGCCTCAAAGAACATAAAGTCGTTCCGCAGATTAGAAATGGGAGATACAATTATAATCTTTTCATGAGCACCATGTGTATGTGGACCATGTGTATGTGCACCATGTGTATGAGCAGCATGTGTATGTGACAATGTGTATGTGCACCATGTGTATGTGCACCATGTGTATGTGCACCATGTGTATGTGCACCATGTGTATGTGCGCCATGTGTATGAACGGCATCTGTATGAACACTATGTATTTGAACATACACGGAATTAGCAATTCTGTGCTCTGAGAGCTGGGAAGCAACATTGAGTGTGGAATTGAGGAGATTGTCCAATCAACAAGTTACGGGAACATTCAATGTACGGGAACATTCAATGCACATATGCTTCGCAATCTGCTGAAATATATAGAGCAGATATAGGTATGATGTATTGTGTCAGTAAATCAACAATTTAGTCCCTTGTCGTGCGGAAGTACCGGGCAATGCGAGAGTTAACGAACGTGCTTCAAAGGACGACGAAAATACTTTGTAGCCTGTAATTATATGTCACTTCCTATATGCGCAGCACAGATGATAACATTCTGAATTTCAAGAGAGATTAAACAAATAAGATTAAACACACATAAATATAGTTACGTTGGTGGTGAAACACGCCGTACTTGCTATGGATGACCCTACTCATCCCTAGAATCCACCCGACATCTAGTTCTCTCATGTTTCATTGCCAAAGCGGCCACATTCTGTGAGCACTTCTCAAGTTATCTACAAAGACGTAATCATTCACAGTGAGAGCCGTTGTTGAAAGTATAATCACCGTAGATACGATCTGTTTACCCAAGAATGTGAAGGTTGGTCACGGTGAGTTGCGAGGATGATGCTCGATGATATAAGATGCCTCAACGGGTAGAAATACAGCTCTTAGCAGAGATGCGCGGATTATATAGAACACATGGATACATTCGAGACTAAGAAATACCAAATCAGGATCAAATCAGATATACCCAGATGTCAACATTGCAGGCGATGGACGACTGTTACAAATGAAATAAATTGCAATACTTTCTATGGTAAATTTAATTTATTATTGGAATATTATATGTATATTGTTAAAGAAGTTGCCTAAAATTTGACCTGGAAAAACTAAAGGAAACAGAAATAGATAGCATGTTCAAGGCAGCAATAGGTAATAAATTTGCAAATTTGTATTTATTGGAGGATGGTATGAACCCACTGATTGAGAACGTGAACGCAGTGCTAGTTGACACAACAGCACATATATTAGGCAAGAAACACACACACCCGGTAATTCCTAGGTAACTGATGACATTAAACGTATGTGATAACTTCCGGTATGTGAGAATTATAAAATGCTACATCTATTCAATATTAATGTATGGCTCAGAAACATGGACACTAAATAAACAATTAGAAGACAAAATTGATGCCTTTGAGATGTGGGTATATAGAAGAATAGGGAGAACATCATGGAAAGAGAAGAAAACAAATAAAGAGGTGCTAAAAACACTTAATATGAAGAAAGAACTACTAAGAGAAATAAAGATCAGGCAAATAAAATACTTTGGACACATTAAAAGACATGACACCCTATTGAAGACCTTACTTGAGGGTAAAGTCAAAGGGAAGCGAGCAAGAGGTAGGCAGAGATACATGTGGGAGAGTAACATTACACGATGGACAGGTTACAGTCTAGTAGATTGCACCACCAAGACAAGAGACAGGAGATGTTGGAGATACGTTGCAGCCAACCTTCGTTGCGAAGACGGCACTTGATGATGATGATGATAACTTCCGCTAAAATGGCCGACGAAAAATGAATGTGTTTTCCTTACTGCGTCAAATTAACGGATTTTCCTCCCGAAAGAGACGGCAACCTACGCGAGTAAGGTGCCTAGACATTCATAATGGATACAGTGAACAGTGATGTAAATAATAATAACGGTGATAACGACACCAAAAATGACCTTTTTAGGATCATCTGTTTTCCCAGTGGCAACATATGGATGCGAGACTTGAACTTTAAACAAGAAAATATCCAAAAGAATAAATTTATTTGAAATGAAGTGCAATAGAAAGATCCTACGAATATCATGGACAGAGAAAAAGAAGAACATTGAAGTTTTAAAATTACTGAAACTAAACGAAGGGTGGCTTATAAATGCCATCATAAGAAGGAAGCTACATAATTTCGGAAACTTAAAGCGACATGATGGTATCGAAAGGCTGATTCTGGAGGGCAACGTGCCAGAGAGAAGAAGAGGAAGACCACAAAGATGATGGATCAGCGCCATCGAAGGATGTATGCACATGTCTCTCACAAATGCAGGCAAGCTTTCCCAGAACAGAGAGGCGTTTAGAGTATCCACGACGAAGACAACGTTCTGGAAAGAATATGTCACATAATATATACTGATAACAAGAGAGATAAAAAGGACAAAAAGCATAATCAATTGGCATATTGGAATTATAGTGTCTTAAACAAAACATTATAACTGAAATAAAGAAAAGGTAAAGAAAACGTGATCAATGCACAATGTGATTCCATTAACAACATATCAGAGTAATAGTAAAACAGCCTTGAATCTGTAAAAAATCAAACATAGAACAAAGAATTCCCAAGATTTCTATTATAGAAGACAAAAAATGGAACAATACTGAATATAAAAGAAGATATTTTAAGGAGATGAATAGAATATTGTAGAGAGTTATATAATCAGGAAAATGAAGTAGATAATTAAACACTAAACGACACCTTGCTAAATAACAGAGGTCGGAGACAGTGACATATTAAGAGAAGAAGTGGAGAATGCAATTTGTTCACTGAAATCAGGAAAGTCCCCAAGAATTGACAACATCCCAGCGGAATTGCTGATGCACGGAGGAGTAGAAGTGCTTAATGTCATGACAATCATATATCGGAAGATTTGGTCTACAAGAAAACGGTCTTTAATCATGGACAAAGTCGCTACTGATAAATTTACTACCAGGCAATTAGTGTGGCAGCTAAAAATAACTGCTGAACTCCAACTCTGGCCTACAGCCTGTGGTATTCCTGACAGATGCAAGGTCAGTGCTTCAAGCTCTCCAGTCTGGAAAATTAACAGACTTGAAAAAACTACTTAGCGAATTGTCGTACCAGTATAGGGTAACCATGCAGTGGATACCCTCTCACTGTGGAATACCAGGAAATGAAAAAGCAGACCAACTGGCTAAGGAAGGTGCTGCCGAAGACCAACCAGATATACCAATCACCTACCATCAGAAAAAAAAATAAACGATCAAGTCAATAAGAAAGCCACAAACACCAACACAAGATGACTATCACATTATGAACAGATCAGAACAAGTTATAATTCTACGTCTCAGAACAGCACCCAACCGACTCCGCAGTCACATGTATACAAAGTTCAAGATTGGCAACACGGCCATGTGTACATGTGGACAGGCAGCACAGAGTGCCAAACAAATACTTCAAGAGTGTTCTGAGCATGAAACGCTGAGGCAGACATATTGGCCAGAGGAAACAACACTGGAATCAAAGCTCTATGGGACACTGTATGAACTACAAAAGACAGTGAGTTTTATTAAGGAGACAGAATTACAGATATAGACATTTTTCAAGCGAACGAAAGAAGAAGAAGAAGAAGCTACTAATACAACTTCCAAAAAGGAGATTTGAAGTCTTGTAAAAACTATAGGAAACAGCAGCCTCATTTCTCATTTAAGTTAAATAAATTAAATCATAAGGAAGAGGACATCTTGGCAGAAGAACAATCCGCATTTAGCGAGAACAGAAATACTGTAGAACAAAGTGAAAAGCACTTACAACATCAACGTGATCTGTTTCATTATTTTATTGATTTCACCAAAGTTTTGGATCGTGTTATGCACACAAATCTATGTTATATTATGAGAGAAATTAGTTTTGACTATAACATTATCGCCGTCATAAAGGCACTATATAAAGAAGCAAAAAAGTGATGTGTCCTCATACATAACGAAATCTGTTAATTTTTCAGAACTAATGTTGGCGTTCGACAAGGGTGCTTACTTTCACCAACATTGCTTAACATCTGCCTAGAAACAATCATGAGAGAAGTTTTAGATGCATTTCATCCAACAACATCGATTTGAGAGCGACACATTTGTAATCTCCGCTTTGCTAATAATATCGATCTGGTGGCGACAACAGAGGCAGAACTACAAGAGTTAACAACACGATTGGAGCTATCTTGCATAAAACTTGTGTGGAGATCAATACAAATAAGAGTAACATATTGGTGAATAGAAGTAATCACTTAGTTCCAACCAACATAAAGTTTAACAATCGAAGGTTGGAGGAGGTTTCTATGTTTACTTATCTGGGAGCACAGATTAGTTGCGATGGTGAATCAACAACTGAAGCTAAGAAACGACTGGCAACAGCCATGGTACCATGTCAAGATTAACCACCATTTGGAAAAGCAGTATCACAACCCATGTTAAGATCAACTTAATAATCAATATTTTTATATAGTTGTGAGACTTGAACAACTTTAACAAGATATTTAGAGATACGAATTCAGGAGTTTGAAAACAAATGTTATAGACTTGGGTTGGCTATATGTCCTCGGGAACATAATACCAATGTTTTTATGCTTGATACAATTAATTCATTAGTTGGGCAACATGAACCGTTGTTGACAATCGTGAAATTTCGTCAACTTCGATGGTACCGACACGTGATGAGACATGCCTCGTTTACAATAGGTGTTCTTGAAGGTACAGTGGAAAGTGTAAGAAGGCGAGCTGGATACAAGAAGACATGGCTGGATACAAGAAGGCATGGCTGGATACAAGAAGACATGGCTGGATACAAGAAGACATGGCTGGATACAAGAAGACATGGCTGGATACAAGAAGACATGGCTGGATACAAGAAGACATGGCTGGATACAAGAAGACATGGCTGGATAATATTAAAGAATGGAAAGGGTGTGAGGTTTCCAAACTCATCAGGATGGTAGAGGATAGATATGCATGGATATCTTTCTGCGCCGAATGTCTCATTGTGACACCCCTACGATCATGACTGGTTATGGGCTAATTATATCTATGCAATTATAGACTCCCTCTGATAGGAAGGCTCCTTCAATGGGCTAAGCCGAAAGCTGAAAGCTGAAGTATCATGGGTATAAAAGAAACTCAGAAAAACCACCCAAGTGTAAATAGGAAGTAAGAGCTATGTATATATATATATATACATGACAAATAATTATGCAATTTGTCTTCTGTACAAGTGTAACTACTTCTATTAGCAATACACTAACTAGAGATACAGTACGCGAACTAACCAGAGATACCGTACGCCAACTAACCAGAGATACCGTACGGACAACCAACCAGAGATACCGTACGACAACTAACCAGAGATACCGTACACCAACTAACCAGAGATACCGTACACCAACTAACCAGAGATACCGTACACCAACTAATCAGAGATACCGTACGCCAACTAACCAGAGATACCGTACACCAACTAACCAGAGATACCGTACACCAACTAACCAGAGATACCGTACACCAACTAACCAGAGAAGGAATTGTGTCTCCTTATATTAATATGTGTAGTCAGACAATTAGTTTACACAAAATATGTCCCCGACTAAAATATTTAGAGGACCACTGTTTTATACTACCCAGATGCACACGTTCGCCATGACAATCATGGCGAACATTCTGAATATTCTGCATCGTTGAAGACTATGCTAACTACTCTAGCAATTTCGACCAAAAACATGACATGCTACAAAACAATGTCGACAAATTGACAGGACATGTACATCTAAAAACACTCACCCTCTCTAATGCCGAAATCAACGCAATTGTTATTATTACATTATAACAATTCTTGTAAACTCCACTCTTGTATACTCTCCATGTACACATTCCAAAATGTGCATAACTAAACTACAAAAGTCTAAATGTGTTTTTGTGTTGTCCCCAGGCAGTGTTGTACAAATCGAATTATCTTAGATATAATTTTCTTAAATCTAATCACACATTCATATACAGAAACCTCGTGGAAATTGTACGTTCGGTGAAATCTCCATTCCGCGTTTATGTAACAATTTGTTTTTCTTTATTGCTTCTTCTATCTATTTTCCTATATATTTTATCTTTTACTTTTTGGTTCTATATTATTGTTTCTGTTAATCCAAGCATGTCTTCTATGCAGTGCATGCTTTATTAACATGTTTCCATTAGTCATCCTTGCTATTTCTTTCACACATTAGAATTGTGGATTATGTATTGACAATCTGTCTAATTTCAGTCGACAATATGTATTTATATTATTAAATTGTAGATTATGTATTGACAATCTATCTACTTTCAGTCGACAATATGTAGCTCTGTTATTTATTATCCGTTGATAACCAGAAAAAGTTCATCAACTATTGTCTACAAAGAATACAAGTTTGGAAAGGGTATAATGTCACTTATGAAAAAGGAACTTGTGGAAAGAACTAAACATACATAAACACTAATATACTTCGAATAAACATGAATATGGATATGAATATATAGACCTCCACAATTCCCTGTTTCTTGTTTTGATGGTACACTCTACTAGCTATAACCTGTCCATCTGGTGATGTTTCTCTCCCACTTGTCCTGCCTACCTATTGCTCCAATTCCCTTCGACTTTACCCTCAAGTAAGATTTTCAACAAGGTGTCACATCCTCTAATATGTCTAAATTATGTTATTTTCATTATCTTTATATCTTTTAATAATTCTTTCATCATATTAACTGTTGTTAGAACATCATTCTTTGTTTTCATCTCTTTCCACGATGTTCATCCTAATTCTTCTATATATCAAAATCTCAAAAACAAATTTTGATTTGATAGAAATACTTAGATAATTCAATATCACAATAGTTGAAGTCATTGTTTGGTTCAACAGACTTATAAAATTATCTTCATGTTTGTGAAATGTTTCTCATCATCATGAAGTGCAGTCTCCCCAACGAAGGTTGGCTGCAACGGATCTCCAACATGCCCTGTCTCTTGTCTTGGTGGTGCACTCTACTAGACTGTAATCTGTCCATCGTGTGATGTTATTCTCCCACTTGTATCTCTGCCTACCTCTTGCTCGCTTCCCTTCGACTCTACCCTCAAGTAAGGTCTTCAATAAGGTGTCATATCTCTTAATGTGTCCAAAATATTTTATGTGCCTCATCTTTATTTCTCTTAGTAGTTCTTTCTTCATAGTGTCTTTAGCACCTCTTTATTTGTTTTCTTCTCTTTCCATGATGTTCTCCCTATTCTTCTATATACCCACATTTCAAAGGCATCAATTCTGTCTTCTAATTGTTTATTTATTGTCCATGTTTCTGAGCCATCCATTAATATATAATATATATAACATTTTATAATTCTCCTTTTTAACTTGTTTGTAATTTGTTTAGATATTAATAATTTCCTCATGCCATTGAAGGTACTTTTAGCCATTCCTATTCTCCTTATAACTTATGTTTCACATCTGCCATCATTTGTGACTATGTGTCCAAGATACTGATAATGTTTGACTTGTTGTAGTTGAAATGTTTCTAGAAATGTTTTAACAGCAGAGAATATTTAACTAGTGATATGAACAAGACCTGATGATCGGTTATAGTAGCTGCATTTTGATACACAAATACTGAAATCTGTTTAATGTATTTCCATAATTAAAAGTCCTCCTCCTCTTCTGATTTCTCTTGCGTACTAGCAGCGTCCAGGTCTGTGACGGAGTGGTACAAGGCCCGTCTGTGACGGCCAAGGTACCGAGTTCGATCTCCACCACAGTGCATACGGACCGTTCATAAAGCACAGGTAAATTACTGAATGTATTTATATTTCCTAGAAAATCACTACAGCCAAAACATACTGGGTTGATAGCCACGTCCGGAATAGGATATGCTAATAATTATTTTTTACTATCAGGGTGAAGTCTACCCACCTTTATGCACGGAGACAGCTACATTTCGTCCTGACACATTCGACTACCAATTGAAATGTTTATATCACTATGATATTTCACGGATATTTCACAGTTATTCAAATCTCAATCATCGTTTCTTTCATGAATATGTGTCATTCCAGTTTTGTTCTTACTGATTATAACGCTGCATTTGAGGCATATTTTATCAACGTTACGGAAACATTCTAGAAATATGAAATAAACATATCTTAAACGGCTATTTCATTTCTGTTCTAAAATAAATTTTCTGTTTTAGTTCCTTTCTGCATTTTTTCCTTGTTGTATGTGATTTTTAGTTGGACAAGAGTCACAAGTTTATTTCTTATAATCATTTTTATAGTAAATAATCATTTGTAGTAACTGTCATGATAACAGAATGAAGATTCGTGCCCAATATTTAATGATTTTAAAGTCAAAATGACAAAAACTGCTTTCTGAGAAGGATATGTTAATATCCTATGAGCATACACACTTGTGACAATATTACTTCCTTTCTTTCTCATGTTTTTCTATAATTTTCTATCCTTACTTTCACTTTGCAACTGATCACCCAATTGCCGTTCTCTCGCAGAAGTTTAATGATACATCTTGACATACTGAAGCATTTTATATAATTTAATATTTCTGACAATACATAAAAATTATATCCGTATGTTTTTGGTACTCATATTCATGCTGTACCAACCTTACTCTTCAACTTTCACAAATAATTTTAATAATAATCCACACAACGCTCTCTAAATGTATATTTCTCAATAAAAAAACAAAAAAACAACAACAAAGTAACAATAATTATTAGGCCAGCGACTAAAATGGTATACGTTCTATATTTTGTAATTGATTTTTTTTCAAAAAAATGTAATAGGTGGCCTAACTGTGTTCAGTTCCAGTTGGGTGGTGACACATAGTAATCATCTATTGGTATCGTAAAATGTCGCAGGGGCGGAGCATTATTACTGCATATTTAACCCTTGTGAAATACTTGCCGGATATATGTAATTGTGCTCAAAAATAGTATTTTTGCTTCTGTAATTGGTTTGTGATTTGATCTGTTTTAAAGACCATCCATCAATATCATGTGCATCTTATTTTAGGAAGTTGAATGATGTTCTAAGAAACGTTAACCGTAAGTTATTTGCCAGTTTAGTCAAAAATAAAGAGTAAAAAGTAATCAATTTTGGTTCAGAAAATAGTCAGCGGATGTGATGTTTAAGGCATGAAATAGAATGTTCTAGAAAGTATTTTTTTTTTATTAAAAAAAGTGTACATTTAATTGCATGAAGAAATCTACATTCAGAGTACATTCAGCACAGACACAGATATTGATGCTAGTTGATGATAACTTGATGATATTTAATGATAGTTGATGATAGTTAAAACCCATTGCATTATCTGTGCATAACCAGACGGTTACAGTTATGCGATTCAGTACAGGTGTGCACGCGCGCACAAGCACAAACACACGCTCACATACACATATACACACACACACACAAGATGAGAATAATTATATGGACAGGTAGTATATGCACGCGGTGTGTAAACACAAACGTTATACGATTTTTGTGTATTTTCGGTGCATACAGAGAATACATTAGATTTGTTCAGCAGAAAAGTAGAAGGTAGAATTTAGCAGATTAGGTCCTTTTTTTAGTACATCAATCAATAAAAAACCCGTAACTCTTCAGGGTCGTAGGGGTACCACATTGGATGCCTCAGCACACATAGTCTTCCAGCGAATTCTATCCTCAGCGATGCGGACGAGTGTGGAAATATATTGCCCTGTCCGTTCCTTGATGTTGTCTGTCTATGCCTTTATTTCCCCTCCTCTGCTTCTTCCACCCTCGACAGTTCCCTTCAGTATTGTTTTTGACAAGGAATCGTGCCTGCATACATGCCCGAAACATGCTAGTTTTGGTCGTTTCATTATTGAAAGCAATGGCTCCTGAACACCTGCACACATCTCTACTTTATTTCTTACGTACACATTGGTCTTATATTCCCTATAGGAAATTCGTAGAATTCGTCTGTATCATTTGTACTCGAAAGCCTGTAATCTTCTCTCCATGTCTGCAGTGAGTGTCCAAATCTCACAACCACACAACACAACAGAAAGCACCAGCGACTTATACAGTTTGATTTTCACTCCAACACTGATGTTGCTTTTCCAAATCACAGTTAGTCTTGGCAAGGACGCAAAAGCCATCTCCAGCCTTATTTTTAGTTCTGCTTTGCATTTACCATAGTTGCATATACTGGATCCGAGGTATTTGAAGGTATTTACCACCTCAAACTTTTGTCCATTCATCACGATATTAGTCTGGTTTTCTGTGTCTCTGATGTTTACCAAGATTTTGCTCTTATCTGTATTGATTTCCATTCCGTACTTGCTGGTAACTTTTTCCAACTTTGCTGTTAATTCTATCCATGATTGTTCGGACCCAGCTATAAGATCAATATCAACAGTGCATAAAGACACGTTGATACTACCTATACATGCTATTCGTATATTTTTCTCTGCTGCAAGAGAAATATTTCTATTTTTCTCTTCTAGAATATACATTTTCTATTTTTCTCTGCTGCAAGAGACATGTTTCTATTTTCTCTGATACAAGATGAATATTTCTATTTTTTTCTTTATGCTGGAAGAGAATACATATCTTGATACTTGATTCTTGATTAGAATCTAATCTAATCTAATCTAATCTAATCTAATCTAATCTAATCTAATCTAATCTAATCTAATCTAATCTAATCTAATCTAATCTAATCTAATCTAATCTAATCTAATCTAATCTAATCTAATCTAATCTAATCTAATCTAATCTAATCTAATCTAATCTAATCTAATCTAATCTTATCTAATCTATATAGGCACGTTCCTGTGGGGCCGAATACGATGCATAGTGCAGATACCAGAGCTCTAAACTTCAAGCAATATGATGCTTGATTACTACTGTGTATAATTATTGCATGGTGTTGAGCCCCACAGGAATAACTTCTTTGATGGTTGTTCTGCAAAAAGTACAATACTTGTTGACCAAAGAAAGTAATCGTAATATATATTCATTGTGTATGTGATACTCCCTGACAAATGAGCTTCATCTACGATTGTTGGCGATTAGAACATGAAGTACCAGAGGTGCCGTCGTTCTGATGACGTTATATAATTACCGATATATTCAGGAAGTAATTGGAACAATTATAGGTTGTGTCATGTGTTCAACGACGTTTGTCTGAAGAGTAACTAGTTGAAACTGCTGGTATATGTGTCGCCTTGATTATATGTTATAATTGTTATATATTTTTTATCAAATCATTTTTCGGTAGGTGGCATCTTATTTATAAACATGTGAATGTGTGCATGTATTCAATAATAATTCGAAGGAGATATGACATTCAACTGATCTTTCTATGTCATATGTATGTTATATTCTATAGACAACTAAGACAACTAACAGAAAGAGCCGCAGAAAATAACAAAGAATTATACATCGCATTTGACGACTAATAAAAGGCTTTCGACAGAGTAGACAGACAACAGCTTTGGAAAATAGTATTACTATAAGGAGTACCATAAGATTTAATCAATATATGCAAGTGCATTTATGCTAGTAACCTATATGCATTAAGAACAAATACAGGAGTGCTCAAAGAGTTCCAAATACAATCAGGTGCTCGCCTTGAGTGTGTCCTACCGCCTCCCAACTTTTTATAACATATAACAGAAGAAAAATTGCAATAACATATGAACAGAGACTCCACACAACGTAAAACATTCAACATGTAGATTAATATTTAAAATACCGAAATAATGGCATTTGCAAAGAAAGAAAGAAATATCAATATCTCCATGGATAATCGACATCGTAAACAAGTAAAGTAGTTCAATTACTTAGAAAGCCCGATATCGAGTGAAGGGAAAAACAGTAAAGAGATACACAATAGATGCCACAAAATATGCCGGATACTAGGACAGATAACGCGTATTTTTAAGAACAAAAATGTAAACAAAGACAATAAAGTTGTATTATACAGGACTGTTATTATATCATCACTAAATCAGTGCTAAACCTGGATAATGACAGCACAAGACAACAGAAAAAAATAGTGACAGCAGAAATGGCATGTCTACGACGAATACTCGGAGTGTCATTAAGATAGAGAATTAGAAAAGATAACACCAGACAGATAATCAAAATAATACCTGTATTGGAACAAGTCAAAAGACAACAGATCGAGTGGTTTTCACACATTTCCAGACTACCAACAGATAGCATGTCACAGATGATCATGACACATATCCAAATCCAGGCACAAATACATGGCTGTAAAGCAATATGCAGACCATGTAAAATATGGACCAAAGAAATTTTAAAAAGCCACATAAACAAGCTTACAAACAGTATGCAAGAAGACTGTATCCAGACAAAATTTCTAGCCATGGCTCTGCTAGGCAAACAAGAGCCACAGCTTATTCAGTAATATTTTATATGTCTAAACGGAACATCAGCATTGTGAAAATATTTTTGAAACCATTAGTATAAAATGTAAGTGAGATATTTTTACATTAAGATTTGTGCAAGTTTTGCAATACATTCATGTACACTGATAAGATATACGGATGTCGACTTTACAGATAAGTGAACAAATTATATTGGTCGAATAGTCCAGTAATCTATCTTGACCTACTCAAGTTGCTACAATCCCTGAAGCGACAATATCTTAAATATATTACGCTATTAAAATGCATGCTGAGACTTTGATGCATTGCATAAGTTTATGAACTTCATCAAAACAGTTTCTACTAGATTTACAAGAAGTAGAGGCACATCTCATTTGATGCAGGAAATTGATGACAGCAAATGCTCGTTATCTCAATGCATCAACATATCTCGTGTTCGACTGTAGACAAGACTGATCATAAGCAAGATAGGTTCTGATATCAGCCGGATCATGGTTACTATGTTATTGTATGTATACACATATAATGTACGGATTTACTTACTTTGAACATGTATATATATTCTAAGTGTAAAACAGTATCAATATCTTGGACACATAGTCACAAATGATGGCAGATGTGAAACAGAAGTTAAAAGGAGAATAGGAATGGCTAAAAGTACCTTCAATGACATGAGGAAATTATTAATATCTAAACAAATTACAAACAAGTTAAAAATGAGAATTATAAAATGCTACATCTATTCCATATTAATGTATGGCTCAGAAACATGGACACTAAATAAACAATTAGAAGACAAAATTGATGCCTTTGAGATGTGGGTATATAGAAGAATAGGGAGAACATCATGGAAAGAGAAGAAAACAAATAAAGAGGTGCTAAAAACACTTAATATGAAGAAAGAACTACTAAGAGAAATAAAGATCAGGCAAATAAAATACTTTGGACACATTAAAAGACATGACACCCTATTGAAGACCTTACTTGAGGGTAAAGTCAAAGGGAAGCGAGCAAGAGGTAGGCAGAGATACAAGTGGGAGAGTAACATTACACGATGGGCAGGTTACAGTCTAGCAGAGTGCACCACCAAGACAAGAGACAGGAGATGTTGGAGATACGTTGCAGCCAACCTTCGTTGCGGAGACGGCACCTGATGATGATGATATATTCTAAGTAAGTAAATCCGTACACTGTATGTGTATACATACAATAACATAGTAGCCATGATGCCGTTGATGTATACTATATATATATATATATATATATAATTATATATATATTCATTCATTCATTCATTTTTCTTTTGCGCTGAAGTTAGCGCAAAGGGCAGAGGTAAGATCTTTCAAATTATGTCTATTCAAAATTATTCTGTGCAGTTCTTGAATAGTATGAATATTGATTGTTTTACTTTCTCTAAGTATTGTTCTTTTTAGTGTTTCTTTTGGTCTACCCCTTGCTCTTTAGCCTGTAGGTACCCATTCAAGATATTGGTGGTGTATTATATTGATGTGTGCGCGTAGAACATTCCCGATGCAGGACCAACAGCGTTTTCTGGTAACATCTGTGATGAAATTTTGGTGTGTCTCTTCTCTGATTTTATCATTCGATGTGAATTCACTCCATTGGGTGTTAGTTATCCTACGAAGACATTTGTTCTCGAAACTCTGTAATTTCTTTTCTGAAGATAAAGAGCTTTTCCAGCTCTCACATCCATATGATAGTACCGGAATAACGCAGGAATTAAATAAGCGCATTTTCGTGCGTGTGCTGATTGACTTTGAGATATATATATATAATTCTAGTTTTCTAATAGATGTATATTTATTTGAAAGACATTTCGCCCCCATCTATCAATGCAACACTGCCTACCCACCCCCGTCTTTAAGCGAATATTCTTGTTGATGTCACTTGCTTCTCTTATATTGTGGTGGTATAGATCTATAGTATAATGCTGCTATCTTCTATTATGCGTCAAAAAATGTGTCAAAAAATAATATTCAACACATGTGTAGCTCTGTTTAACCCATCCACATATTTGTAGCTATGTTTAACCCATCCACATATGTGTAGATATGTTTAATCAATCAACACATGTGTAGCCCTGTTTAACCCATCCGCATATGTGTAGTTCTGTTTAACCCATCCACATATGTGTAGATATGTTTAATCAATCAACACATGTGTAGCTCTGTTTAACCCATCCGCATATGTGTAGTTCTGTTTAACCCATCCACATATGTGTAGATATGTTTAATCAATCAACACATGTGTAGCTCTGTTTAACCCATCCACATATGTCTAGCTCTGTTTAACCCATCCACACATGTCTAGCTCTGTTTAACCCATCCACATATGTGTAGCTGTGTACCTTAAAATCTAGAAGTGATCGAGAGTAATGGCGATATATTCTGAATCCGCGTGTCAAATATGTACAACAGAAACACGTCTGATAACCCAAATATTATAATAATTTGTTCTGTTGACCAGTAATTCAAATAAACAACAGAAAAACAGGAGACCAGTAGATTACAACACGTGCATGCTAATTCTCTATCGCTGGTGCTCACTGAGACATCACTATATAAGTACAACTACATACATCTTCGACTTATAGGGAATGGAGACCATATAGAAGAACCGTATACAATGTTAACATGACACATGTATGTCCACAATTAATTGGAGACTCGAGAAAGGAGTAATTGTGTATCAAATAGTATTTGTGAAACACACATATCTGACAACAATAATGATATCTTCATTCAAGGCTATAAACGTCACCAGAAGAGACCGAATGAGAAAGTAAGACACCAAAACGATAGTAAAGACCACATCATGCAAACCGCATGATAAAAACAATATATAGAAAGACATCAGATCACCTCATTTCGGACGCATTATGCGAATCGAACCATCACAACCAGCCATCTAATGCGTACGGCAGCTGAAAGAACGGCTGCGTAAGGTAAGATGAAGACTAAGAATAAGATGGGAAGATTCAATCAGTGAGATTGTTAAAAATACGGTCTAACCATGGCAAGTGAAACAATGATGGTCAAATACAGAAAATCAATTCAACACGAAGCCTGACGACATTTGTTGAAAAGACAATAGATATATAGATCTGCATTCAAATGTCTTTTGTAAAGGAACATGATGTTCTCAACATTTGCAGTAGTCACGAATTAACGTTGGCAAAATATAGACAAACACATAGCAGTACTCTGCAGTCATATACACTCTCTTGTTTATACAGACACAAACATTTACTAAAATAGATGGGGAAACACGGAAATTCTAACAAGGAAATTATGAATATATATATATATATAGGAGAGAGACTCAGAAAATTAGTAGAATAGATTGTTAGAAATATAACGTTAATCTCAGTATTACTAAACATTCAATAATTATACATTTCCTTTAACAACCTCCAGTTTCTGTTTATGACCATAAAGAACATGTAACAGGATTGTCACTATTTAATGTGACAAAAAATGTGACAAAAATGTTGATATAATTATAAAATCTATTCAACGCATTTATTTTAAATCTTAGAGTGAAATCCCATGAATTCTGTAATTTATACCTTAGTTTTTTTGATTGACACTAATGAGTGCAAATTGTCGCCACTGACAAACAAGCTTGTATCATTCTCTGTTAGGTCCAGATGCTTTTTTATTTGACAGGCAACAACATCAATACTCTCTGCGCTATTTGATGTCAATATTATAATATATACATTATAGCGTGATATATCTACTCTCGTGTTCAACAAGTATATATATATATATATATATATATATCATTGTGCTGTTTGTTTTGGTAGTATAGCCTAAACAAGATGAGACCATCAACACAGCATATTTGGCGGTGATGATTAAGACATTATGTACGTTCAGTAAAAATTTGGCATTCCTTTCTGGACTGCTGAATGGGTGGAGATGTAAACCCGATAACTTGACCATCACAAACGCCCTTTGCACACCGCCGACACAGAATCTGACATTATTGATTATTATTAGGCTAAGAAAACTATAACTTTGTAGTTTCTTTAGTTTATAACTTAATTTATTTCGTAGAATATATTATTCATCAAAATTCATCAAGGGGCAATTTATTGCAAAATTTATCCACTTTTCGCTAACGCAAATAACAATATAATTTGCATTGATAGATTGTGTTTTGTTGCAGTGTAGCTACAGAATACAGTATCATTTCCATTGATAGATTGTGTTTTGTAGCAGTGTAGCTACAGAATACAGTATCATTTTCATTGCTAGATTGTGTTTTGTTGCAGTGTAGCTACAGAATACAGTATCATTTTCATTGATAGATTGTGTTTTGTTGCAGTGTAGCTACAGAATACAGTATCATTTTCATTGCTAGATTGTGTTTTGTTGCAGTGTAGCTACAGAATACAGTATCATTTTCATTGCTAGATTGTGTTTTGTTGCAGTGTAGCTACAGAATACAGTATCATTTTCATTGCTAGATTGTGTTTTGTTGCAGTATAGCTACAGAATACAGTATCATTTTCATTGCTAGATTGTGTTTTGTTGCAGTGTAGCTACAGAATACAGTATCATTTTCATTGCTAGATTGTATTGTGTTGCGGTGTAGAACTACAGTTGTACACTGTTGTACTGCATGATTCTGACAGAAATGTTCATGATCGTGGCCGAGCCATCAGAGTAAACCCCATCTGTATCATAGGCATGCTCGCAGATATGCGCCTTGACCTCATCTTCCGCGCTCCATGGCTATGTTCCTACACTCTATATTGATTGTGTAGATGATTTGTACAGACAATGGAAAAGGTACAGAAATAGGGTTCATTACGCAAAAGCCATTTTCACCATCGTATCTAGGAGCGCTGTTGTCGAGGGAAAGAAGTAAGACAACAAATGGAATATGGAGACTATGCCAATATATCAGACGGCCAAGAAATGGATTCATCAGGCATACTCAATGATGTGCGTGATTCTCTATGATCAGGAGATTTTGAGGCCAACCAGGTATGTGTAAGTAATCAGAATGTGGAAGTTTTGATAATGTGGGAGTATTGATGATGTTTTAGTATTGAGTATTTGGTAATATTGGTTATGTTGGAGTAATGAAGATGTGGGAGTGTTGAGAATGTGGAAGTATTGAGGATGTGTGAGTAATGAGAATGTGGGAGTAATGACACTCTGCCTTCAGCCATTAATTTTTCAATGCTGTTTTGCCTCATTATATGACCTAAAATACAACCACAGCTTTCTTGTTAAGATTTTGTCAAGAAGCCAACCCTCTTCGACGTGTATTGATCTTAACACTTCCTTCTTGATTTGTTTTCCTAGCTGTCCATGGTATATGTACAATTATTATGTAGCATTTCATTTCGAAAGCAGCGATTCTCTTTGCTACTGTTTTATTTAGTGTCCATGCCTCACAACCGTATATTGCAACTGGACATACGCATGTTATAGATCAGTATAACTAGAATAGTAATTAGACTTCTTCTTTTAAATATAAACAACAAGGATGCGACAGAACTGTACATCTTCATTTGTTTAACTTTCTATTATTGAGATGTGCGTATAAATCAAGTTATAAATACCTCACGATTAAATACTGACATAGCATCGATACATTTAGTTTACTATGCTCATAACCCGACTGATCTGGTATAGAAGACCTCTTCTCTGAAAAATTATACCTTCATTCCTTACTTTTCTTGAGTATTCCCGTGTTTTCTGTTGGTTATTATTTATATACTTTTAATCGCTAGTCAAAATGTCAATACGATTCAAAGTATATTTATATAGCAATAAATTGAAAAATCACATAATAATCAAAAACGTAATGAATGGGGTCCAACTTAATTAAGCGAACATTTCTTCTATATCTGCCAACGATCTTGCCAACGGGTTAGCCCTACATTTTATTCAGAGAAGACGCCAAGGCATTCGATGGTTTATTAAATCGCGACTAATGCCCAAATAAAAGCTACCAACAGAATAGAAACAAAAGCAGAATCAACTTTCTTATGTGACGTTGGTGATTTTGGTAGGTCACAATTTATACATTTTCAGTCACATGCCAACGCCAACGAATGAACTATACGGGAACTATCAACACTTTAACCCAAAAAGTCTTGATTGAATTATATGGGTAAGTCTTCTATAGGAGGAAGTCAAGCTTACATCTACAGGAATATTGTGTTTTTCCCCACTGTTTCTGCTTTTTTTTCAAGCTATTATCACTGCATTCTCTTGGAACTAATCAACACAACCAATAGAGAGTTAGAGGAAATAGGCCTAACACTTTCTCAATGATGTCTGCCAATGCAAGCCATCTGATGTGAAACATTGGGATTATATATGTCGCAAATGAAACCAATGTATAAATACGCACAGGATGCATCAATATACGTAATGTTAATAAAATTTTGTATACAATATTAAAATAGCTGCTTTATTGTGTTCTATAATGGCTAGAGGACAAAATGTGAAATAAAAGTTGAAACTAGTCTTGATGTATGAAACTAGTCATGATGTATGAAACTAGTCTTGATTTATGAAACTAGCACTTCGTGTAACTCGATTTATGAAATTATTGCTGAAATGAAATGTGTCCGCTGTGTCTCTAACTGCGCTTACAAAGTAGTGAAATGATGAAATTTGGAAGCAGATTTTCCGCAATAGGCAGTTTAAGAATAGTTACCATACGAGATTATATCTATCTATATATGTTCAAAAGAAATATAGCGAAGCACAAAATTTGTTTAAACACGCAGAAAACAAAAATCATGTCAACAGATATAGCAACACAACAACCCAAAATCAGAATAGACAATACCGCAATAGAATGTGTGGATAAATTTGAATACTTAGGAGCAAACATCAACGGTGCAGGAGACTGCATGGCAGAAATAAGGAAGAGATTGGCAATGGCATATTGCAAAATAACACGGCTGAAAAACATATGAAAAAACAACAAAATAGAAACGAAAGTGCTAATTTTACGAACTTTTATTTTTCCGGTTGCAACATACGGCTGTGAAACATGGACTCTAAGTAAAACAGCGGCAAAGAGGATCAACGCCTTCGAGCTGAAATGCTACAGAAAGATACTTAGAATATCATGGAAGGATAAAATCAGAAACTCAGATATTATAAAGACACTGAATATTCCAGAGTGTTGGTTACTAAACACAATAACAAAAAGAAAACTACGCCTGTTTGGTCATATAAAGAGACATAACTGTTTAGAAAGACAAATAATGGAGGGAAGAGTACCTGGGAAGAGGAGAAGGGGGCAGACCAAGAAGACGATGGACTGACGACATTAAAGATAACATGAATACATCGATAGAAAATGCAAGCCACATCGCCCAAGACAGAGAGAGGTTCAGAGAGTTCATAGGGAAGACAACGTTCTGGAAGGAATACGTCACATGACACATATATGTTCCTTTAGTATAGTTACCATACGAGATTATACCTATCTATATATGTTCCTTCAGTGCCGAATATGGTATAGTTACCATACGAGATTATATCTTTCTATATATGTCCCTTCAGTGCCGAATATGGTAAACCATACGAGATTATATCTATCTATATATGTTCCTTCAGTGCCAAATATGGTAAACCATACGAGATTATATCTTTCTATATATGTTCCTTCAGTGCCGAATATGGTAAACCATACGAGAGTATATCTTTCTATATATGTCCCTTCAGTGCCGAATATGGTATATAGAGCAGAAACATTAACTCTTCAGTTCCAGCGATATTATGCTACTGTTTGTAATTCTTGCAGGATATTGCGACGCATAGTCACACTCTTTGGTGGTTGTTCTCAAAATAGTCTCGCTTGATCTTCCTAATTTTCTTTTGTAATTTGATACCTATTTCAATATTTGTAGTATATTATAGTGCATTTCTCTTTCACAACAGATAAAATACTTTTCTGCATAATCAGTAATTTAAAGTAGACATCTTAAGAAATATGCAATAATATAAGCGTGCACCGTATAAACACACGCATAGGCCCTATCTCACATCTATCTGTACATCATAACTAAGATCACAGATATCTCACATATATCTGCATATCACAGATATCTCACATATATCTGCACATCACAGATATCTCGCATGTATCTTCACATCATAATTATCTCACATATATCTGCACATCATAATTATCTCATATGTAAATGTATATAATAACTTAGATCACAGATATCTCACATGTATCTGCAATTCCCAGATATCTTGCACATAACAGATATCTAACATGTATCTGTACTTCCCAGATATCTTTCACATCACAGATATCTCATATGTATCTGCACATCACATATATCTAACATGTATCTGCACTTCCCAGATATCTTGTACATCAAAGATATCTCACATGTATCTGCACTTCCCACATATCTTGCACATAACATATATCTCACATGTATCTGCACTTCCCAGATATCTTGCACATCACAGACATCTCACATGTATCTGCACTTCCCAGATATCTTGCACATCACAGATATCTAACATGTATCTGCACTTCCAAGATATCTTGCACATAACAGATATCTAACATGTATCTGCACTTCCCAGATATCTTGCACATAACATATATCTAACATGTATCTGTACTTCCCAGATATCTTTCACATCACAGATATCTCACATGTATCTGCACATCACAGATATCTCACATGTATCTGCACATCACAGATATCTCACATGTATCTGCGCATCACAGATATCTCACATGTATCTGCACATCATGACACAGATCACAGATATCTCACATGTATCTGCACATCACAGATATCTCACATGTATCTGCACTTCCAAGATATCTTGCACATAACAGATATCTAACATGTATCTGCACTTCCCAGATATCTTGCACATCACAGATATCTAACATATATCTGCACTTCCCAGATATCTTGCACATAACAGATATCTAACATGTATCTGCACTTCCCACATATCTTGCACATAACATATATCTCACATGTATCTGCACTTCCGAGATATCTTGCACATCACATATATCTCACATGTATCTGCACTTCCCAGATATCTTGCACATCACATATATCTCACATGTATCTGCACTTCCCAGATATCTTTCACATCACAGATATCTCACATGTATCTGCACATTACAGATATCTCTCATGTATCTGCACATCACAGATATCTCACATGTATCTGCACATCACTGATACCTCACATGTATCTGCACATCATGACAAAGATATGATACCAAATGATTAAGTACTGTATGTTACGAGAAGTGAACGCACGGAAAACAAACTATACTTTTTGATGTGAAAGTCTAGATACAGGTAATACATGTAGCCGAATCGAATAGAAAACGGAGTTAAATAATTCCACAAGAAATAGTTTCAGCTCTATGTTCACGTATCAGAATCGAGAAAAGGAAATTATTTGATTGATGTACTTTAGCAAATTGCCTTTCGATAGTCTCACACTATACATGGCTCGGTTTTTTTGTTTTTCTTAGTCATTTGTTTACGCGTGAGTGAACGCGAATACAGCAGCAGTATAAAACAGCGATAACTCTGTGTCGAATCTGCACCTCTAAAGAAACGTCATTCTTCCGTAACACACGTTCTCTTAATAGGAAAACCGCAGACTATAGCCTATCGACATGCACAGAAGAAATATAAGGGTTTCTTTATTGTGTCGCCATTAGTCACATTAAAGTCTGCAGTTTTATTGGCAATATCCGAATGGAAGTCAGCAGGAAGCACATCCACTAATAGAAACACGATGTGTGAACTGTTACTGCTTGCCCGTCCATGTTGCTGTTTGAAATCGGATTCGTAATCAACTTGTGCAGTGCGTGTCCTAATAGTTAGAACACCAGTTTCACGATCGTTACCTCGCAGGTTCAAATCACTGCCAGGACGAAGTATATATTGATGTATGTGTGCATTAATGCTACACTTTCGTATAATGTTCTTGATCTAGTGTACTCTAATTGTTTTACACAATTTTGTAGATGGTTACTATCAGATGTTTTACTCAATATTTCTTTGTTTTGTTGCCGTTTATTCAATGATTCTTGGTTTATTGCCTATTTGCTCAATAATTCTTGGTTTGTTGCCTATTTGCTCAATAATTCTTATTGCCTATTTGCTCAATAATTCTTGACTTATTGTCTATTTGCTCAATAATTCATGACTTATTGCCTATTTGCTCAATAATTCTTGGTGTGTTGCCTATTTGCTCAATAATTCTTGGTTTGTTGCCTATTTGCTCAATAATTCTTATTGCCTATTTGCTCAATAATTCTTGACTTATTGTCTATTTGCTCAATAATTCTTGACTTATTGCCTATTTGCTTAATAATTCTTGGTGTGTTGCCTTTCACGAGCGAGCAGATCACAGCGTGTATAGTATATGATACCATTTCATAATCTGGAAACAAATACATTGCCCTTACACATTTGACTCTTTCTAAACAGATTCATGCTGGAAGAATATATGTGCATGTACGTGTAACAGAACAATGTGGATATGAGTGAATGGACACTTATAACATGTCCCAACCTTCTCGGTATCGCGTGGATGTACTGCTCAGAAAATTCTGGTGTTCGTAGAAAAGAGAGAGCTTAGAAGATTCTGTTGAAATATATTATGTGAATTGGGAATGTATAACGAGAAGTTTTGCAATTGAATGTCTGTTCAATGTAGACACTACTATATACAATTAATACATACACTAACTATAAATGGTGAATCTAGGATACCAAGATAGCATTGCAAGAACATGAACTTATGCAGCCAAGGTGACACAACAGGACGTGGAATGACAACCGAATCTAACACCCATACGCTTAACAACAAGTATGAATACGATCAACGATTATCCACCCGGGGATAGACAATATATATTATAAACATCGGGAATTATTTTCTTCGTTTTGACGGAATTATCTTTCTTTGATTTTAAAACCATCAAATGTCAACACGTTCAGTAGAGTTTTATTTTTTTCAATTAAACATACTATGTGAAACGAGCTATGTGAAGCAAGCTTTGTGAAACGAGATTTGTGAAATCTTTGTGAAAATGTTTTGTCAAACGAGCTTTATGAAAGCTTTGTGATAATGTTTTGCGAAATATCCAATGAAAGTAAACTAAATGCACAAACTGTTCATCAAACTGTTAGTAGAAATACTATTAGTCTCTATATTATACTCATAATGGTAGCATATCATATTCAGGACGTGGCTATTAACCCACATAATAAGAACATTCATATGTTATAATCACAATTTTATTGCGCGGAAACATCTATTGTAGAAACATATTGCGTGTGAAGTAATATTTCAAGTTTCATATTGTCAATCGGACTACAATCCTTCAGTATTATTGTATGCAATGAATATATGAAAACTCACCACGTGTAATTATCAGTAAAGACATTTTGTGCACGGCAGAAAAGGAACTACAGTAATAAGATTGGATTAAATTCGGGCCATTATATTCATAATATTGAGGTTAACAGAATAAAAACAACACAAAGTAAATACATGGGTTTATTAATATGTCGTTCTTGTCCATTACTGATGTTCGTCCGTCGTAATCGACGATGACCAAATTCTCAACCAAAATAATAATAACAATAAGTAATAAAAATAATAAAGTTAATAGTGCTTTTTTAAATGACTAACAAATCCACTGCGCGCACAAGATGTTCTTTTACAAAATTGACAACAATAGATGGTATCTGTGTGAGGTTGAGATATTTTTTTCTTTTCTACGTGCCCGCTTCTGTCTTGCAGTATCTTTTCTGGTCTCTTCCGCAGCTAGTGCTCCCGTTCTAATGCTGTAACGCCATGCTGTTCTATCCTGAGCGAGGCTCTCCCAAGCGCCTACGTCAATGTTAAGATGTTTCAGTAATGACTTGAACGTGTCTTTGAAGCGCTTTTTCTGTCCACCAGCTTTTTGAAATCCTGCCTTGAGTGCTTCATAATATATTTGTTTTGGCAGACGCGAGTTCTCCATACGCACAAGATGACCTGCCCAGCGTGCCTGCGCCTTCATAAGTATTGTGTGAATGCTTATTGAGGTTGATTTTTACAAGACCTCGTAGTCTGGTACTTTGTCCCACCAATGGATGTTTAGTAATTTATGTATGCAGGTAAGATGGAAATGATTTAATTTTCTTGCATGTCTAGCATACACTGTCCACGTTTCACAAGCGTATAGTAGGGTTGGTATAACATCAGCATGATATACTTGAAGTTTGTTGATTGTTCTTATAAATTGTCCATTACTAATTCTCGTAACAATAGCGCTTTCGACGATAATGTGTCGGCTCTTTAATTGCGCAGGTCAACGTGTTCAGAAGGTAAATTCCACAAACATCTCTGCAAATCAGAATATGCAACAGTAAGGCACATACACTATCGATATCTTCGTATGTTGATGTTTCTCAAGCAGATACAAACAACATCAATACATTTATATGGTGACATGTCTCTCAGCTAAATTCAAGGAACATCAATATATGTGTATGTTGTTATCTGTGTGGTGGGTTATTGTTAATATATTTCCATGTTGATGTCTTTGTGGTATTGTGAGCGTATGTTAATGTACATATAAAACGTGATCATGTTAGCTTAATTATTTCGCATTAATCAACCAAGTAGAGAATTAAAATGTTATAACTGAAAATGATAACGTAGTCAGTAAATGAGTTTCGAGTGATTTAACATCAAGTTCACAATAAGCTAACTTGTTATTTAACATCACGTTTATAATCAGCTAACTTGTTATTTAACATCCGGTTCACAATCAGTAAATTTGCTATTTAACATCCGGTTCACAATCAGCAAACTTGTTATTTAACATCAAGTTCACATTCAGCTACTTTGTTATTTAACATCCGGTTCACAATCAGTAAACTTGCTACTTAACATCCGGTTCACAATCAGCAAACTTGCTATTTAACATCAAGTTCACAATCAGCTACTTTGTTATTTAACATCCGGTTCACAATCAGCAAACTTACTATTTAACATCAAGTTCACAATCAGCTACTTTGTTATTTAACATCCGGTTCACAATCAGTAAACGTGTTATTTAATATCCGATTCACAATCAGTAAACTTGCTATTTAAAATCCGGTTCACAATAAACTAACTTGCTATTTAACATCAAGTTCACAATCAGCTACTTTGATATTTAACATCCGGTTCACAATCAGTAAACTTGCTATTTAACATCCGGTTCACAATCAGCAAACTTGCTATTTAACATCAAGTTCACATTCAGCTACTTTGTTATTTAACATCCGGTTCACAATCAGCAAACGTGTTATTTAATATCCGATTCACAATCAGTAAACGTGTTATTTAAAATCCGGTTCACAATAAACTAACTTGTTATTTAACATCAGGTTGAAAATAATCAAATTTGTTATTTAAATTTAGGTTCATAATCAGCTAACTTGTTGTTTAACAAGTGTGATTATTTTACAAGTTCACAATTAGAATACGTGTTGTTTCAATTATTTTTTAACGATGACACAGCTACTTAATTCTGATGATGCACTCTGAAAGACACTTTGATAAAATACAACATGCATAATAATGTTGACATTTTTAGAAAATACATAACATACGATATACGAGACATGAAGACACACTGTTACATTGTCTGAATAGAAACAAAGTACACTTTTATAAAACAACATGCGTGGTTTCCAAAAATGGGTTAGAGAGTTTGTGATCATAAACAGTTTTTTTGTTCATGCTAGATAAACAGTTAAATTGTGGAAATGGGACATAGAAAAACACGCACAACTAGAACATTTCCTTCTGTGTCAGTGGGGTGCAACCGTGAAACTGCATAATTCTGCTTGTAGGATAACATAATTGTACACGACACATTATTCAACTATGTAATAAATGTTGTATAAATTACCAGCTCTTGCTTGATGATAAGGGCATAGAGAAGAGATAGGAAGGAGGAGAGAAAATGATAATAACATAAACATGTGGGAATAATATGCATAAATAGGGCTCGCACACATTTTTGAAACAAAACAAGAACTGGCGTACAAATACATGCATCACTAAATGGGAATCGACCAAATGTCCCATCGCAGCGGAAGAACTAATTAGGGGAACGACTCCTGGTCACTGTAATTCTGTATTTCTTCTCTATTTCAGTATATTCATCATAGTAAAGTGTCACTTTCAATTTTATTTCATAGAACCTTACGCAAAATCTCGCAATGTTCTTTCAGTTAAAGTTATATTACTCGTCTGTGTATAAGTCGCTGGTGCTTTCTGTTGTGTTGTACGGTTGTAAGAGTAGGACACTCACTGCGGACATGGGATATACGATTACAGGCTTTCGAGTACAAATGCTACAGAAGAATTCTACGAATTTCCTATAGGGAACATAAGACCAATGTGTACGTAAGAAATAAAGTAGAGATGTGTGCAGGTGTTCAGGAGCCATTGCTTTCAATAGTGAAAAGACGAAAACTAGCATGGTTCGGACATGTATGCAGGCACGATTCCTTGTCAAAAATAATACTGAAGGGAACTGTCGAGGGTGGAAGAAGCAGAGGAGGACAAATAAAGACATGGACAGACAACATCAAGGAATGGACAGGGCAAGATATTTCCACACTCATCCGCATCGCTGAGGATAGAATTCGCTGGATGACTCTGTGTCCTGAGGCATCTACTGTGGTACCCCTACGACCCTGAAGGGTTATGGATTTATTGATTGATTGATTGATATTACTGGTCTGTAATTGATTTGCATAAGAAATGCTGAACTGATATTTCACCAATATATGCGATATATATTCGTATATATTCAGACACTTCTATATATATATTATTGTAGAAAGTGTACTTGTTGGAGGATAAACATGGAAGAAAGGCAAACTAAGTAGGAAATACATGATAGCTGAATATGTATAAAATGAAAATGAAGGCAATATGTGCAGGAAATATCCAATACTTGAAACTGTCTAAAATGGAAAAAAGAAAGGCAAACAAATCCCATATGTTAAATAGTGTCAAATGTAAAAAAGAAGAAAGCTGAAATGATATACATATCAACGGTTGTTTGAACTTAGACTAACAATAATACAAAGCACAATAGATGGGTTATGACTGCATCTTATTATGAACGCATATTGGGCAAGTACACAGATGCTCCAATTTCCCTTTCAATAAATCCATCAGAATTCAGCGGCTGACAGTTCCGTTTAGATTCTGATATCAGGCTCTACGTATATCTGTTATGCTGTTCCGATCTGTACACCAATCGTACTCATTCTTGAGAATATTCTCAAGATTAATAGTTTGTTTTTTTAAAATTGATGATAATGGTCTCCTAACGCAGTAACTCTGTCAGATCGATTCTTAATGTACCTATTTACGCCGCGTCCATGCTAGGTAATGTATCGGCTCTGTCTTTACCCTCAACACCCGCATGTCGTGGCCCAATTGTAAAGGAAATATTTCTAGTGCTAGATTATGTTACTAATAATTCCATCCATTGACAGATGACGACTCACATTTTAACTTTACGGATTTTGTTTATTGAGTCTCTAAGTATGCACGCATTTAAATATTTCTGTGACATTATACATGGAAATTTCTTATTAACAACATTTATGTTAATTGCAAGACTGCTTGTTGTTGTAAAGAAGGCAAAGCTGGATTATTTGACAGTTTTCCTACCGGACGTGCAGATAAAAGCCAAATAAGCAGAGTTTAATGACAATAACTGACCTGTCAATGAAGATGATTGCATTATTGTATGTAGTTATCGTCTATGAGCACCCTGAATTTTGCATCTGCTCACACCAACATTATTGTCCCTTCTACGCTTGTTTAGTACAATAGCTAAGGAGAAGATATGGTGCAATGCAGCATAGTAGATGTAGCATAGTAGATATATCATAGTAGATGTATCATAGTAGATGTAGCATAGTAGATGTATCATAGTAGATATATCATAGTAGATGTATCATAGTAGATGTATCATAGTAGATATATCATAGTAGATGTATCATAGTAGATGTAGCATTGTAGATGTATCATAGTAGATGTATCATAGTAGATGTAGCATAGTAGATGTAGCATAGTAGATGTATCATAGTAGATGTAGCATAGTAGATATATCATAGTAGATGTATCATAGTAGATGTATCATAGTAGATGTATCATAGTAGATGTATCATAGTAGATGTAGCATAGTAGATGTATCATAGTAGATGTAGCATAGTAGATGTAGCATAGTAGATGTAGCATAGTAGATGTAGCATAGTAGATGTATCATAGTAGATGTATCATAGTAGATGTATCATAGTAGATGTATCATAGTAGATGTAGCATAGTAGATGTATCATAGTAGATGTATCATAGTAGATGTATCATAGTAGATGTATCATAGTAGATGTTGCATAGTAGATGTTGCATAGTAGATGTATCATAGTAGATGTATCATAGTAGATGTATCATAGTAGATGTATCATAGTAGATGTAGCATAGTAGATGTATCATAGTAGATGTATCATAGTAGATGTATCATAGTAGATGTTGCATAGTAGATGTTGCATAGTAGATGTATCATAGTAGATGTATCATAGTAGATGTATCATAGTAGATGTATCATAGTAGATGTATCATAGTAGATGTAGCATAGTAGATGTATCATAGTAGATGTATCATAGTAGATGTAGCATAGTAGATGTAGCATAGTAGATGTATCATAGTAGATGTATCATAGTAGATGTAGCATAGTAGATGTATCATAGTAGATGTATCATAGTAGATGTATCATAGTAGATGTAGCATAGTAGATGTAGCATAGTAGATGTATCATAGTAGATGTATCATAGTAGATGTAGCATAGTAGATGTAGCATAGTAGATGTATCATAGTAGATGTAGCATAGTAGATATATCATAGTAGATCTATCATAGTAGATGTATCATAGTAGATGTATCATAGTAGATGTATCATAGTAGATGTATCATAGTAGATGTATCATAGTAGATGTATCATAGTAGATGTAGCATAGTAGATGTAGCATAGTAGATGTATCATAGTAGATGTATCATAGTAGATGTATCATAGTAGATGTAGCATAGTAGATGTATCATAGTAGATGTATCATAGTAGATGTATCATAGTAGATGTATCATAGTAGATGTTGCATAGTAGATGTTGCATAGTAGATGTATCATAGTAGATGTATCATAGTAGATGTATCATAGTAGATGTATCATAGTAGATGTTGCATAGTAGATGTAGCATAGTAGATGTAGCATAGTAGATGTATCATAGTAGATGTATCATAGTAGATGTATCATAGTAGATGTAGCATAGTAGATGTATCATAGTAGATGTATCATAGTAGATGTATCATAGTAGATGTATCATAGTAGATGTTGCATATTAGATGTTGCATAGTAGATGTTGCATAGTATCATAGTAGATGTATCATAGTAGATGTTGCATATTAGATGTTGCATAGTAGATGTTGCATAGTATCATAGTAGATGTATCATAGTAGATGTATCATAGTAGATGTATCATAGTAGATGTATCATAGTAGATGTATCATAGTAGATGTAGCATAGTAGATGTATCATAGTAGATGTATCATAGTAGATGTATCATAGTAGTTGTAGCATAGTAGATGTATCATAGTAGATGTATCATAGTAGATGAATCATAGTAGTTGTATCATAGTAGATGTATCATAGTAGATGTATCATAGTAGATGTATCATAGTAGATGTATCATAGTAGATGTATCATAGTAGATGTATCATAGTAGATGTATCATAGTAGATGTATCATAGTAGATCTAGCATAGTAGATACCGATTGTTATTTAGATGAATTGGGTGCACGATCCGAAAACGGTGAAATATAGCTCGGACATCAATGGTTTCGATCCCAAAGAGAACTTGCACAACAGGAAGAACATAGAAACACATGAAGATAGGCCATGGAGATCACATATATTTATGTAAGAACATGTAAAAGGATAAAAGAATATATAAGACCATTACAGTTGCCTACTCACATGGAATGCTAAGTCACAGCCAACATAAATCGAAGGCTTGCGGATGTCTCGACCTTTACTTATCTGGGGGCCCAGATTAGCGGTGATGACAAATAAACGACTGAAGTTAAGAAAATACTGACAGCGGACAGATTCATATGAAAATCTAAAATTTTACATTTTAGAATAAAACCATTTAAATGCAAGATGACCATCAGTGTTATGATTAACTTAGACAACTATCTGGTTTTGTCAATATTTCAAATCATTGTTAAGATTAACGCATACAACTATACGGTTTTGTCATATTTCAAATCATTGTTAAGATTAACGTATACAACGATTATTTTTGTCATATTTCAAATCAGTATTAAGATTAACTAAGACAACAATCTGGTTTTGTCATTATTTTACATCAGTGTTAAGATTAACGTATACAGCTATCTAGTTCTGTCGATATTTCACATCAGTGTTAAGATTAACGTATACAACTATTCGGTTTTGTCAATATTTCAATATTTCTTGGAGAGGTGGACTCTAACTGCGGACTTAAAGGGAAGAATTCAGACCTGTGAAAACCAAAGCTATGGACGTGTGTTGGTTATCCGTAACAGAGAACATAATAGTAATGTGTTGTCGTATTTATGTATGATATCATTAATGTAATATCGGGTAATTGAAAATAAAAAAATAAAATAAAAAAGAACGCATCATCTTGTGAAAAGAAGAGAAATACAGGAGCTCAACAGCGGAGAGCAGCTAGAAAGTCACGGATAGACCAAGATTCGTCTACAGTCGCCATTCCAAGTCCAAACTGTCCAATGACATTTACAGCTCGAATAGGGCTCATTAGCCATCTACGAACTCATAATCAAGGACATAACTAAAGTTGAATTTTCAAAAGTGGATGTAACAAATGGTCATCATCACTTGTGATGGACGAACAACAACATCGGGTAAAGAAAAAACACTATTAACAGTCGTTCAACTACGGACACTACGGTGCTACTGGTTGGTATTGAGATATACCTCGGTGACAACAAGTTGTTCTTCAAGGTACGGTGGCTGGTGGAAGAAAACGAGGGGGAAAGAAGAATACATGATTGAATAATATCACGGAATAGAAATTATGTGAAGTTTCCTTAGGATAGTAAATGATAGAGATGGATGTAGATTTTTCTGCATCAAATGCCTCATTGTGGCATCCATAAGACCCTGACGGAATATTGGTTATATTATTACTATTATTATTATTATTATTATTAGTGGTAGTAGTAGTATTAGTAGTATTAGTATTATTATTAATAATTACTCATCATTATAAGCGTAAACACGCTAGGGGTGGGGGCTCAATGACTTTTTTTGACTGAACACAGGTTAAGTGATAATATATTCAGAGATGGGAAAATTGCCAGAGTTGAGAGGATACTGGATATCTTTATCACATTATATGAGACGTATCTAGCACGCATTTATAGCATAAAGGATTGCTAACACTACTATACAACTGCAACTCTGTACAATTATGCTGATAACAAATTAATCACGTTTCATGGAGTTTCGTATGCGATCATGTGTCGCCACACATTTCTACTTCGTGAATATGTTCATATTATCATAAATAGATGACATTCTTCCATGCCCATAATGACAATTTATCCAACAATTTCTCTCATTGTCTTCCTTTAGCTCTTCATTCCATGAGCTTTCCGGTGGTTACTTTTATGTTCAAGGTTTGTTATACTCTTAACATTCCATATAAATTATGTCTATATGTAATTATATGTCTATATGTATAATTAGTAAATGTTAATCCAAATTCTCTGAAGATTTCTACATTCGCTTTCTTCGCTGTCCATACTATTTTCACAGATGAAGAATCTATAGCGCGGGGCAAAGATAAAACCACAATTATAAATAATAAGAAGCTATATAATTCCAGTGGCAATATATGATTGTAAGACGTGGACAATGTGTAATACTGTGTATTATGACCATGTCATTAGAGTTGGGAAAGAGAGTTTTTCAGTGCTAAATAACTCATATACTAACAAATGGGTGCGAGTCTTGGACAATAAACAAAATGGAAAGTGGGAAATTAGAGGCAACAGAGATGTGGTTCTACAGAAAAATGCTGATAATACGATGGACTGCCAGAAAAACTAATGTAGAGGTGTTGAAAGAGTTAAATGCAAAACGGAACTTAATCAACAATATAAGAAAAAGGCAATCTTCGTTTTTGGCCACTTCATGGGACAGGCAGGTTTAGATAACATAATCACAACAGGCAAGATTGAAGGCACCAGAGACAGAGGGCGACAACGTGAGAAAACATTAGACAGTTTGACAACCTTGCACGGCACGGAAAGAACAACGAACTTGATATATAATACTGTGGACAGAAAGCTTTGGAGAGTCATGACCACCTACGCCAGCCGGCATGGCACCTGATGATGACGATGATATATACAAACAGCATAGAAAATCTGCAAGACCACCTAAACATAATAGACACAACAGCCAAACAATTTGGAATGAAAATCAACATAGACAAAACAGAAGTAATGAATATTGCAGGAGAAAAGGAGAACATCAACATCCAGATAAACAACAAACAACTAAAACAAGTAGATGAATTCAAAAATATTGGCAGCACATTAGATATGACAACAAACAAGATGTAATAAGGCATTTCATGTCATCGGTCAACTAATACCTTTATTACAAAGCAAAGATATTACACTAGAAACAAAGAAAACGATATTCAACACCATTTTCTTCCAACGTTGTGTTATCAGTGTCAAACGTGGACATTGGATTCTAGAACAATTCAAAAGATTAACACAACTGAAATGAAATGTATAAGACGTATGATTGGAGTTAGCTTGAGAGACAAAATCAAGAATGAAGAACTAAGAAAACAATTAGAGATCACGTCAACATTAGAATATATTCAGAAACAACAAATTAAATGGTTCGGCCACATAACCAGACATAAAGAGCAAAGTATTATCCAAGAAACCCTTAACAAACGATACGAAAAGAGTAGACATATTGGACGCCCTCGTAAAAGTGGGTAGATAGTTTATTAGAGACACTTGGAAATATAACATCAGAAAAGGCAAATAGAAGGGACAAAAACCCGTACGCTTACTCTCCTCTCAACACTGAAAGGTACACGAGAACAGAAAGAAGAAAAATATATTAAATATGAACTCGGAACACTCATAGGCATGCTCGGGATGCCACTATGGTGATCTGACGACTACCTAACATACTAATTTACGTTTCATTTTTGTTACTAGTGTGCAATGATTTCTGTCGTATTTTGAGCGACTAGAACATAGATAAATGTAATATTCATAATAAAACTCAGATTTTTTTTCACAACCTATTTCAGATATTATGGAATTCGGTCCGCGGCATCCTTATTAACTGAACCTACATATGCGTGATGTACATATTGGTCACTGTATGACATAAGTTATGTATCCAGCCAATAAATATCACGTTTTATTTTCCCGTCAGCCAAGATAAACGATATGTTCACAAGACTTAATATAATTCAAGAAGGACGTGACAGTATACGCATTTAACATAGGAAACAATTAGCTTTGGAATATAAAACTTTTTCCGGTGATACATTAGGAAAATGGTAACATAGTTGTTACTCAATACACCGTATAATAAGAGAAGACAGATTATGAAATAAAATATGACATTTACGAGAGTAGCACCAGTTAACACGAAATTAGTTCCGTGTATCTGACAGATGAATGTCAAGTATTTGTTCGTTTAGTCCCGAGCTGTCAGTATCAATGTTGTTTTCGGTTTCCAACTTTTTTTTTCGTGGAAATTATTGATAACATAAACATTACACTATCAATAACACTGCCATACATTATTCTACAGTGAATATTAAGTGAACAGTAAGTACAGAGTAATACATAACGTGAACAATAAGTACAGAGTTATAAATAACGTGAACAATAAGTACAGAGTTATAAATAACGTGAACAATAAGTACAGAGTTATAAATAACGTGAACAATAAGTACAGAGTTATAAAAAAGTGAACAATAAGTACAGAATAATAAATAAAGTGAACAATAAGTACAGAGTTATAAATAAAGTGAACAATAAGTACAGAGTTATAAATAACGTGAACAATAAGTACAGAGTTATAAATAACGTGAACAATAAGTACAGAGTTATAAATAACGTGAACAATAAGTACAGAGTTATAAATAACGTGAACAATAAGTACAGAGTTATAAAAAAAGTGAACAATAAGTACAGAATAATAAATAAAGTGAACAATAAGTACAGAGTTATAAATAAAGTGAACAATAAGTACAAAGTAATAAATAACGTGAACAATAAGTACAAAATAATAAATAACGTGAACAATAAGTACAGAATATATGGGAGCAGTGTCTAATTAATCTCATGCACTCCAAGGGTTACAAACATACGTATACGCATTTCCTTGTAATGCACACTTAAAACATGTGGTCTATGGATGTTTCTCTGCTGTGAAGAACGAAATGGTACGAGCTTTACTTATATCTAGAAAATGCACTTCTCTGCTCGAAACAGCTTGATCTCAATAGCACATGAAACTGCTGAAACAGTTTAAAATGACAAAAAATGTGTGTGCACAAATGAATTGTCCAGTTCCTTCTATCACGACATATTAACATCAGTCAAAATATCGTGTGATATGAAGCTGTAAATGGGTACAATAGTGCGAAGAAGCACGGTGCTTAGAGGAAGGGACAGCGCAAGTACACATGGTGGTGTGAAGAAGCATGGTCCTAGAGGAAGGTATGTACAAGTACACATGGTGGTATGAAGAAACATGTCTCTAGAGGAAGGTATGTACAAGTACACATGGTGGTATGAAGAAACATGAATCTAGAGGAAGGTATGTACAAGTGCACATGGTGGTATGAAGAAACATGAATCTAGAGGAAGGTATGTACAAGTACACATGGTGGTGTGAAGAAGCATGGTCCTAGAGGAAGGTATGTACAAGTACACATGGTGGTATGAAGAAACATGTCTCTAGAGGAAGGTATGTACAAGTACACATGGTGGTATGAAGAAACATGAATCTAGAGGAAGGTATGTACAAGTGCACATGGTGGTATGAAGAAACATGTCTCTAGAGGAAGGTATGTACAAGTACACATGGTGGTATGAAGAAACATGAATCTAGAGGAAGGTATGTACAAGTACACATGGTGGTATGAAGAAACATGAATCTAGAGGAAGGTATGTACAAGTACACATGGTGGTATGAAGAAACATGAATCTAGAGGAAGGTATGTACAAGTACACATGGTGGTGTGAAGAAGCATGAATCTAGAGGAAGGTATGTACAAGTACACATGGTGGTATGAAGAAACATGAATCTAGAGGAAGGTATGTACAAGTACACATGGTGGTATGAAGAAACATGAATCTAGAGGAAGGTATGTACAAGTACACATGGTGGTATGAAGAAACATGAATCTAGAGGAAGGTATGTACAAGTACACATGGTGGTGTGAAGAAACATGAATCTAGAGGAAGGTATGTACAAGTACACATGGTGGTATGAAGAAACATGAATCTAGAGGAAGGTATGTACAAGTACACATGGTGGTATGAAGAAACATGAATCTAGAGGAAGGTATGTACAAGTACACATGGTGGTATGAAGAAACATGAATCTAGAGGAAGGTATGTACAAGTACACATGGTGGTATGAAGAAACATGAATCTAGAGGAAGGTATGTACAAGTACACATGGTGGTATGAAGAAACATGAATCTAGAGGAAGGTATGTACAAGTACACATGGTGGTATGAAGAAACATGAATCTAGAGGAAGGTATGTACAAGTACACATGGTGGTGTGAAGAAGCATGGTTCTAGAGCAGTGTTTCCCAACCCTTTTTGTACCATGCCCTATCTAAGCCTTTCTAAAATTCTGATGCCCCCCTCCCTATGTAACATATACACATTTTTTTTCACAAATATAATTATTCCCTAATGAAATCTAATTACAACTTGTTCGAATTGCCCCCCCCCCCCTGAACAATCATATTGCTCCCCTTTGGGGTATGGGCCCCACATTGGAAACACTGATCTAGAGGGTAGCTCCACGTTCAGACGTTGGTGTGAAGAAGCACTGTCCTAGAGGAAGGTATGTCCAAATACACATGGTGGTGGCTTTAAGTAACGCCATACAGAGAACATTACTGAAGAAGACTTCACAGGCGAGCACAAGCTTTTCGTTATCTTCTGGCAGCAGATAATTTGGAGAAAAGTAAAATGCAGGAAGCAAAATCATCAACTTCATACCAACAAAAATATGTACGCATTTATACTATGTATCAATCAATCAAGAAACCCATAACCCTTCAGGGTCGCAGGGGTACCACATTGGATGCTTCAGCACACAGAGTCCTCCAGCGAATTATATCCTCAGCGATGCGGATGAGTGTGGAAATATCTTGGCATGTCTATTCCTTTGATGTTGTCTGTCCATGTCTTTATTTGTCCTCCTCTGCTTCTTCCACCCTCGACAGTTCCCTGCAGTATTGTTTTTGACAAGGAATCGTGCCTGCATACATGTCCGAACCGTGCTAGTTTATACTATGTATACAGGAAAATCAATTCATTAAACAATTCGTTGTAGCAAAGCGAATGAAATACTATACATATAAAACAAACAGATACAATGGTTTGGTCATCTGGAAAGAATGCCGTGTGATTAATTAGTTTATATAGCATATACGAAGAGAGGAGAAGCAGAAAGAAGAGCCAAGGGTAGACCTAGAGTACGCTGGATCGACAACATCAAAGAGACATTACACGAACACTAAATTACATTATCTGAAGCTGCCAGAAAAGCGAGAACAAGAACAGTACATCTCCCTCGACACACGTAAAGGGTAAAAGAGGAATGAAAGAAGAAGAAGATACATTTAGTTTGATGGCGTTTAACTAAATTAAAGTATTGGGGGTATTGCTCATATTCACATATAATGATACGGTATTTGGGTATATACAACACAACTATGGCATTCTGAAATATAAATGATATTCATGATGCTATATTTTAATCATGTATTTGATATTCTTATATAGAACCACATCTCAACAACACATTCGTAGGCTTTCGGAAAAAATAAAAGTTGTAGAGACGCAATCTTCACCCTCAAACAACTTTCAGAAAGAATCGACAGAAAACATTCCATTACACACCGCAGGCCGTTAAAAGTCTTCTGAGAATGAACTGCAGCTCTGCGGATAACATCGCATTGAATATAGAAAGTCAGATCTTATATCTCACACTTTCAATGGACTCAAGCAGCATCAACGACCGAAGTCAATGTATAAGGCCAATGAATGTTATCTTGCAATCATCACATCCAATAAACTAACTTTGATAATTTTTTTTTTCATTAAACAGTTTAAATTTAATACATTTTTATATTTCCTGTCAATCTGTTTTTGCCCTAGATGTTATATCTGTTAGCAAGTTACAGTTATGATAATGGAATACGTTGTATCGTAGTTTCACTATGTCTGCGATGTGTGCAATTGTGAGATCGACGCCTTGGACTTCATTATGACATTTTTGTCAATGTTTTTCAATTAGCCAGTCGGATTATGATTCTCTCTTAGTTGCCTTCCGACGACATGCATGACAGAAAACAGTTTACGTATTATTTAATGATGTTGTGTGTGTGACATATTACGGGCGATTTCTTATTCTATTTTGTGAACTCATCGCATTATGCCACGGTATATCAGTTGGTTCATCGTGTGGTAAAACCAGACCTCATGCCATTTATCACTCACTCAGTTGGATTTCATGAACTGGCCTCCTACGTATTGAGTTAACTCTTCATTTGCGTAGAGGAGAGAGAGAGAGAGAGAGAGAGAGAGAGAATAATGAGCGACCTATGAAATAGTGTGTAGGGATCACGAATGAGTCACACATGAAAAGATCTAATCTCACAACATTAAGCAGAGAGCTTAAGGGACAGTGGTGAAGATGAATAGGGTATGCATTAAGAAGACCAGAAGGGAACATTTCTGGGTGGTCATTGATCTGGTAACTGCAGGGAATGAAAGGAGTATAACCATTAAACACATTGGAAAAAATAAACTAGAGACATGTTTATAACTGGAAAGAAATAGACGAAGTAGTAGAACAAAAAGAGAATCTAGAATAGCATGTTACAAGATTTATATTTAAGATAATATTCATCTCATGGAGGTCAGATGTCAATGTATAAAAAAAAGCATATGCAACATAGATGAGTCTGGGTCTATGGAGGGTGGTACGTAGTTCGTAGTGATGGTAAAGGTACACGTCAAAACCTGCTTTATGCATTTCTTCATTCGGGACATTCAGAAACCAATGGCTAACTACTGAACACATGTATATTCCATAGAAATCAATACATCCAACAAATGCCTACGTACTATTCTCAATGTTAAGTGTAATGACTAAATCTAACACAACTATAAGAGAGAAAAGCAAACAAACATATATATCTTCCTTCATTAGACAAAGGCGTTGGATTTATATCGGCCATGTTCTCAGAATGAACAGCCTATGAATTCCATAGCAGTCACTATATTGGGTGCCACCCGGAGTAAGAAGACGAGGGAGACCCAGAGAAACTCTACGAAGAACTATTAATAGAGAAGGCATGTCAATGAACCTAAACAAAACGCAAGAATTGAAAGACCTGGCAACACAAAGAAATGGACAGCTATAGTCTCTGCTGTATGTGCCGCCTATGGCCCTGGAGTATCATAACATAATATAACATAACAAACCATAACAGATATTGGGTTGATGGCAACATCCGGAATATGATATGATACCAATTTTTACAAGAGTTGCTAGTTCAATGGAAACTTTAAAGTAAGGCTAGAACCAGTAGCTGGAAATGAACCATACATTTTAAAAAATATATTACATAACCAATGAATCTAAAATTGATTTTTCACAAACACTAAGCACGAACTACAAAATAGGATTAACAGAGAATGTGACTAATTCTCAACTCAGCAAAAATGCTGAAAACAAAATGTTACCGTTATGTTAACAAAATATTCAACTCAGCAAGCATGCTGAAAACAAAATGTTCACGGATGAGTTATCTCAATTTGTCTTGGAGCCTAAATATTGGCGAATCAGAGTATGGAGGCGTTAAGATGGACGTATTTTTCAGTTTTGGTACAGTTCTCATATATTGTGTAGATCAGTAAAAATTAAGCATTAGCTTACTTACAGGACCACCCTATTTCATGTGATTATCAATACAAAGTAATACTGCTGTAAAACTGCATAATAGTATCAATAGTACTTAACGTAGAACACAGATTTTGTAGTTTTACTTGACAAAGACTTACATGCTATTGCTATCGGAATATGGGGTGCTAACGTAAAACAATACAAATAATAGTACACGGGATATAATCGTCGTTTCGACCAAAAGGCCGTTATCAATATAACACACATATGCATCCAAACAATTTTTAAAAAACAAGCAGGAAGGATACAACCGACATTCACATGACCCAGAAAAATGTGCAGATGACCGGAAGTACTGAAACTGCGTCAGAGGTGGGAAAAAAGGGAAATACAGAAAAATTCACACACATGTGAGAACGAGACAAACCAAAACATTGTACAAATTACAGAATAGTATAAATAGAATGACGACCGCACCAACCACAAACTCAACAGATGAAAGGTCGGAATTGCGTCCAAATGGTTTGAGAGTGCCACACTCAAAGATACATTGATTTTCACAGGCGTACCTAGATCTATCATCAGTGGTGCAGGATCTGAGGACCGTGTCCCTGATATCAATGTTACCACGATGACCATCACCATTGAAGTGTATAGCAACAGTACAGTCATATATTTAACGTGTTTCATGGCATGAGGATGCCTACAGAAGCGTTTTAGTGCTATTTTAATGCGAGTTACGTTATCAAAATAATTCATACATTAAACTAGCATACACAACTTAATTCACTTAATAAAGTCTATTCGGAACTTCACTATCTTGTTTCCGTACGCTCACGTGTCAAACACTGACTCATAAAATAGTGAATAATGAAACAGTAAAGTTATACAAGTTTTACTAGTGAAACAATAACAAATTTAAAACTACAACTGTTTGGCCACATAGAGAGATAACTGTTTATAAAGACAAATAATGCGCACCTGGAAGGAGGAGAAAGGCCAGACCAAGACGACGATGGACTGACGACATTAAAGATAACATGAATACATCGTTAGAAAATGCAAGCGGCATGGCTAAAGACAGAAGGCTTCAGGGAGTTCATTGGGAAGAAAACGCTCTGGACATAACACGTCACTTGACAACTATTGAACCGATTTATTCTGGATGTATCAACCAAAATGTTTATATCACGGCAATAACAAAAGAAAATGTATTACAAGTACAGAAACAGTCGACTGTGAACAATTCTTAATTGCTTATTTCTGATTCCTTTTGCGTCCTATATATCAACACTAATAGGATTAATATTTCTGATTGTTTTTGCGTACCATACAACAGCACTATTAGGATCAATATTTCTGATAGTTTTTGCATACCATACAACAGCACTATTAGGATCAATATTTCTGATTGTTTTTCGTACCATACAACAGCACTATTGGGATCAGTATTTCTCATTGTTTTTGCGTACCATACAAGAGCACTATTAGGATCAATATTTCTGATTGTTTTTGCGTACCATACAACAGCACTATTAGGATCAATATTTCTCATTGTTTTTGCGTACCATACAACAGCACTATTAGGATCAATATTTCTGATTGTTTTTGTGTACCATACAACAGCACTATTAGGATCAGTATTTCTCATTGTTTTTGCGTACCATACAAGAGCACTATTAGGATCAATATTTCTGATTGTTTTTGCGTACCATACAACAGCACTATTAGGATCAATATTTCTGATTGTTTTTGCGTACCATACAACAGCACTATTAGGATCAATATTTCTGATTGTTTTTGCGTACCATACAACAGCACTATTAGGATCAATATTTCTGATTGTTTTTGTGTACCATACAACAGCACTATTAGGATCAATATTTCTGATTGTTTTTGCGTACCATACAACAGCACTATTAGGATCAATATTTCTGATTGTTTTTGCGTACCATACAACAGCACTATTAGGATCAGTATTTCTCATTGTTTTTGCGTACCATACAACAGCACTATTAGGATCAATATTTCTGATTGTTTTTGCGTACCATACAACAGCACTATTAGGATCAATATTTCTGATTGTTTTTGCGTACCATACAAGAGCACTATTAGGATCAATATTTCTGATTGTTTTTGCGTACCATACACCAGCACTATTAGGATCAGTATTCAGCAAAGATTATCCACAAAAATGTTATTCCATCTCTTCAATTAGCTCTGTGTGATAAACATAGTAATAAAGTAGATTGTGTTGAGTGCCAATATATACTTCAATTATACAATTTATTTGTCAGCGATCTCGGTGTCCATATCTAGAAGGCAGATGTATCAACGGTCTGGGTGTCCACATCTAGAAGGCAGATGTATCAGCGATCTCGGTGTCCACATCTAGAAGGCAGATGTATCAGCGATCTCGGTGTCCACATAGAAGGCAAGTCAGAATGAAAATTAAGCATGCCTTTACTATTTATTTCATTATTAATGTCTGAATTGAGGGCAGGCTAATCGACTACACGATGTTAGAACCTCGGGATATGAAACCACACAGATTCATTACTTCTTTCTGTATCCTTCTTTTTCTGCATGTTTTTTTTTCCAAAACGCCTGCCGATTAACATGATGTAGTTGGGACAACGGAGTTCTTTCTGTCATGGTTGACACCATTGCAGAGATATCTTCACTTTTATTCCTGTTACATCCGACTTCAGCAAGGATTTTAGTCACTCTGACCCTATATGACAGTTGGAAAAACAAATTCACAGCAAATCCTCCTTAGTCACCTCTTACGACATGCTTGGGAGGTAAACAGTGCTGCGATTATTTACTACCCTCTCGGACTCCGGCAACACAAAGGCGAGATGAATTATTTCACTTTGCACAGAACAGAGATGCATATTTTGAACGGCTGTGCGGACGACTACGCTGCGCTGTGAACAGGTTTTATTTTAAGATTCCAACTACAGAAACTCAAGTAGACATTGTTAGCAACATCTTTTCTGCGGACGATTACATCTGTACCCTACTAGCCAGCACAACAAACATGGGGAAGCATGGGCTTCATCGTTTAGTTATGTAGTCATTTTAGTCTTAACAATCAATGCTTCTAAACTAAAGCAGCAAACATGCAACTAGCAGCCACTAACGTTCAATGTAAGCATTAAAACAGACATGCACAGAAATGTGTGTACTTCGTCAGCACTTTATCAATAGCCACAAAAATCAACATGTCAGCATTTTATCTATTACCGCAGCAATTGGCGGTAGTGATGGTATACATGTTTCGCGCTCCTGCCTCGTCAGTTTCTTTGACAAACATAGCAAGTCGATAGGACAACCCGTGTGCTAGTATTTATATAATGGTCTCAGTTTTATGATAACAGAGAAATTGAATCAAGGTGCCAGAAAGCAAACACAGTGACATCAACTTTCACCATTACCCCTGCTATCAGCACTTGTTTCCAGTGTCAAATACCGACTTGAACAAACTGACAGCAGAGAACAATCATCACATGTGAGATGGCGTATTTAAGAACAGCAGTTGTGGTCGCCAAGCTAGACATAATAAGGAACGAGGATACCAGAAAATGAGTAGTACTAATGTCTTGAATGGGATATATATAACGTCAGCAGATAAAGTGGCTTGGTCAGTTTGTGAGAATGGGCCTAAACCAAATACCAATGAGAGTTTATAATAAACGATCATCTAGACGCAGAACCAAGGGAAGACCGAGAAAAAGATGGATTGATAATATCACAACAACATTCTTCAAACATGGACTATTACGACTCAGGCGTCGCATCTTGACTTGGAAAAAAAAATTACAACCAGGTTCCACCTGGGGGTAGACAATAGGCAAAGACAATCGACAAGCTTTGCGCATTGCATGAATCAGTTTTACTTGTGATAATCTTCCAGATAATTTCTCGATGCAGTTGGGCTTGTTACTGGAATCCAAGTATAATGTGTACCTTTCAATCGGTATGCCTTCGTTGCTAAATTCAGCTGAGTACTTAATTATCCATGTTTCTTTGTTACATTCAGTAATTGAATTTTTCTTTGTGTTTGATGGCAGATTAACATCCGTGGCAGGATCATATTCCTGGCACGTTCACATCCCTGGCAGGATCATATTCCTGGCACGTTCACATCCATGGCACGTTCACATACCTGGCACGTTCACATCCCTGGCACGTTCATACACCTGGCACGTTCAAATCCATGGCAGGATTATATTCCTGGCACGTTCACATCCCTGGCACGTTCACATCCCTGGCACGTTCACATCCCTGGCATGTTCACATTCCTGGCACATCCACATACCTGGAAGATTCACATCTCTGGCACGTTCACATCCATGGGACGTTTATATCCATGGCACCTTCACATCCATTGCACAGAGATTCTCGAAAATCTCAAGATGGAAAGTATATACGACTAGTAGATTATGTTTCACCTTCGATGGAGCGGTCACGTCGTGCATACCAGAAGAACGTCTTTCGAATAGTATATCATATGCTGAGATGTGCGTAGGTAAACTCTGAAGTGGAGCCAAGACTGGGACTATCTTATGCTGAGATATGAGTAGGTAGACGCTGAAGTGGAGCCAAGCCTGGGACTATCTTATCTTAAGATGTGCGTAGGTAAACCCTGAAGTGGAGCCAAGCCTGGGACTATCTTATGCTGAGATATGACTAGGTAAACGCTGAAGTGGAGCCAAGCCTGGGACTATCTTATGCTGAGATGTGCGTAGGTAAACCCTGAAGTGGAGCCAAGCCTGGGACTATCTTATGCTGAGATATGAGTAGGTAGACGCTGAAGTGGAGCCATGCCTGGGACTATCTTATGCTGAGATATGAGTAGGTAGACGCTGAAGTGGAGCCAAGCCTGGGACTATCTTATGCTGAGATATGAGTAGGTAGACGCTGAAGTGGAGCCAAGCCTGGGACTATCTTATGCTGAGATGTGCGTAGGTAAACCCTGAAGTGGAGCCAAGCCTGGGACTATCTTATCTTAAGATGTGCGTAGGTAAACCCTGAAGTGGAGCCAAGCCTGGGACTATCTTATGCTGAGATATGCGTAGGTAAACGCTGAATTGGAGCCAAGCCTGGGACTATCTTATGCTGAGATATGAGTAGGTAGACGCTGAAGTGGAGCCAAGCCTGGGACTATCTTATGCTGAGATGTGCGTAGGTAAACCCTGAAGTGGAGCCAAGCCTGGGACTATCTTATGCTGAGATATGAGTAGGTAGACGCTGAAGTGGAGCCAAGCCTGGGACTATCTTATGCTGAGATGTGCGTAGGTAAACCCTGAAGTGGAGCCAAGCCTGGGACTATCTTATCTTAAGATGTGCGTAGGTAAACCCTGAAGTGGAGCCAAGCCTGGGACTATCTTATGCTGAGATATGAGTAGGTAAACGCTGAAGTGGAGCCAAGCCTGGAACTATCTTATGCTGAGATATGAGTAGGTAGACGCTGAAGTGGAGCCAAGCCTGGGACTATCTTATGCTGAGATGTACGTAGGTAAACCCTGAAGTGGAGCCAAGCCTGGGACTATCTTATGCTGAGATATGAGTAGGTAGACGCTGAAGTGGAGCCAAGCCTGGGACTATCTTATGCTGAGATATGAGTAGGTAAACCCTGAAGTGGAGCCAAGCCTGGGACTATCTTATGCTGAGATATGAGTAGGTAGACGCTGAAGTGGAGCCAAGCCTGGGACTATCTTATCTTAAGATGTGCGTAGGTAAACCCTGAAGTGGAGCCAAGCCTGGGACTATCTTATGCTGAGATATGAGTAGGTAGACGCTGAAGTGGAGCCAAGCCTGGGACTATCTTATGCTGAGATGTGCGTAGGTAAACCCTGAAGTGGAGCCAAGCCTGGGACTATCTTATGCTGAGATATGAGTAGGTAGACGCTGAAGTGGAGCCAAGCCTGGGACTATCTTATGCTGAGATGTGCGTAGGTAAACCCTGAAGTGGAGCCAAGCCTGGGACTATCTTATCTTAAGATGTGCGTAGGTAAACCCTGAAGTGGAGCCAAGCCTGGGACTATCTTATGCTGAGATGTGCGTAGGTAAACGCTGAAGTGGAGCCAAGCCTGGAACTATCTTATGCTGAGATATGAGTAGGTAGACGCTGAAGTGGAGCCAAGCCTGGGACTATCTTATGCTGAGATGTGCGTAGGTAAACGCTGAAGTGGAGCCAAGCCTGGAACTATCTTATCTTAAGATGTGCGTAGGTAAACGCTGAAGTGGAGCCAAGCCTGGGACTATCTTATGCTGAGATATGCGTAGGTAAACGCTGAATTGGAACCAAGCACGCATATCGTTCTATCTAGTTTTTCGTTTTCATTTTCTTGACATCTCATTATATAGCAAACTAGTTTCGTTTTCACTTTCTTGACATGCCATTATATAGCAAACTATCTGATTTGTCGATAAATGTTTTTTTTATAATGTCTCTATTGTGAATTTCTACACATTTCTGTGTCATGATTCATTCTCCTCAGAACATATGTGTGTTTCTTGACTTCTCCTCAAAACATATGTGTGTGTCTTGACTTGTCCTCCACAAAACATATGTGAGTGTCTTGACTTGTCCTCCACAAAACATATGTGAGTGACTTATCCTCCACAAAACATACGTGTTTGTCTTGACTTGTCCTCCACAAAACATATGTGAGTGTCTTGACTTTTCCTCCACAAAACATGTGTGTGTGTCATGACTTGTCCTCCACAAAACATATGTGAGTGTCTTGACTTTTCCTCCACAAAACATGTGTGTGTGTCATGACCTGTCCTCCACGAAACTTATATGTGTGTCTTGACTTTCCCTCCACAAAACATATGTGAGTGTTGTGAATTGTCCTCCACGAAACATATATGTGTGTCTTGACATGTCCTCCACAAAACATATGTGTGTGTATATTGATTTGTCCTCCTGAAAACATTTCTGTGTGTCTTCACTTTCCTTCAACAAAACATATGTGTGTGTGTGTGTGTGTCTTGATTTCTTCTGCATAAAATACTTTCACAAATTACAGAAATAAAAGCAACGAATGAACTAATTGCCTGCGAGTGTTGCGAACAGTGCGCATGTCTATTCAATTCTGATTGAATAAGTGTTAAACGCTTATTTCTTTGTGCAGAAATTTTCCAGACAAGATTGTCATTCGATTGAAACTTGGAACTGCAATGTACAGATGTCATTGTGGTTTATATTAATTAATTATGTATGATGTACGCCGAACTTCAGCAAGTGTACATGAGATTTACATGTTGTAAAACGTGTAGGAGGTAGTCATCGATAATATGTATTATGTAATATGTACTTATGTAATAGGAGGTAAATATCGATACTATGTACTTATGTAATATGTACTTATGTAATAGGAGGTAAATATCGATACTATGTACTTATGTAATATGTACTTATGTAATAGGAGGTAAATATCGATACTATGTACTTATGTAATAGGAGGTAAATATCGATACTATGTACTTATGTAATAGGAGGTAAATATCGATACTATGTACTTATGTAATAGGAGGTAAATATCGATACTATGTACTTATGTAATAGGAGGTAAATATCGATACTATGTACTTATGTAATAGGAGGTAAATATCGATACTATGTACTCATGTAATAGACTGTAATGACAGATTAAGATAAACGAATGTGTGGTAGGATGTGCTGAGGGTGATCGTCATCATCATCATGTAGTATATCGTGAACAGGATGTAGCAGTAATCACAGTCTTTCGAAACTTTTGTCTATATTGAACTTGTCTTCCTGTTTCTGTTATTGGCATATCCAGGTGGTCTTCAGTTTTATTTTGCATTATTTTCTCTCAGGATGGCTAGGTTGGTGGTCTTTTTCTTTTGTCCATGATATTGTGAGGATATTTCTGTAAAATTATGTTTCAAATGCTGCTATTTTCACACCCAAATATTGCCACTGGGAATATGGATGCTCTTAGGAATGTTGGTTGTGTTGTTTTGCAGTAGCTCAACCATATATTTTTCATTTGCATCAGAGGTTATGGTATATTATGATAATGTTATTATTATTTGCCTTTCAGTTATTTACTATATATATATATATATATATATACATTATATATACATTAGCACTCCTGGATTATGCCGATGATCTTGCACTATTGAGTGAAAACCATCAACATGCACACACAAAAACTGATAGATGAAAACTCATCGCAGGAAAAAAATGGTCTCCAAATCAATTCATCAAAAACAAAAATTATGGACCATCAATTCACCTAACGAAATTACTTTAAATGGACAACAACTTGAAAAAGTACACACATTCTCCTATTTACGAAGCAAATTAACACTCGACGGTGATGTCATGACAGAAATTAAAACTCGCATTGACCTAGCATCAAGTGCATTTAACAGACTGTCTAATATCTAGAATTCAAAGTCAATCAGCACACTCACAAAATGCGCGTATTTAATTCCTGCGTTATTCCGGTGCTATCATATGGATGTGAGAGCTGGAAAAGTTCTTTATCGTCAGAGAAGAAATTACTGAGTTTCGAGAACAAATGTCTTCGTAGGGTAACTAACACCCATTGGAGTAGATTCAAATCGAATGATGAGAATATAAATCGGTAACGTTTTCAATTAGATGATATTCACAATAGTCTCCGGTTCACGTTATTCTCATTCGGTAGCATTGGCATTTAGAGAAATTTTATTATCATTAATAATTATTAAAGGTATTTGGACTTGAGTTCGTGGTACAAAAAAAATTATATAATTATTCAAAAGTTCAAAGATATTAACTCTGAAAACTACGAGTTTTGAAAACTGAAAACTCGTATTTAGTTGCATAAATGCGCAATCAGAAACATATACAATCTAAATCTAAACCATTCATAAAATGTTATACTTCCTTGATAAATGACAACCAAAGTGACAAAAGAAATCACATACTCATATACATATAAGAAATAATAACCAATGTGACAAAATGATATACATATAAGAGAAAGCGACTTCATAAGTATTCTCACATGCGAACTTATAAGCGTGTTCAAACAGAAACTTTCTCAAATCATTATAAATAATGTATAGTTATCACAGGAAAGATTATATTATGTGCATCTCACATATTGTATGTATCCTGCTTTTAAGCGACATACAGTAACACTGTCATGTTCTTATATATATATATATATATATAAAATCTGCTTTTGAAATGAAATGAGATGCTACCGAAGAGACATATGCCATGGACAGCTACAATTACAATTAACGAAGTTTTAAGTTCAATAAACGTCGAAGAAAGCTGGCTCCATCATCATCATTAAGTGCCGTCTCCGCAACGAAAGCTGGCTGCAACGTATCTCCAACATCTCCTGTCTCTTGTCATGGTGGTGCACTCTGCTAGACTGTAACCTGTCCAACGTGTGATATTACTCTCCTACTTGTATCTCTGACTACCTCTTGCTCGCTTCTCTTTGACTTTACCCTCAAGTAAGGTCTTCAATAGGGTGTCATGTCTTTTAATGTGTCCAAAGTATTTTATTTGCCTGATCTTTATTTCTCTTAGTAGTTATTTCTTCATATTAAGTGTCTTTAGCACCTCTTTATTTGTTTTCTTCTCTTTCCATGATGTTCTCCCTATTCTTCTATATACCCACATCTCAAAGGCATCAATTTTGTCTTCTAATTGTTTATTTAGTCTCCATGTTTCTGATTCATACATTAATATTGAATAAATGTAGCATTTTATAATTCTCATTTTTAACTTGTTTGTAATTTGTTTAGATATTAATAATTTCCTCATGTCATTGAAGGTACTTTTAACCATTCCTATTCTTATTTTAACTTCTGTTTCACATCTGCCATCATTTGTGACTATGTGTCCAAGATATTGATAATGTTTTACTTATAAAACTGGCTCCTTAACAGTATATTAATAAGATAGCTATGTTTTTGTTGTTGTTGTATAAAGCGAAATAGCAGCATTGACAGATTAATAGCTGAAGACAGAGTTAACGGCAACGGGGGAAGAGGGCGCACAAGACGACGATAGGCTGGTGCAGTGATATATCAGATTGCTTAAACATGTCTCTAACTGCGGCAGGTCAACTTTACCAGAATCACAAGTGTTCAGATAACCCATAACGAAGACCAGGTTCTGAAACAAATCCGTTAATATGTGAGCGCATATTGTTTTCCACATCCAACCTTCTATTTCTTCCAAGAAGATTTCAGTGGTAAAGTTTTTCAATATATTTCATTTCAACTGCTCTATTTCTTCCCGAAGTTTAATAGTGTTTCTGTATTTATTTTCTCCAACCTCCCACACCATTCTATTATTGTATGTGGCTGTGTATTTTTACGCTACTACGTGTTTTCCTGTGAAGGAGTGCAGGGAGGGTGGCTTTCTATGGGCTGTGGAAATAACGGACGCTTTCAATAGCAGACGCAGCGACATTTAAATGAAGAATATTCTGCACTGTGTATCAAATATATTCAATTAATGAACCGTAACATGTTTGAAACAACTCAATCAGAACATCAGACACTTGAAACAACTCAATCAGAACAGCAGTCCATAGAGACACATCGCTCGGAACATCAATCAATTGAAGCAACTCACTCACAACATGAATCAATTAAAACACCTCACTCAGAAGATGAATTCATTGAAACACATCACTCAGAACATCAATTCACTGATGATTCAAAACATGTTTTTCCTAAAGCTGACACATTCACACATTTCCCAGTCAAAATGAGTCTCAGACATAAAAATATAGTTTAGAATATTCTGAAAAAAATATCAATACAATATTACAAAGAGATGAAATCTTAGAAACAACTTCAAAAACAATCATATCATTTTGAATTATGATTGTTTGATTGACGAGGCACTTCTCAAATTAAGCAATATATAAACAGAGACAAAACAACCTTAATCAGCAGAAATCTCAATACATAGAAGTTGTATAATCTCTAAACATTAGAAACATCTAAATATTAGAAATATTCTGAATTAAAACGAACCACTTACTGTATTTCTGCATAGAAGCAATTATCAGACACAATACGTTTCTCGAACACGCGGATCAAACATGAAAATACCACTATTTAAGTGCAAACGTTGTCATGTTTGAAAAAAAACATGTACAAATCAGATATTTAGAACATACGCCATTAAAATGTTGCATTAACTCTAAAACAATATTTCTTTAGTGTCTTTTTTTAACTTCTGTGATTATATGTTTTCTATTCTTTCAAGTATTATAGATGAGCGAATGACAAAACAGTTATACACTAAACTAGGAGAAGAACACAATTCTTTTTTCTAGAAAAGAAAAGAACGACAATGGTATATACTCAAACTCACATTATATAATTACATAAACATATAGAAATCAAAATCGACCATACGCGTATGTATGTGTATAGTCATATATAAAGGCATACTTAGTTAGGCGTATGTATCATTGCCTACCGCAAGGACTTTGACAAATGAAATGAAACCAATAATTATTATTCTATGCAGAAGACAACATACAAATGAAACGTATATATTGAAGCAATCACCAGTAACAAGAGAGATTTGAGAGTAGCTACTCACCGTACGTAAAACACCTTAAGGCGTAAGACAAGGATGTGTCTTATCAAACAATATTTAACATCAATAGACACACAATCTTTTGCAATGAAATACTATAATTTACAGACACACATTCCTCGTAGCAGAGAATGAACATTAGCGACAACGACCAATAGAATAAATAGAACAACGAAGCAAAGAGTATGGATGATCAAAAGTTAGAACTGATAAAATACTCTTTCTACTTAACGTTAATATATGGTTCCGAAACATGAATGATGAGCAAACGGTAAACCGTCAAAATAGTTGTTCTTTTCTAGATGATAATTTAACAAAGAAAATGGAAAACTTGGTGGAGAGAAGAAAACACATATGGTCATGTAACACTGCATACAAAAAGAGAGCTATTAAATGTAATACAAATAAGACACAGTATGACAAAAAAAAATCTTGCGAATGTTGTGCTCAATAATGAAGAATGTTGTCTTCTGTTAACCAATGGTTTCACACTCAGCAACACCACCAATTAGCATATTAAACATTCCTGTTTTTCTGCACTTTTCCCCCTCAATTAGTGTTTAGTTTCTTTGGTTTCCGCAAGTAGTGTGGCTATTTTGCCGTGTTATCTTTGTATACTTGTGAAGACAAAGTATACTATTTGTTGTCTAAGTAAATAACTTAATTTAATGCATAATTACAAGAAAAAGTTGAAACTCTCCGATAATTTAACATCCATTTATAGTAGGCAACTTTCTGTCTATCCAGAAGATAATATTATTGTTGTGAAGTAAGAAATATAAACTACTATCCATTAAGATAATGGATGTGACTCACGAGACCAATCTGAGCCACGATCTGAGTCTAGCATATTATGTACAAGGTATCATAGGTGCTCTTGTACTAAATTGGGATATTGTGTGCCTTCTTGGACGTCCAGCCCTAGAATTTCTCTCGCTATTTCATTTTGGTTTATAATATAATACAAAAATAAATTTTAAAAAAATAATATTTAAAAACAAATATTCTGAACAGGTACCTTAACAACAGCTACGTCAAAACGGACGAATCATTGAAAATTAACAACAAGAGTATAACCAGGAAGTCAACAACAGATCAGTAGTCAAGAAAGAACCTGTCAAAGAAAAATATTCAATCAATAGCTTCCTGGATTATCAAGAAAACAAGACACCAGACCAAAAGTATCGAAATAACCAAGAAAGCAAGTAACAGCAAATCAGGATCCAAAACACCATGCAATGATTTATCGAAACAGTCCTTTTTAGGGCTAACCTTTAATCCCCCTCCCTCCACTATTTATTGCCCTTTTCAGAACAGACTTGGAGGAGTCTGTGTAGTACTGTGCAGCGTTTGTTCTTCTTCTAGCACGTATGTGTTATTCATCATTGTGTATGAGGTTCTCTGCATCTGCTGGGCCATGTTTAAGTCTGCGAAGCAATTCGGATTTGTCTTGTGCAAGATTCTCCCATGAATTTGTGTCTATTTTGACGTGAGTCAGGGATGTATAACGAGTGGCTTTAAAGACTGTCTTCTGTCATCCTACCTTGCGGGAGTCAGTCTAGAGTTCTCCATATTACAACGTCTTTGATAGACGATGATGTTTCATGCGGCTATGTGCCCTGTCCAGTCTTCTTCTTCTTTCTGTCCTCATGTACCTTTCGGTGTTGAGGGGAGAGTGAGTGTACGGTCTTTTGCCCTTCTATTTGCCTCCTCTGCTGTTATATTTCCGAGTGTCTCTAATACACTATCTATCCACCTTTTACGAGGGCGTCCAATAGGTCTCCTGTTTTCTCTTAGTGGTATACAATACTACGAAAGGAAGCTATATAGTCGACGAGGGTAAAACGGCAATTGTATAAATTAAGCGTTTTCATCAACATTGTATGTTGAAGATTTATATTTTATCAGTACTTCAATGTCTGGTATTTATCCCACAAATGGATGTTGAGTATCTTACGAAGACAGCTTAGGTGGAAGTAGTTGAGTCATCTAGCGTGTCTGGAATACACTATCCATGTTTCACAGACATAACGGAGTACATATTATACAGATGTCTGGTAAACTATGAGTTTGGTGGTAGTTGTTACTTCCCTTCTTTCCCATACGGTTTTTCGCAGTCTTCCAAATGTGAAACTATCTTTCGTTATTCCTCTATTTGCCTCAGTGTCAATGTTTACATCTTGTGAGAGAGTCCTGCCCAGGTTGGTGAAATTATTGACTGTGTGAAGCTCTTCTTCTTTGATCCGTATATGGGATTTAAGTGTACTTTGTGTGTTCAAACAGTATCTCTGTTTTTCTTGTATTGACACCAAAGTTGTCATAGGCTTCAGTATATTGGTTTAGGGTTGCGTGCAGAACCAGCATACAGTGCGAAGTCATTTGCATAGATCAGTTTCCTAACCATTGTGTCTCGTACCTTAGTTTTGCTTGCAAACGCCAAAGGTTGAAAAGTTTACCGTCTGTTGTGTATCTTATTTGTATTCCTGTTGCATCACTTGATCTAGATGTGTCTGTCAGCGTGGCAGAAAACATTAGGCTGGGCAGTGTTGGAGCTAGTTCCTTGTTCGACCCCATTTGTTACAGGAAAGGCTGGCGTTGACACTCCGTCACTGATAATAACGGCTATCATGTCGTTATGGAAATGTCGAAATATGTTGATAAACTTTTCGGGGAGGGTGGTGGTAGCTAAACTTGGCGAGCACTTCCACAGCCGATCTATGGTCACGGTGTTTAATGCCTTACTGAAGACTACAAATGTAAAAATTCCATCTGGTATTTTTGGATTTTGTCTTGGAGTTGACGAGCAGCAAAGATCATGTTCGCTGTCTCGCGACCAGCACTAAATCTGCACTGACTTTCAGGCAAAAGGTCATGTGTGAGTTTATGTGTAAGTCAGTTCAGCATTACACTTGATACTATTTTACCTAGCTATTGATAGCAACGATATCCCGTGATAGTTGTCACATGATTGTTTATTTCTATTGCCTTTACATAGATGAGCAATTGAGGCATCTTTCAAGTTTTGAGGCAAGCTTCCTGTGTTCTACCAAGTAACAAATATCTTAGTTAGCTTCTGGACAAGCACATCTCATCCTATATTGCAGAAGTCTGCAGTGCTGGCATCCATACCAGGAGATTTTCCATAAGGCATTTGTCCGATTGCAGTTTGTACATCTTGATTTGTTGGTGGTATGTCAAGCTTTTTTCTCATGTTGTATTGTGACGTAAATATTTCTGAACTGTAGCATAATTGATGTTTGAGAAGCGTGCCCGTCCATCCTCAACATTAAGATCTTCCAGGTTCAAGTATTTTAGTTTTATGTCCTTGTCCTGAAAGAGGACATCTGTTGTGCTGAATGTTTTTAAAAATGTTCCACTATCGACGAGTTTAACTACTGTATAGACTTTACTGTATGAACACCTTAATCAAATGATGTGAAAGTTGAATGTGGATACTATCAGTCTGTTGTCTGTCCAGCATTCTTCACCACACATAGCTTTAGTTATATGTAGGTCTCTTTTGCCCCTCCTCCGGAGGAAGAAATAATCTGTCAGGTGTCACTGTTTAGAGCGTGAATCTATCCATTAAGTGTTATTGTGTGTAGGCATACTAAAGACTGATTTGTGTAGGCATACTAAAGACTGATTTGTGTAGGTATACTAAAGACTGATTTGTGTAGGCATACTAAAGACTGATTTGTGTAGGCATAAGAAAGACTGATTTGTGTAGGCATACTAAAGACTGATTTGTGTAGGCATACTAAAGACTGATTTGTGTAGGCATACTAAAGACTGATTTGTGTAGGCATACTAAAGACTGATTTGTGTAGGCATACTAAAGACTGATTTGTGTAGGCATACTAATGACTGATTTGTGTAGGCATACTAAAGACTGATTTGTGTAGGCATACTAAAGACTGATTTGTGTAAGCATACTAAAGACGTATTTGTGTAGGCATACTAAAGACTTAGTTGTGTAAGCATACTAAAAACTTAGTTGTGTAAGCATACTAAAGACTTATTTGTGTAGGCGTCCAAAAGACTGATTTGTGTAGGCATACGAAAGACTTATTTGTGTAGGCATATAGACTGATATGTGTAGGCATACTAAAGACTTATTTGTGTAGGCATACTAAAGACTGATTTGTGTAGGCATACTAAAGACTGATTTGTGTAGGCATACTAAAGACTGATTTGTGTAGGCATACAAAAGACATATTTGTGTAGGCATACTAAAGACTGATTTGTGTAGGCATACTAATGACTCATTTGTGTAGGCATACTAAAGACTGATTTGTGTAGGCATACTAAAGACGTATTTGTGTAGGCATACTAAAGACGTAGTTGTGTAGGCATACTAAAGACTTATTTGTGTAGGCATACTAAAGACTGATTTGTGTAGGCATACGAAAGACTTTTTTGTGTAGGCATATAAAGACTGATTTGTGTAGGCATACTAAAGACTTATTTGTGTAGGCATACGAAAGACTGATTTGTGTAGGCATACTAAAGACTGATTTGTGTAGGCATACGTAAGATCGATTTGTGTAGGCATATGAAAGACTGATTTGTGTAGGCATACTAAAGACTGATTTGTGTAGGCATACGTAAGATCGATTTGTGTAGGCATATGGAAGACTGATTTGTGTAGGCATACTAAAGACTGATTTGTGTAGGCATACGTAAGATCGATCTGTGTAGGCATATGAAAGACTGATTTGTGTAGGCATACGAAAGTCTGATTTGTGTAGGCATATGAAAGACTGATTTGTGTAGGCATACGAAAGTCTGATTTGTGTAGGCATATGAAAGACTGATTTGTGTAGGCATACGAAATACTGATTTGGTGCTAGTGAGATCATGAGTGGAACACAGTCTTATTGCAGTTGTAGTTATCGATACCATGATTTTCAAGTACTCTATTTCAGGACGGACGATCATGTCCAACTCTTGCGTTGAAATCACACAAACCAGCTTGTCTGATTAAATCGTAGATGATATCTCTGCATCAAGTTCTTCATATAATTAATTTTTTCTTCATCTTGTTTTAATATCGTCGGAGCATAGGCGCTAAATACAGTTGTAAAGTTCTACTATACCTCTTGTATGCGTAGTGTCATGAGACGGTCCTCTAGTCACTGGGAAGACTTTGGTACAATGTCGGCTCTAATTGCAAATCCAACTCAAGTTTCCAGTCGCTCAGAACTTGTGCGACCAATAAAAAAAAAATGTGTACAACCTTCGTCTTTCTGTAAGCTGGTCTTTATCCGGCAATCTCGTTTCGCTCATTGGAACAATATCGAGTTTGTATCCGGCCAATGTTATTTTTGTGAGTGTGTAGACATTCCACGTACATACTAATCATCATCACCAAGTGCCGTCTCCGGAACGAAAGTTGGCTGCAACGTATCTCCAACATCCCCTGTCTCTTGCCTTGGTGGTACACTCTGCTAGACTGTAACCTGCCCATCGTGTAATGTTACTCTCCCACTTGTATCTCTGCCTAACTCTTGCTCGCTTCCCTTTGACTTTACCCTCAAGTAAGGTCTTCATAGTAATAGTGATTTTATAATCGTATTTCTGTGCTTCGACAGCGGTAGTTAGGCACTCGTCAGCAGCGGTATGATGGCCAGGTTAAGGCCTCTTCACCATGATATTGCGGTGAGAAGAGTTAATATGAACACGGTTAGCATGTACATAAGCTGAGGGCTGTTTATTCAATCAGAGGGCTGCTCAGCCGATCAGAGGGCTGCTAGGTCTATCAGAGGGCTGCTCAGCCGATCAGAGGGCTGCTAGGTCTATCAGAGGGCTGCTCAGCCGATCATAGGGCTGCTAGGTCTATCAGAGGGCTGCTCAGTCGATCAGAGGTCTGTATATTCGATCAGAGGGCTGCTCAGCCGATCAGAAGGCTGCTAGGTCTATCAGAGGGCTGCTCAGTCGATCCTAAGGATGCTCAGTCGATCAGAGGGCTGCTCAGTCGATCAGAGGGCCATCGAATCTAATATCTGCCTTGAGTATAAACAGAAAGCGACCATTTGCCATGATCCGCCTTTATGCAGAATTATGACAGTAGCTTGAGTATTCCACACTGTCTGGTTGTCCACTTACCCATCGCCACGGGGCTTATTGCGTAAGTGGATGATGATGGATCATGATAACATTAGCGCTCAACAATGTTTAAAGTGTGGAATTGCGCCATTACTCGACCACACTCTCTCGCCCTGATCCAATCGTCTTGATTTATCTTGCCACTGGAACACGGTTGGATCAGGCTAGACTGTAACCTGTCCATCTGGTGGTGCTACTCTCCCACTTGTATCTCTGCCTACCTATTTCTCGCTTTCCTTTAACTTTATCCTCAAGTGAGGTCTTCAACAAGATGGCATGTCTTTTAATACGCTCAAAATATTGTATATGTTTTATTATTATTTCATTTAACAATTCCTTCTTCATATTAAGTGGTGCTAGAACCTCTTTGTTTGTTTTCTTCTCTTTCCATACATTTCTCTCTATTTTTCTACATGTCAGAGATATCAATTCTTTCTTCTAGTTGTGTAGTTTTGTCCATGTTTCTGAGTCATAAATTAATATATAATAGATACATAATTTTATAATTATCATTGCAAGCTTCTTTGTAATTTTTATAGATTTCAATATTTTCCTAATGTCATTGAAAAAAATACTTTAGCAATACCTTTTCTGTTGTAATTTATATTTCACATCTGCCATCGTTTGTGATATGTGTCAGAGATTTTGATAATGTTCTACTTGTTGTATTTCTCAATTTCTCCATGTAATTTTATGTTTAAAGCCATTATTTTTTCTGATTTTTCTGATTATCGTGGGTTTTGTTTATTGAATGTTCAAATTCTTTTAGTCATTGTAGTTATTGTTCTCTTTCTGCTAAAATGACAGTTCCATATGCATATGTCATTGTGTTTACTATTTTCCCACTGATCTTGAGTGCTTGTATTCGTTTTATATGTTTAAAAATGTATCTGTGTAGAAGTATAAATTAATTAAATAGGCGATAAATACTGTATTGTGTAATAATGTTACTGGAATCTATACTATCAAATAAAAAAGCAATAAAAATAAATACTACGACAAGGACATTGTCTACGTTACGATCCAACTGGGACCTTTATCAGGAAACACATAGCATTAATAATAAACCACAACAAACTATACATGGCGTGTGATATAATAATAATTCTATACTAAGTGAAACACACGTAACAACAATTAGTGTTGTGAGAGATAATAGCAAGTAGACAACGAAAAAAAATTTTGGTAGCTAACATTCAATTTCTAATTAAACAGGCTGAGTGATAAAATACATCCTTGTCTTACCCCTCTTTTTAATTATATGTATGATAGGTAGCTGTTTTCACATGTTAATGATACAATATGTTTCCAATATATATTTATAATCAGTCTGATGTATTTTGCATCTATTTCTATTTCTTGCGGATGTTCAATTATTATTTTTTTATGTTGGACTCTGTCAGAGGCATTGCGCGACCAAAAAACAGACATAAATGACTTGTTGGACTTCTATACAAGTATCTATCAATAGTCGGGTACTAAGTATAGCTTCTCTGGTTCCTTTGTTTTTCTTAAAACCAACATGTCCGTCACCGGCTTCATTGTCTATCCAGTTTGTAATTCTTACACACAGTATCTTGAGTAGTATTTTGGTGCATGTGGTTCATCAAGTTTATTGTTCTGTATTCTGTAGAATCTACACTCATGCTCTTCTTCTGTAATGTTATACATACTGATGATTGTATATCTTTAGGTATGTGACTTGTTTTATGTGTCATTGTAAAGTTCTGTGAATGTTTACACAAAAATCCATCTATGTTTTTTATCAGGTCTACTGTTACCTTGTCAGCGTCTGCAGACTTTGCACATTTTATTGCTTTTATTGCATGTTCTGATTTAAGTAGTGCTGGTTTATCATTACTTTGTGTTGTAAGTATTATTCCGTTGGTCATCAAACGGTTCTGTCATATAATCTGTCCATTATGTAAGTAATTCTCTGTTATGAAATAACATTTCTACACTTATCCTTAATGCAACCCCCATCCCACATCCAATTAGTAGGATATTTCTTATTTGTGATATGTCTTATGCATGTTTCCATCCCTCTTTTGTAATAGCATCTCTTCTATTTCTCTGCATTTTGTTTCTAGCCATTTTTCTGTTGTGTGCTGTCTTGACGATTTTGTGCATATGACTCCAAGTATAGTGACCAACGAAAAGCCCGATAATAATCAACATACTTAATGAATGAAGTCCTAATTAATACTGTGCAGCTGTCTTCTTTAGTGGACGGCCATGATCAGTGGCAATAAAATGTCTGCCGCCGTCAGAGATATCCCGTATCTACATAACTGCCATCCCCCAATTTGACTTCCAGACAAAACAAGGCCATGGATGGATTTTATCTTTCTATATTACAATTTGATTTCGAGACAAATTAAGACCAGGGACGGACTTTATTTTTCTATATCATAATACTGAAAGCATGCGTTACCCACACAGCAAGATCCCTCTCTTTATGTTTGCCTTGTTTGCATCACATGAAAGGTAATAGCAATACATTTAGAACAAGGCACAGTGCATGAGCTAACGAATTCGCAGTCATGTGCTCTAACTGTACAATTATTTATTGAATATCGTTGTTCCAGAACTGTTAAGACATTCTGATATTGCTTAAAAAATTACATTTGAATAAAGTTGAGACAGCTTAGTGTCGAGAAGATGACATTTATATTTCGGAAGAACAATTTAAAATCTAACAGAAGACATTTAATAAACATGAAGATTACATTGGCTTTTATAGATTTAATTGCGCATTTTTCACAATCACACACAACAAAGTTGCTTCACATCCGACATTTTTGTTATGAATTTTCTACTAGAAAATTGTTTTCTTTTGAACACTTGTTATCTTTAGAATTTTCTAGAAAAAATAACGCGTCTCATTGAAATTGAATAATTTTCGGCTATGACAGGGTTATTTTGTGTCGCGTAACTTTGACTGATTATTCTAAACTTAATTACTGTCGCCTGTTCTCTGAAACTCTTCATTCTGTCAAATATTGGTCTGTTTATGCAAGTGTTGCGAGGTGGAGTTAAGATATATCTCTGTGTTGATAAATTTTACTGTGTCACAAGTCTAGAAAATTAAAATTTATTTTGGATTAGTGACGATGTCCATGAAGTAAGGAATTTCACTTAATTAAATTATTAATGTTGTCAGTTGTATCGTTTCTGTTGGTGAGTAGACTATAACAATAATAATATTTGATAATGTGTGTCTTATGTGTCTTATCTGGATCATGTATCTCATGTGTCTCATCCAACGTATGTGTCTCATGTATCATTTCTGTTTCATGAGTCGTATGTATCTACTGTGTATTATGTATCTCATGTGTCTGATCTGTCTTATGTGTCTCATGTATCGCATGTGTCTTATCTGTTTTATGTGTCTTATCTGTCGTATGTGTCTTATGTGTCTCATGTATCTCATGTATCTTATCTGTCTTATGTGTCTTGTATATCTTCGGTGTCTTTTATGTTTTACGTATATAATGTATCTCATGTGTCTCATGTGTCTAATGTGTTTTATGTTTCTTCTCTGTCTAATGTGCCTATGCATCCCATGTATCGTATCTTTCTTATGTGTCTCATGTATCTCATGTGTCTTATCTGTCGTATGTGTCTCATGTATCTCATGTGTCTCATGTGTCTCATCTGTCTTATGTGTCTCATGTGTCTCATGTATCTCATGTGTCTTATGTGTCTCATGTATCTCATGTGTCTCATGTATCTCATGTATCTCATGTGTCTTATGTGTCTCATGTATCTCATGTGTCTTATGTGTCTCATGTATCTCACGTGTCTTATGTGTCTCATGTATCTCACGTGTCTTATGTGTCTCATGTATCTCACGTGTCTCATCTGTCGTATGTGTCTCATGTATCACATGTGTCTCATGTGTCATATGTGTCTCATGTATCTCACGTGTCTTATGTGTCATATGTGTCTCATGTATCTCATGTGTCTCATCTGTCGTATGTGTCTCATGTATCTCATGTGTCTCATCTGTCGTATGTGTCTCATGTATCTCATGTGTCTCATGTGTCTCATCTGTCTTATGTGTCTCATGTATCTCATGTGTCTCATCTGTCGTATGTGTCTCATGTATCTCATGTGTCTCATCTGTCGTATGTGTCTCATGTATCTCATGTGTCTCATGTATCTCATGTATCTCATGTGTCTCATGTGTCTCATGTGTCTTATGTGTCTCATGTATCTCATGTGTCTTATGTGTCTCATGTATCTCACGTGTCTTATTTGTCTCATGTATCTCACGTGTCTCATCTGTCGTATGTGTCTCATGTATCTCATGTGTCTCATGTGTCTTATGTGTCTCATGTATCTCACGTGTCTTATGTGTCTCATGTATCTCACGTGTCTCATCTGTCGTATGTGTCTCATGTATCTCATGTGTCATATGTGTCTCATGTATCTCATGTGTCTCATGTGTTTCATGTGTCTTATGTGTCTCATGTATCTCATGTGTCTCATGTGTCTTATGTGTCTCATGTATCTCATGTGTCTCATGTGTCTCATGTATCTCATGTGTCTTATGTGTCTCATGTATCTCACGTGTCTTATGTGTCTCATGTATCTCACGTGTCTCATGTGTCTCATCTGTCGTATTTGTCTCATGTGTCTCATCTGTCGTATGTGTCTCATGTATCTCATGTGTCTCATGTGTCATATGTGTCTCATGTATCTCACGTGTCTTATGTGTCATATGTGTCTCATGTATCCCATGTGTCTCATCTGTCGTATGTGTCTCATGTATCTCATGTGTCTCATGTGTCTCATCTGTCGTATGTGTCTCATGTATCTCATGTGTCTCATGTGTCTCATCTGTCTTATGTGTCTCATGTATCTCATGTGTCTCATGTATCTCATGTATCTCATGTGTCTCATGTGTCTCATGTGTCTTATGTGTCTCATGTATCTCATGTGTCTTATGTGTCTCATGTATCTCACGTGTCTTATTTGTCTCATGTATCTCACGTGTCTCATCTGTCGTATGTGTCTCATGTATCTCATGTGTCTCATGTGTCTTATGTGTCTCATGTATCTCACGTGTCTTATGTGTCTCATGTATCTCACGTGTCTCATCTGTCGTATGTGTCTCATGTATCTCATGTGTCATATGTGTCTCATGTATCTCATGTGTCTCATGTGTTTCATGTGTCTTATGTGTCTCATGTATCTCATGTGTCTCATGTGTCTTATGTGTCTCATGTATCTCATGTGTCTCATGTGTCTCATGTATCTCATGTGTCTTATGTGTCTCATGTATCTTACGTGTCTTATGTGTCTCATGTATCTCACGTGTCTCATGTGTCTCATCTGTCGTATTTGTCTCATGTGTCTCATCTGTCGTATGTGTCTCATGTATCTCATGTGTCTCATGTGTCATATGTGTCTCATGTATCTCATGTGTCTCATGTGTCATATGTGTCTCATGTATCTCATGTGTCTCATGTGTCTAATGTGTCTTATGTGTCTCATGTATCTCATGTGTCTCATGTGTCGTATGTGTCTCATGTATCTCATGTGTCTCATGTATCTCATGTGTCTCATGTGTCTTATGTGTCTCATGTATCTCACGTGTCTCATCTGTCGTATGTGTCTCATGTGTCTCATGTGTCATATGTGTCTCATGTATCTCATGTGTCTCATGTGTCTCATGTGTCTTATGTGTCTCATGTATCTAATGTGTCTCATGTGTCGTATGTGTTTCATGTATCTCATGTGTCTCATGTATCTCATGTGTCTCATGTATCTCATGTATCTCATGTGTCTCATGTGTCTCATGTGTCTCATGTATCTCATGTATCTCATGTGTCTCATCTGTCGTATGTGTCTCATATATCTCATGTGTCTCATCTGTCGTATGTGTCTCATGTATCTCATGTGTCTCATGTGCGCATGTGTATTATGTATCTCATGTATCTCATGTATCTCATGTGTCTCATGTATCTCATGTATCTCATGTATCTCATCTGTCGTATGTGTCTCATGTATCTCATGTGTCTCATCTGTCGTATGTGTCTCATGTGCGCATGTGTATTATGTATCTCATGTATCTCATGTGTCTCATGTGTCTCATCTGTCGTATGTGTCTCATGTGCGCATGTGTATTATGTATCTCATGTATCTCATCTGTCGTATGTATCTCATGTATCTCATCTGTCGTATGTATCTCATGTATCTCATCTGTCGTATGTATCTCATGTATCTCATCTGTCGTATGTATCTCATGTGTCTCATCTGTCGTATGTATCTCATGTATCTCATGTGTCTCATGTATCTCATGTGTCTCATGTATCTCATGTGTCTCATGTATCTCATGTGTCTCATGTATCTCATGTGTCTCATGTATCTCATGTGTCTCATGTGTCTCATCTGTCGTATGTGTCTCATGTGCGCATGTGTCTCATGTATCTCATGTATCTCATGTATCTCATGTGTCTCATCTGTCGTATGTATCTCATGTATCTCATTTATCTCATGTATCTCATGTGTCTCATGTGCGCATGTATCTCATGTATCTCATGTATCTCATGTATCTCATGTGTCTCATCTGTCGTATGTGTCTCATGTATCTCATGTATCTCATGTATCTCATGTATCTCATGTATCTCATGTATCTCATGTATCTCATGTATCTCATGTATCTCATGTATCTCATCTGTCGTATGTGTCTCATGTATCTCATGTATCTCATGTGTCTCATCTGTCGTATGTATCTCATGTATCTCATTTATCTCATGTATCTCATGTATCTCATCTGTCGTATGTGTCTCATGTATCTCATGTATCTCATGTATCTCATGTGTCTCATGTGTCTCATCTGTCGTATGTGTCTCATGTGCGCATGTGTATTATGTATCTCATGTATCTCATGTGTCTCATCTGTCGTATGTGTCTCATGTGCGCATGTGTATTATGTATCTCATGTATCTCATGTGTCTCATGTGTCTCATCTGTCGTATGGTACTCATGTGCGCATGTGTATTATGTATCTCATGTATCTCATGTATCTCATCTGTCGTATGTATCTCATGTATCTCATCTGTCGTATGTATCTCATGTATCTCATCTGTCGTATGTATCTCATGTATCTCATCTGTCGTATGTATCTCATGTGTCTCATCTGTCGTATGTATCTCATGTATCCAATGTGTCTCATGTATCTCATGTGTCTCATGTATCTCATGTGTCTCATGTATCTCATGTGTCTCATGTATCTCATGTGTCTCATGTATCTCATGTGTCTCATGTGTCTCATCTGTCGTATGTGTCTCATGTGCGCATGTGTCTCATGTATCTCATGTATCTCATGTATCTCATGTGTCTCATCTGTCGTATGTATCTCATGTATCTCATGTATCTCATGTATCTCATGTGTCTCATCTGTCGTATGTATCTCATGTATCTCATGTATCTCATGTATCTCATGTATCTCATGTATCTCATTTATCTCATGTATCTCATGTATCTCATCTGTCGTATGTGTCTCATGTATCTCATGTATCTCATGTGTCTCATGTATCTCATGTGTCTCATGTATCTCATGTATCTCATGTGTCTCATCTGTCGTATGTATCTCATGTATCTCATTTATCTCATGTATCTCATGTATCTCATCTGTCGTATGTGTCTCATGTATCTCATGTATCTCATGTATCTCATGTATCTCATGTATCTCATGTGTCTCATCTGTCGTATGTATCTCATGTATCTCATTTATCTCATGTGTCTCATGTATCTCATGTATCTCATGTATCTCATTTATCTCATGTGTCTCATGTATCTCATGTATCTCATGTATCTCATTTATCTCATGTGTCTCATGTATCTCATGTGTCTCATGTATCTCATGTGTCTCATGTATCTCATGTGTCTCATGTATCTCATGTGTCTCATGTATCTCATGTATCTCATGTATCTCATCTGTCGTATGTATCTCATGTATCTCATGTGTCTCATCTGTCGTATGTATCTCATGTATCTCATGTATCTCATTTGTCTCATGTATCTCATTTGTCTCATGTATCTCATGTATCTCATGTATCTCATGTGTCTCATCTGTCGTATGTATCTCATGTATCTCATTTATCTCATGTGTCTCATGTATCTCATGTATCTCATGTATCTCATTTATCTCATGTGTCTCATGTATCTCATGTATCTCATGTGTCTCATCTGTCGTATGTATCTCATGTATCTCATTTATCTCATTTGTCTCATGTATCTCATGTATCTCATGTATCTCATCTGTCGTATGTGTCTCATGTATCTCATGTGTCTCATCTGTCATATGTGTCTCATGTATCTCATCTGTCGTATGTGTCTCATGTATCTCATGTGTCTCATGTGTCGTATGTGTCTCATGTATCTCATGTGTCTCATGTGTCGTATGTGTCTCATGTATCTCATGTATCTCATCTGTCGTATGTGTCTCATGTATCTCATGTGTCTCATCTGTCATATGTGTCTCATGTATCTCATCTGTCGTATGTGTCTCATGTATCTCATGTGTCTCATGTATCTCATGTGTCTCATGTATCTCATGTGTCTCATCTGTCGTATGTGTCTCATGTATCTCATCTGTCGTATGTGTCTCATGTATCTCATGTATCTCATGTATCTCATGTGTCTCATCTGTCGTATGTGTCTCATGTATCTCATGTATCTCATGTATCTCATGTGTCTCATCTGTCGTATGTGTCTCATGTATCTCATGTATCTCATGTATCTCATGTGTCTCATCTGTCGTATGTGTCTCATGTATCTCATGTATCTCATGTATCTCATGTGTCTCATCTGTCGTATGTGTCTCATGTATCTCATCTGTCGTATGTGTCTCATGTATCTCATGTGTCTCATGTGCGCATGTGTATTATGTATCTCATGTGTCTCATGTGTCTCATGTGCGCATGTGTATTATGTATCTCATGTGTCTCATGTGTCTCATGTGCGCATGTGTATTATGTATCTCATGTGTCCAATCTGTCGTATGTGTCTCATGTATCTCACGTGTCTCATCTGTCGTATGTGCCTCATGTATCTCATGTGTCTTATGTGTATTATGTGTCTTATGTATCTACTGTATCTTTTATGTCTCATATGCTCTGTGTGTCTCATGTAACTCATGTGTCTTTTGTGTCTTATGTAACCCAATGCGTCTCATGTGTCTACTGTGTCTTATGTGTCTTTTTGACTCATGTGCCTCATGTGTTAAATGATATACACATACATATTGTTAATTTTTTGCCATGCTAATGACAAGACAAGTAACCCTTTATAAGTGTATATCCATTATGTATGTCGACAGCATACGGAAAGTCGGTGGACAACCACAAATGTTTTTTATGTTGTAATAGCATGTTGTTGATTTACTGAAAGAGCATCCAATATTTTTCAAAATACATCCCTTGTATGGTCCCAAATAAACATTACAATAATTGACAAATTAGTCATTAACCAAGGCAACAAATCAAAGCACTATTAAGTCAATTGTACTAGAGACTATCAACTTCTAATATGAGTACTAGATCTAAGGAACACAGACAGGTAAGCCTTAAAAGCCACTCTCAATGCAAGATGTGTTCCTGACAAAACATCAACAAAGTTATCTGCTTATTTCGGAGAGTTATATGGCAACTATGATGCAACAATGAAAGCAATATCAGAAATATGTTCATACATCACCACAGATACAAAAAGGATGTAGCAAGTTCAAAGAAAACCTAGTAATATTCACACACTCCCTGTCTGCTTAATTACCCCTTGAAAACAGCAATCCAACAGCAGAGAAAACCATAAGCACCATACTTTAAGCTAAAAACACACTAAAATCCAGTGGCATCAATACTGTACTACAGGGTCGCTCAATTATCAGAGGAATTAAAGTGCTGATAAACTGGCAAAAAAGAGATCAAGTATGCCCCGGTCACGAATTTCAACAAATCATAGAACAGCTAAAAACATTATCCGTACAAATTGTAAACAAAAATGGATGGACCAATGTGTCACGTGCTAAAAACGAAGAGTAATATATGCAGACATGTCACAACCAATTCCATACAACGGCATAAATATGCAGACATGTCACAACCAATTCCACACAACGACATAAATATGCAGACATGTCACAACCAATTCCACACAACGGCATAAATAGACTACACAGCAAAGATAAACAAATAATATTTAGGCTTCCAACAACACATGTATAATTTAACAAACTTGTACACAGAATTTCAACAAATTATACATCATACTGCAACTAAAGCAACATACTAGAGGAGGAAACAGTAAAACATCACCTAATTGTATGCCCTACACAACAACATACTAGAGGAGGAAACAGTAAAACATTACCTAATTGTGTGCCCTACACAACAACATACTAGAGGAGGTAACAGTAAAACATTACCTAATTGTATGCCCTACACAACAACATACTAGAGGAGGAAACAGTAAAACATTACCTAATTGTGTGCCCTACACAACAACATACTAGAGGAGGAAACAGTAAAACATTACCTAATTGTGTGCCCTACACAACACCATACTAGAGGAGGAAACAGTAAAACATTACCTAATTGTGTGCCCTACACAACAACATACTAGAGGAGGAAACAGTAAAACATTACCTAATTGTGTGCCCTACACAACAACATACTAGAGGAGGAAACAGTAAAACATTACCTAATTGTGTGCCCTACACAACAACATACTAGAGGAGGAAACAGTAAAACATTACCTAATTGTGTGCCCTACACAACAACATACTAGAGGAGGAAACAGTAAAACATTACCTAATTGTGTGCCCTACACAACACCATACTAGAGGAGGAAACAGTAAAACATTACCTAATTGTGTGCCCTACACAACAACATACTAGAGGAGGAAACAGTAAAACATTACCTAATTGTGTGCCCTACACAACACCATACTAGAGGAGGAAACAGTAAAACATCACATAATTGTATGTCCTACACAACAACATACTAGAGGAGGAAACAGTAAAACATTACCTAATTGTGTGCCATACACTGCATTACCTGCGACACAAATATTACTGCCAAACCTCTCCATCACTACCATTATACAAACACAACATAGCTGAATAAGATATGTACCTACCACCTCCTAGCACAGGGAAGAAAGAGTGAAAGCTCGCAGCTCTGTGGATCAAATAAGTAATTATGTATGATGATGATGTCGATCTCCTACAGATCCGAACTGCAGTAACTCACCTCAAAGTTGGAAGTTAGAAATATGGTATAGACTTTAGTTTTGAGGAAAAAAAACAAGATATTGGTGACTAGTAATATCAATGTTTTGATTGCGTACCCAATACCTTTTAAATAAAAGTGATACATACGTTTGTTAATAATTAATTATTTAGCATAGAAAACACATAAATTCGTGCGGCATCAAATAAACACACTTGCTGGTTTATCAAAAAATATTTTATACAGCTTAAATGGCTTAAACATGTTTGGTTTGGAAATGTATCGAGGTACGACTCTATTTCTTAAACTATTTCACTTGTAACACATTCGAGTGAAGAAGGAGAAGAAGAGCCCAAAGAAAACTATGTAGTAATCTCTTCTTAAGCGTTCATTCTCACACTCCTACTAGATATCTCTTCTTGCAGGGCAATGGTCCTATGAGAGTTACAGCAGAATGTAGTCCAGCGAATGAAAATGTATTGAAAATATCAAGAAATCACCTTCGTATGATTTGTGTACACTCCTCCTATTGGCTGAGAACAGTGGAGAGCTTTGAGTGCTGATGTTTCCAGCGTAACACTCGTGCAAATCGGACAGGTTACGAATATTATTATTATTAGCATATTATCACATCCTTAATTAAATTTATTATTCTTATTTTTTAGCGTTCATTCTCAAACTCCAGCTGTATCTCTCTTGTAGCAGGAGCATTGTCCTACTATATTTGCAGCAGGTTGTAGTCCAGAGAATGGAAATGCGTTGTGTTCGGCGATTTATTTGTGCCAATGGCCCAACACACCCATATTCGGCGAAAAACAAATTAAAACTTGAATGTAAGAGAATGACATTGTTCATTATCCTGTTCTGATGCACGACCAGTTCATGTCAGGACCTGTGGAATGAAGACCTAAGGTTGATTGTGATTTTAACCGTACGTTTAATTGGTCATCCTTGGTTATTTTTGACTAGGGACTCCAATTATATAAAGTGTCTAATGAATTAGCGAGACAATAATCAAAACCGTACCGAATGAAGGCATGTTTGCGATTAGCAGTTAGGTCTTCTATTGCAACCGACAGTCACTCTAGATGGCACACTGAGTCCGATTCAGATATTATCACATTTGTATTCATTCTCTAAGCGATGTGTCACGTGTATTACAGTGTTTCCACTGCTATATTTAGCATCTGATACTATCTCGTTAATTTCAAGCTTTTATATTTTGTCTGTGCTGTATTTAGAAGATTCACAGGTTGTGTGTATAGACGTTCTGGTCGTTCTTCTTTTGTCTTTCAGGATCAAATGCCATCTTCGCATCGAACGTTTGTTTGAATGTATGTATCGTATCATCTGTCTCTTGCACTGAGGTGCTCTCTACTAGATTTTTTTCATTTCAATATGACGTTTCCTCCCACTTGTATCTATGTCTACATTATGGTCACCGACCCTAAACTCTACCATCAAGTACATTCACTCTCTGTGTGACGTGTCCTTTACAGAACTTTGTCCACACTGTCACTCTATAAACCACATAAATATATTATCTCTGAATGATATATGAATGGTGTAGGTTTTCAAAAAACAGTTCGAAGAATCAACCTATAGAAGTATTCATCTATCTAATCAAGTATTTCTACTGACCATGCATATCATTGTTATTTATATACGCATTGATGATATGACAAAAGTCCCAGGTTGCTACACATATCTACTTTCTGACGGTTTTGTAGTCGGGGCTATCTACACCGACAGTTCTCCATTAGTCAACAAGTCTTACATTCTTAACAGTCACTGTTGTATAACAAAGTCACTGTTGTATAATAAAGTCACTGTTGTATAATAAAGTCACTGTTGTATAATAAAGTCACTGTTGTATAATAAAGTCACTGTTGTATAATAAAGTCACAGTTATATAATAAAGTCACTGTTGTATAACAAAGTCACTGTTGTATAATAAAGTAACTGTTGTATAATAAAGTCACTGTTGTATAATAAAGTCACTGTTGTATAATAAAGTCACAGTTATATAATAAAGTCACTGTTGTATAATAAAGTCACTGTTGTATAACAATGTCACTGTTGTACAACAAAGTCACTGTTGTATCCGCGTATAATAACAATCACCTCTGTTGTTTAATTGTATAACAAAGTCACTGTTGAATAATAAAGTCACTGTTGTATAATAAAGTCACTGTTGTATAATAAAGTCACTGTTGTATAACAAAGTCACTGTTGTATAATAAAGTCACTGTTGTATAATAAAGTCACTGTTGTATAATAAAGTCACTGTTGTATAACACAGTCACTGTTGTATAATAAAGTCACTGTTGTATAATAAAGTCACTGTTGTATAATAAAGTCACTGTTGTACAACAAAGTCACTGTTGTATAATAAAGTCACTGTTGTATAACAATGTCACTGTTGTATCCGCGTATAATAACAATCACCTCTGTTGTTTAATTGTACTCAGTACATACATATATATATATATATACATTTACAACCTCGTTATCATATAGATAAATAAACATAATCTACGTGTACCACAAAAAAGATAGTATAGATAATATAAAATATTGTTAGATAATATAAAAGCGATATATCAAAAATGCCAAAGCTCAGTAAGAACAACAGATGGAATGACTCAACCTTTTGAAACAAGATCTGGAGTTAGACAAGGATGCGTACTTTCACCCCTACTTTTCAACATATACATGGACAGAATAATAAAAGAAGCTCATATCAACAAAGAGGAAAACATTGCGAATAAACCTGATGAGAAACTTAATAATGAAATCAATGAACTATTATTTGCTGATGATCACAGTCTAAAAGGTAAAGTATATATAGAAAGTTGAGGAAACTTTGCAAAAGCACATCAATGCATTGCTATTAGCATGTCAGAAGTAGAACATAAGAATTAACGTACAAAAGTACAGAATTTATGAAAATTAGCAAGTCTTCAACATTAATGGATATAACAATAGATAACACCAAAGTGAAACAAGCCAAGAATTTAAATATCTAAGCATAATTTTTTTCCAAAGATGGAAGACTACACAGAGAAATAGAAAAAGGTGCCAGAAAGTAAGCAGTGACCTACCAACTTTCAGAATTACTTCTTCACCCAAAGATCAAGATGGAAATCAAAAGCACATAATATCTACAATTTGTATACCAACACTGTGCTACCAATGTCATACATACATCGTCTTTAACAGCTTCGCAGCAAAGAAAAATGGTCACATGTGAAATGAAGTGTCTGAGAAAAGCTACAATGGTTACACAACTAAATAAAATCATAAATGAAGAAATTAGGACAAAAGTTGGTATAATATTATGTATTGAACATATTGAGAGACAGCAAGTAAAATGGTTCGGTCACCTTATGAGAATGAAGTCAAACCAAATATCAATAAGAGCATATAACATAAGACAATCCTGGGGTAAATTTAAAGGTAGACCAAGAGAATAGTGGATAGAAAACATCAAGATAACCTAGATTAAACATGGACTAAATGCAACCTCGGCGACACATCTGGTATTGGAGCGACAGCTTAAGCTCCCACCCTACGCTTAACGGCAAGTGTGAATGCGATCAACAATCATTCACATCGGGACAGACAATAGACAATAGACCAAAAAAAAAATTGATAGCATAATCATATTGATGACGTAGACATCAACCCAGCATTATTTGGTTGTAGTGATTTTCTACACACTATAGATACGTTTAGTAGTTTGCTATTACTATCTGAGCGGTTCCAATTGACAATTGCCTGTGGCGAGATATATATAATACCTGTACCGTGTATAGGTACGTATAATATGCATAGACTAATATATATATATATATGTATATGTATATGTATATATATATTCATTCATTCATTTTCCTGTTGCGCTGAAGTTAGCGCATAGGGCAGAGGTCAGATCTCTCCAATTCTGTCTGCTCAAAGAATATTCTGTGCAGTTCTTGAATAGTATGAATATTGGTTGTTTTACTATCACTAAGTATTGTTCTTCTGAGTGTTTCTTTTGGTCTACCCCTGGCTCTTTTGCCTGTAGGTATTCATTCAAGAGATTCGTGGTGTATTCTTTTGGTGTCTGCGTGTAGGACATGCCCGATTTTATCATTTCATTTGAATTCACTCCAATTGGTGTTAGTTATCCTGGGAAGGCATTTGTTCTCGAAACTCAGTAATTTCTTTTCTGAAGATAAATAGCTTTTCCAGCTATTCCATCCATATGATAGCACCGGAATAACGCAGGAATTAAATAAGCGCATTTTGTGCGTGTGCTGATTGACTTTGATTGCCAGAATATATATATATAGATATAAAAATCCGCTTTGCAATAGATATATGGATATGACGAGCATGTGATATACACACATATCATCACCATTAAGTGCCGTCTCCGCAAAGAAGGTTGGCAGTAACGAACTTTCAACATTTCCTGCCTCTTGACCAGGTAGTGCACTCTGCTATATTGTAACCAGTCCATCTCGCCATGTTACTCTCCCACTTGTATCTCTGCTTCGCTTTTGATCGCCTCCCATCGAGTATAATCTCAAATAAATTGTTCAATAAGGTGTTATTTCTTTCAATATGTCCAAAATATTTTATTTGTGTGAACGTTATTTCCAATAATAATTCTTTCTTCATAGGATGTGTTGTTAGAATCTTTTTCATTGTTTTCTTTTCTTTCCATGAAGATCTCTCTAATCTTCTATACATCTCCATCTCAAAGACACAGTTCGGTGGTTCCGTGCGACTTTGATGCACATGATAGATGTTCTTAAGTGTGATAACTTTGTTTCGGCACCAACGGTTATTAGCCCTTTTCTGCTACAGGGATCGCCTCTATCTCATATGCTTTTCAATGTATACACAGTAGAGATCGCTAGCAATAAAAAAAAACAGGTGCTGGCAGGACGATGTCGTACTCCGATGACACCCTGGTGTATAGGCAGGGCAGAAATCGAGAAGAGTGTGTCCTGGAACTACAAAATGAGCTGGACAGACTGACGAATTGGTGTAGAGATACAGGAGCAGTGGTAAATCTTTCTAAGGAATTGGTAACGTGGTTTTCCTTGAACAATCAAATGGTAAAGACACCCATGCCACAAGTTTCGGTGTCCGGGAAAGTTAAGAAAGAACTAACACAATGAGATATCTGGATGTGTTTATTTAAAAGAAGTCTGAGTTTCAGAGAACATGTTGACATCTTGAAGGAGCGCGGGCCATATGCTATGACTACGAGTAGCATGACCATGAAGATTATGGTGGTGACCAGGGTATTTGAGTGGGTTGGTACACAGAAGGCAATACATGTATGCATCTTGAGTGACTCTATGAGTATGATTAGGAAGGTACATGTGGGTCTCATTTGTGAACAGTGGATTGAGGCCTTGAGAAAGTCGAAGTTGAAAGTAATTACATTTATTTTCGTGCCAGGACAAGTGGGTGTTCGTGGTAAAGAAAGAGCAGATCAGCTGGCGTCATGCGCGGTTGTGACACAGATTGATAGGTCAATCGATCGAGCCGATGTTTTTAACTTCATAAGAAATATAGCACGCTCGAGTGAGACTAGTGTAGGTGATGATTAATTTTGTATGGCCAGGATTAAAGAACATAATTTGAAATGCGGCGTTGCGAGAAGTGAACTTTTTGGATGGCGCAGAAGAATGATGGTCAACCAGCAAAAGACATGTACTGTAAGAAGTGTAATGGTTGATACGCTCAGGGAGAGATAGGAGCAATTATAGACGTGATCAGTTTGCAGTAATGATGATCCCACGACTAACTAACTAATGGCGGAAGCACAGCTAAAACATTCCTTACAATAGGGTGCTTGATGCGGGGACAGCACATCATCAGTTTCTATGGTTCATGTTGCTTTGAAATAAACGTGTACAAATGATACTTATTATTATGAAATCGCATACGGACAAATACGATTCTGGGACGTTACATGTCAAGGGAATAAGGTGTACAGTGTACATAGAAAATAAAAATAAAACAGATGGATATAAATTTCTCCAATAAACTTTAGTCTGCGAATTTTGCTATCTGTCATAAATAAAGACGCAAACAAAAAAATCACAGGCCGTGTCCCAGTGTGGTAATCAATCTTAATCGCTGGAAAATGTAAACATATTTTTAAAAAGGAAGAATATATATTAAAACAAACATTAAAGTTTTACTAAGAGTAAAGAAGGCGACACGTTTTAAAAACCTTTTAAAAATCCTCTAATGTTGCTTAATAATGCTATACAAAGTAGTATTTCTTCTTCTTTCGTTCACTTGAAACATCTCTTCTTCTTCTTCTTCAGCGTTCATTTTCAAACTCCCTCTGGATCTCCCTTGTAGCAGGACAAGGTTCTTAGCAGGATGTAGTCATGAGGTTGGAAATACATTTGTCGCCGTTTTATTTGCGACAAAAGCCCGAACATCCGTCTTCGGCGGGAAACATGTCTGTATCTGTAATTCTGTCTCATGAATAACACTCACTGTCTTTTGTAGTTCATACAGTGTCCCATAAAGCTTTGATTCCAGTGTTGTTTCCTCTGGCCAATATGTCTGCCTCAGCGTTACATGTTCAGAACAATCTTGAAGTATATGTTTGGCACTCTGTGCTGCCTTTTCATATGTATACATGTCATTTTTGCCAATCTTACATTTTGTGTGCATGTGACTGCGAAGTCGGTTGTGTCCTGTTCTGATGTGTAGAATTACAATCTGTTCTCATCTGTTCATAATGTGATAGTCATCTTGTTTAGGTGTTTGTGGCTTTCTTTTTGACTTCACCATCTATTTTTTTTTGGCGGTATGTGATTGGTGCATCTTGTTGGTCTTCGATAGCACCTTCCTTAGCCAGGTTGTCTGCATACAAATCATAATAATGATATTAACTGCACAAACAGAACGTATTTGATGTAAACACAGAAGGCTCCTTCAATAGACATTGCGCTAAAACGGAAAGCTGATGTTTCCTTGGTATGAAATAAAATTTAGAAATACTACTTCAGTGCACATATGAAGTAAGCGCTAATCGCTGGTAACGCCTTGGTGTTCTCAAACAAACAAGAACACTTCGCGTATATTAGCTAGTTACAGGTTGGGTTCATATAGTAAAGTTTACATATAAAATAATGCATACATGACAGCACATATATTTCTTGAACACTTATTTACATATAAATATATTGGCGTCTACAATACAAGTCCTACTGGATAATGGGAAATAAACCCCGCCTAATGACTCAATGGAACTAATCCTATGACTTTCATTGGTCACTTGGTTATATGTGCATTGATAGTCTTCGATTGCACAAAATGGTTCTTTTTTTTTTGGATTGCTTATTTTCTTGTACTGTCCGGCTCTTTATCTCACTAGCGCATCTACTTTCGGATGTTAACAGGGCGTCAAGATATTTCCCGTTTTCAACTTGTGTTAATTTTGTCATTTATTTGTATTTAATTTTGTCATTAATTTGTCATTAATTATTATGTTGCATCTTGGTGCATATTAAAATTATAGAGTATTCATTTACACATTTTTTGCGTAAAAATCGTTGTTGCAATAATGAATAGATTTTCGTGATATTCCGTAGATTTTTTATTAGGTGGGCGGGATAGGTGAGCAAGGATTTTAGAAAATATAGTCAGAATTTTCAGTGTGTGAGAAGAACAGTGAACAGTTCATATTAAAAACAAGGAACATCTCCCTTTGTAATTGAATTGTTGGAAATAAATAACTTCGTTTAGAATTTGCAAATAGCTACTTCCATGCACAAGGCATGTCCTGTGTTTCCACTTGTAATTTACAGAAATTAATCATCAAAATATCACATGGAAAATATTCAAGCCACACAAGGAAACGTAAGTTTCAAGAAAATAGATTTGTTAAGAAAACATGCGAGTTCAACGAATTAATATAGCTGGAGATATCAATAATTGCAATGTAGATAATGATCACATTATAGCTAGTCCTAGAAGTAGTGCACGTAGAATTGAAGATAATATATTTGATTGTACATTGTATACAAATGAAACGTCTGCTCATATTGGCACGCCCACTTCACACAGGCCAGAGAGAAAGCTAAAAGAGATGTATGGATTACTATATGACTCCGAGAATCTTTCTATTGTCCTTTCCACACATGCCTTCAGGCGTCTTGGAGACGAGATGTTTTCTGGCTTTGGTCATCTTTGTTGCGTATGTCATGATCATTCAGTGGTTCTTCTCTCTAATTGAATCGTACATCTGGATCTTGATCTTCCTATTTCCTTGTAGCCGTTCTTTCTGCTGTTGTATGCCTGGATGTCAGGTTGTGAAGGTTCCAATCGCATAAGATGTTCGAACCAGTTGACTTGCTGTCGTTCTATATATTGTTCCCATGATATGGTCTTTACTCTCTTTCTGAAGTCTTCATTTCTCATTATGTCTCTTATGATGACGTTTATATTGTTGATATTTCATATCAACTTTCAATATATGTACAATGTTATATGCATGGAATCCGTGCCCTAAAGAAAGTTCTTCACTGGCAAATATAACTGGTATCAAAAAGATGCTCACATACAATATATACACAAGCAAATATGTTGTTTGTGTTCTTGTGCAATTTGTGTTCTCTACAAAATAATCATGGGAATTGCGTGAAATGTTACAACGACTGTCATTGATATGCTAAAGTGGACAAAGCATACTGAAAGTCAAGTATTAAATTCAGAAGGACAGCCCATAATACAGATAATTCACTGGAGACTTCAGACTAAGATAACAACAACACTAAATTACCGAAACAATAGCTGCATTTCGAACAATAGCTTAATGGGGGAAAAACATAACAATGTAGGATAATGAAATAAATATACTTAGAACTGGTGACACTTTCGTGTGATTACATCTAATATGTCAATCAATCAAGTGGCATGTGGAATGACGTAGACGGACATGTTTCTCCACGACTATCTGTCTCTTGTGTGGTCAATAAGCTCAGTTGGTGAACATCTCCCGGGCCATAACTATCAACTTCTCCATATAGCAACTTCTTTCTTTGTCGTCCCCTATCTCTCCTCCCCTTGACCGTTCCAGTGGTTATTAAATGTTCACGTTGTGTTCTTCTCAACACATGCCCTGGAAATTTTGTCTGTCTGCCTCTAATGTTTGATATAATTGATCATTTTACGCCAGCATCCATGAGAACATCTGCATTACTTTTCTTGGCTGTACATGGTATTTTTATAATTCTTCTCAGAAACCACATCTCTGTAGCCTTCAGTACGTTATGAATTTTTCTATTTACAGTCCATACTTCACATCCATAACAAAATTCGTTCGATATAACATCTCAGCACTCGATTACAGGTATCTAATATGAACATATGTGCATTCGTATTTATTTTTCTTCTTCTGCGCTCGTTTTCAAACTCCTGCAGATTAGCAGGATGTAGTCCGGAGAGCGTTGTGTCATGGTTTACACCATTGCTGCGATATCTGCGCCTTTCGACGTGACCAATCCGACTTCAGCATGGCTTTGGGTCACTGACCCTATATGGGATAGGGGCAGCCAACTCAATCCCATAAACTCCTTATTCGCCTTTTACGACATGCGTGGAAGGTAAACATTGTTGCTATTTTTTTTGCTCCCCTTTCGGGCCCTGGCCACTAAAGGGCGTGCATTCGTATTTATATGTATTCGATTAGATTTGTGCCAAATATACAGTGTTCCTACTGGGCCCGAGGAAATGGTTTTTCGTATGAATGGATATGATTGATTTCATCAGTGATAGAAAGAAGCAAGCAAGTAAATCATAACAAGAAATTAAACTTTACACAGGAAAAAAGAAGTTTTAGTAGATATGTTTATACGTGAATTATGACTGCAAGTTATCATCGGCGAGCACTGAACAAGTGCTTGGTACTTCGTTCTCCGTTGTCATAATTCAAATGTGGCTGACAGTTCATGTTGGGTGGTGATTGATCAGTCTTCTTGTATTTCTATTATGTTTCTCTGTGCTGGATGTTCCAAACTTGAGTTATCCAATCTCACGCAGTTTTGCGAGCCACTAATATTCACACTATGTCCCTTCTGAGTAGAGGGCTCCTCCAGTAAGCATTACACTAAGCCGAAAACAGAGGTCTCCTAGGTATGAAAGAGATCTCAGAAAAACACTAACTTCACATAGGAAGTAAGAGCAAAGTGTTCGCAGAACCACATGTATTTCGTATTAACGTAATTAAAAAATAAACACCCAATATTGATGTACACAGTAATTGAACACAATATGCCCGACGAAGACGGATGTGTCGGGCTATTGGCGCAAAAAAACGGCGACACAACGCATTTCCGTTCTCTGGACTACATCCTGCTGGAAATCATGTTCCTGCTACAAAAGAGATTCAGCGGGAGTTTGAGAATGAACTCTGAAGAACATGAAGAACACAATATAACTTTATATTAGAGGCTTGTATAGTGAAAGTTATTTCATGTATCACTCTTCCATTTGTCAATGTTCTTTCTACCCGTTTGTGTTCTCAGACAAAGCATAGCTACCCATAATTCATATCTGGTGGGTGGAGGTGCGGGAGGGGTACGGGAGGGGAGTAGACGTACATGTGTTCTAGTATTGTTAACTTAATATTCATATTACATTCAAACATGCTTGCTGTGCGCATATAAAAAACAGCGCACGAGATGAAGAGAACATTAAACCATTTAAAGAACAGCTACTTGTAATATTTAATTAACAATATTCTATATTTATAAAATATTTCAAACATATGTAAAAAATAAGGCTGGAGATGGTTTCAGCGTCCTTGTGAAGGCTAACTGTGATTTGGAAAAGCAACATCATTGTTGGAGTGAAAATGAAACTGTATAAGTCGCTGGTGCTTTCCGTTGTGTTGTACGGTTGTGAGAGTTGGACACTCACAGCGGACATGGAGAGAAGATTACAGGCTTTCGAGTACAAATGATACAGACGAATTCTACGAATTTCCTATAGGAAATATAAGACCAATGTTTACGTAAGAAATAAAGTAAAGATGTGTGCAGGTGTTCAAGAACCATTGCTTTCAATAGTGAAACGACGAAAACTAGCACAGTTCGGACATGTAAGCAGGAACGATTCCTTGTCAAAAACAATACTGCAGGGAACTGTCGAGGGTGACAGAAGCAGAGGAGGATAAATAAAGGCATGGACAGACACCATCAAGGAATGGACAGGGCAAGATATTTCCACACTCATCCGCATCGATGAGGATAGAATTCGCTGGAGGACTCTGTGTGCTGAGGCATCCAATGTGGTACCCCTACAACCATGAAGGGGTATGGGTTTATTAATTGATTGATATGTATAACCGAATATCTAGCAAATGGTATTTTTTTTACATTCAGGTGTATCCAATACATCAAACGTATAGATTTAAAACGAGTACATTGACATCACGAATGTGTACCGGTTGGTCCCGTTTTCCACCTTTAATTAACGATTCCGATGGTCCAGGGTTCACATAATAGAATTATGGTATTCATATATAGATGATGACAGTCGTGATGATGACCACGTTCTATCGAAGGTATGCAGTTGGTCAATGAAAAATTAGGGACTTAACACCGTAATCCCCAATGCGACCCAAATTAGTGGAAATAGTAAACTGAGCTTGTAGTATCTAGATTTAGTGTATTAATTATCTGTAAAACTATCCATTTTGTTAATCAGTATAAGTACTTATTTGTGTAGCTTTTTGTGAATATATTGTGTATTTATTTAAGTTATATGTATCTACATACTCACCGTGCTTAATCATCCCCTACGACATACGTGTCAGACGGTAGTATTGATATTAAGTTCTCTTGTTTTTGCTAGTATTCGAGGCGAGTACTTTCAGCACACCGCATAACCTCTACAACGTTACATGTATGACACCACTTACCTGGTGAGGGTGATGTAACGTTACATGTATGACACCACTGGACTGGTGAGGGTGATATAACGTTACATCTATGACACCACTTAACTGGTGAGGGTGATGTTACATTACATATATGACATCACTGACCTGGAGAGGGTGATGTAAAGGTACATGTATGATACCACTTAACTGGTGAGGGTGATGTAACTTTACATGTTTGACACCAATGGCCTGGTGAGGGTGATGTAACGTTACATGTACGACACCACTTAATTGGTGAGGGTGATAATATCCATACATTGCCCCTGTTTCGCCAGGGCCCGAAAGGGGAGCAAATAATAGCAACACTTTATCTTCCACGCATGTCGTAAAATGTGACTAAGGAGGTTATGGGATGGAGTTGGCTGTCCCATCCCATTAGGGTCAGTGACACAAAGCCATGCTGAAGATGGATATGTCAGGCCGAAAGGCGCAGATATCGCAGCAATAATGTAAACCATGACACACTGCATTCTGTTCTCCGGACTACATCCGGATAAACATCAGGAGTTTGAGAACGATCGCAGAAGAAGAAGAAGAAGATATCCATATATATATATATATATTGTTTTATCTGTGCTTTATCTGAACAAGTCACTGTGAAATAAATCAATTAAGAAGAGAGGGATTTGAGCTCATGACCTCTTCAGAACAGAGCGTATAACTAAATCAAAACGCTAGGGATGTTAAGAGATATATTATTCAAAGAGATATCGTATACGCATTCTGCCGAAGACGGGTGTGTCGGGCCATTGGCGCAAATAAAACGGCGACACAACGCATTTCCATTCTCTGGACTACATCCTGCTGAAAATCTAATAGGACCATGGTCCTGCTACAAGAGAAATTCAGCAGGAGTTTGAGAATGTACGCTGAAGATGAAGAAGTATACGCATAGTTATATCGGCATTTACTGTTTGCTGAACACGACTTCTTTTGTGTGTCAGTTATGTCAGTTTACTTACTGTTCTCTAACAACTTGTGTAAATGTAAATGTAAATGTAAATGTAAATGTAAATTTAATGCTCTTCCATACACATAACTTTGAATATCAGTTATGTAAGTGTAATTTTAGGGACAAACATCAAACTAAAGCTGTTTAACTCATGTATTGTCTCAGAAAAACTAATGTAGAGGTGTTGAAAGAGTTAAATGCGAAACAGACCTTAATCAACAATATAAGAAAAAGGCAATCTTCTGTTTTTGGCCACTTCATGAGACAGGCAGGTTTAGAGAACATAATCACAACAGGCAAGATTGAAGGCACCAGAGACAGAGGGCGACAACGTGAGAAAATATTAGACATTTTGACAACCTGGCACGGCAAGGAAACAACAACGACTTTGATACATAATACTGTGGACAGAGAGCTGTGGAGAGCCATGACCTCCTACGCCACCCAGCATGGCACATGATGATGATAATTTCAGTGTTAACGTATGGTAGTGAAAGTTGGAAATCAACTCAAGCAACAGACAACAAACTAAACAGCTTCGAAAACAAATGTATTCGAAAACTGCTGAACATAAAATGGAGGGACTTCGTCACAAATAGTGATCTAAGAGACAAAACACACCAAGAGTATGTTTAAAACGTCATACGGATACGAAGATGGAAATACCTTAGTCACGTTTTACGACTAGATGTAAACAAAATAAAACAACAAGCCCTTATGTGGTCACTTGAGGGTAAAAGAAAAAGAAGAAGACCTAAAACAACCATTAAAAACCATTCTTAAAGAAGGGGAATTAATAGGATGTAAGACCATCCAGGAACTAAAGCTGCAGACAGAGGAACGCATCATATGGAGAACTAAAACCTCTGCCCTATGTGTCGCTTGCGGCACGAAAGGAACAACAAAACTTACTAAGTGTAATTTACTGCTTTTCCAGACATATAACTTGAATATCAGTTATGTAAGTGTAATTTAATGATATTTCACACTTATAACTTTGAAAGTCAGTTATATAAGTTTATTAATGTGCTTTCTCTATGTGTGGATAATATTGGACTGAATTCAACAGTTCAGACACAGCTCACTAAAATTATTCGTGAACTGTTCCGATGATAAAAGAAAAAAAAAGACAGCGGTAAAGCATACAAATCTCATATGACATCGTAGCGACATAATCGCCTGAACCTCGAACTCCACAAGCTCAGAAATAAACAATATATACTTCGGAGGTTGAAAAGAGCAAACTTCACTATAATAGATACATTTTACGAACTTCACTATAATAGATACATTTTACGAACTACTTGACTATAATAGATACATTTTACGAACTTCACTATAATAGATACATTTTACGAACTTCACTATAATAGATACATTTTACGAACTACTTGACTATAATAGATACATTTTACGAACTTCACTATAATAAATACATTTTACAAACTATTTGACTATAATAAATACATTTTACGAACTTCACTATAATAGATATATTTTACGAACTTCACTATAATAAATACATTTTACGAACTTCACTATAGATACATTTTACGAACTTCACTATAATAGATATATTTTACGAACTTCACTATAATAGATACATTTTACGAACTTCACTATAATAAATATATTTTACGAACTTCACTATAATAGATACATTTTACGAACTTCACTATAATAGATACATTTTACGAACTTCACTATAATATATACATTTTACGAACTTCACTATAATAGATACATTTTACGAACTTCACTATATTATATATATATATATATATATTTTACTTTCAAAAATAATTACTGAATATGCATTTTATTTTGCAAAATCATATAATTTATTCATGATGCTCAATATAAATCTATGTAATATATACATTTATATAATATATAAACCTATGTAATATATAAATCTATCTAATACTTCTGGTCATATGCCAAAGGCTCAGTTTTAATATCATTTCTATGCACAATGATGGTCATGTCAAATACTCACTAGTGATCCTGTTACTGAGCTGGTGTAGAAATGCGTTAAATAGAATGTAACCAATCTGATGTAATAATGCATGATGGTTTATTGCATGGACAGATCTCTGACTTAATGAGTGAATGACATGATGCTTGACAGTTTCCTGAACTGACTGATCTGATATTATGCAGATGTATCGGATTATGCTCTTGTGTCTGTGATATAGTTGACTTGCAGTGTTGTTTAATAAATAACCATTACCAAACTGTTTCAGAGATATATTAACCTTATTCATACGGAAAATACATACAAGAACCAGATAAATATACATGTATAAATACAAGGAACATAACATAAAGTAGATAATATAAATCTCCTATATAACAAGTCCATATAGATGGATACTAGAAAACGTATCCTCTAATGCTACATTTATCCAGTGCTACACCGTGGAAGAGAAGTATGGACAATAAATAAGATATCACAAAAATAATTGGATGCAGCGGAAACGTGGTTTATTCGAAGAATGTTACGCATTCCTTGGAAAGCAAAGATTACTAATGAAGAATGTCTTAGAAGGATGGATGTGAAAAGATGCATTATTGATAATATAAGAAAGAGACAGTCAACATTTACTGGGCACATAATGAGAAGAGGAGGCATTGAGAATATAGTGACAAAAAAGATAAAAGGGAAAAGAGAAGACATAGAGAAACAATATTTGACAGTTTGACTAACTGGCTTCGATTGACGACACCAACAGAGATGACGACATATATGGGAGATCGATGTACATGGAGATATATATGATCGCCAACGCCATTCGGCACGGCACTTGATGATGATGAACATAAAATAATCATATACCGGTATGCGGGTTTTCTAATAGCATATATCTCAGTACTGGCAACTGGCATACATCTTATGTTGTATGTCTAACAAGATTGATACACGCTCGTTGTTGTATGATACATCTATCATGTATCTCGCAGGTGATCTCTCATGCTTGGCTACTTGAAAACATAACCGACATCGCAGAAATGACCAATATTTAATAGTGTTACTAAACATATTTTATCGCCAAAACATCAAAGATAGTTGACTTGAAACACTCACCATGGCTATAGTGTTTGGCCACTGCACTTGAGAACTCAATGTGTAAGAAGGTGTATAAACAAAAATGGTCTGTGCCTCAGAAAAATTATAACGGTTTAAACATATAACAACGAACATAGTTAACAGTAGTACCTACTTGTTAGCATTGGCAGACACTTGTTAACAGTAGTACATACTTGTTAGCATTGACAGACACTTGTTAACAGTAGTACCTACTAGTTAGCATTGACACAGACACTTGTTAACAGTAGTACCAACTAGTTAGCATTGACACAGACACTTGTTAACAGTAGTAACTAATTGTTGCAATTAATGGACAATTGTCAACGATTATGAACAGATATGAACACTAGAAAACAACTGTTACCATTAATAAACAATGTAAAAGTTGAAGATTTAAAAAGAAACACTTTGGTAATGGTTGAAATTGCGTGAATGAACACTGACAATGTGTATCTCTACTTACCGCATACAACTCTGAATTGAGTTTCTTGCCTTAGATGACTTGGTTTTACTGTGATTTGTTGTGTAGACTTCACAGAAAATGTATAATTTGTTTTTACTATTTATGTTGTATGAGGATATATTGTTTTATAATAAAGTTCAGGATGCACAGTTTTTAATTGTTTATACGTCTGCCAACCTATTATGTCAAAGCTGAACAGAAGTTAACTTTGTTGATTGCTATGAAATTGTACAAATGGTTTTTATGGGCGCAATGCTTTCAGTTAAAGATATACGAGCCACCTCTGTTTAAGGTACCAAGTGTCCTTTCCCTGAGAATGACCACACAAAACCGGCCTTTATAAATGATAATGTTGTGGACGTTGCCAGATGCGAAGCGGGGTCTGCGTATTTGTGACGTAGCTTACCTCCTACTCTCTCTGGAGTTTGTGGTTGATGTAGTTTATGGCGATTAAAAACTCAATTTTCGCTGAGAACTTTTCTGACTAGCGCGAACGCTTGCCTCTCTGTTCAATATCATTATTCGTCGCATCCAGTCAAACGGCGCACGTGGAGTTGGGCGCATGCGCAGTAGTACTTGTCATTTACCTTCCAGAATTCGTCTTCGTTTTCGTCAATAAATATATATGTTTCCAGTAACGTTCTAAACGCAAGATTATATATGTGTGTAATCATGTCACTTGCTGTGTCGATTCAACAAGTGTATCAATTTGTGTATGCAATTCACTGGCCCTTTCGATCCAACAAGTGCACCTCTGTGTGTATCCAAGTCACATGCTCTGTCGATACACCAAGTTAACCTGTTAACATGAGATGGTTGTTTGATTGATTGTACATGTCTGTGTCTATCGCATTACAACAGATTTTCAGAGCCAGGTTAGACTCATTTGCCATATGCGGGCCCAAAACAACCAAACCAAAATTGACCATTCGTAATACCATCTTCATCTTTGTTTGCAAATGAGAAATACCAGCATCGCCATGTATGCCCCTGAATATATATATTTTCACAGAATACATTATAAATCGCAGGGCCATGTCTATAAATAACGTCAATAATTTACTGGCAGGGAACGTCATGGAAAATTAGTAATGGAGAACCGGACACACATATATATATATATATATATATATATATAGAGTGCACCATTTTGTTCTCTTGAGGAACACGGCATAATCCGGGCTGGATGACGTAAGAAGAAAAGTCAGACAGAGACCGGTCAAAAGGAAGGCACAGGACAAAGATATACTCATCTCAGAACATGAAACCCTGTTGAATACCGAGACCTCCAAATAGGAGAGAACCTCCGCCCGGATGGAGTTGAATACTGTTGATTTTTATCCAACACGTAACAAGTCATCATGGAGTTTAGGTGTTATCTTTATATTTAAATTACATATTGAAGAATTCAATACAGCAGAACTGAGAACGCGCTTAAAATTGAACGGTATGAATTGCTTCGGTTCGTATGATGTGTTAGTTAGTTAGTCGTTAGATTATCGTCATTGCTCTCTGGACAAGCTCAAATATGCTCAGATCTCTCCTTGAGTGTAGCCGCCATTACACGTTGACTGATCATCTTTCCCGCCTACGAAACCTCTCCCTTCCAGCTTCACCACATCTCAAATAAAATGCCTTTATTCTAGTCATGGAACAAGAGTCAGCATCGCCCGTACAGTCATCCGTTAGTGCGCCTTCCAGCAGGGCGCTAACAATATCTTCTCGATCCACGGCCTTTACCAACAGCCGCAGTAGCAGCGAGTGCAGCCAAGCCACTCGCTCTTTCACCACCCCCAGATTCCCGCATGTCCCGACACAAAAACGAAAGTCACCCTACGCAAACAGAAGTTCCCCACCGCATCCAGCCACTGTTCCCGAACGTACCCCGCGTATAATGTGTTAAAATAAGCTAGTTTATGCAACTCCCTTGAAATTCGGCCATTTTTCTCAACAACTTCCTGATTCAATCAAGAGATATTTGTTTTTCTGACCCTCTGTATTGTTGCAGACATCCACCAAATATACTTTGTCTCAGAAATAGAGGATCCTAGACCTCTCATCTCTAACGGTGGGAATGCCACACAACTCAAGATCCTTCTCGTATTGAACCACATGGGTTGTTTCATTTGTAGGTGTATTCCGAAGCAAGAGTTTCATTTGTAGGTGTATTCCGAAGCAAGAGTTTCATTTGTAGGTGTATTCCGAAGCAAGATTTTCAGTCCTGAGCTGTATATATTATGATATATATATATTATGCAGGACCCAAAAATTGTAAATTCACCGGATTTTTATGTTACATTAATTGTTCCAGTTTGTTAACGTATGCAATTGTTTGGCTTGATCATTATAGAACCGCCCTTGTGTTGCCGGACCCGAAAGGGGAGGAAAGAATAGCAACACTGTTTACCTTCCACGCATGTCGTAAAAGGCGACTAAGGAGGTTATGGGATGGAGGTGGCTGTCCCATCCCATATAGGGTCAGTGACCCAAAGCCATGCTGAAGTCGCATGTGTCAGGCCGAAAAGCACAGATATCACAGCAATGCTGTAAACCATGACACAACGCATTCCGTTCTCTGTACTACATCCTACTAATCTGCAGGAGTTTGAGAACGAACGCAGAAGAAGAAGATTATAGAACGGTTTTCCACATCTGCCAATTAATCCCACGATTCGACTACAGATTCTTATTGTTCACGTACATTAGTTTCCTGCTGAGTTCTGTCTAATACTGGGAATATAAAACAACAGGCGATCCTGCACCTTTGACACAAACGGGGGAAAGAAGTTCTTTAACCCTCAAGGAAACCAACCTCACAGTCAGAAAGATCTGGATAATATAAACTAAAGAAAATTAGAATTGTTTTTAATCAGTCGAATTTTATTATGTTTGCCAATTTATTATTTTGTTATCTTGTAACTACTTACGTTGTCATATATTATATGCCATTTAGTAAATGGGGGCAGAGTAAATGTGGATACCTCCGCCCTCCTTTTTTCCCATTGTTAAAAAAAAAATGTGACTGGTATTAATGTGAACGCAATCGTTCAGTCAACACATACGTTCAGTGAACACATAGATTCAGTGAACACATACGTTCAGTGAACACATACGTTCAGTGAACACATACGTTCAGTGAACACAGTGGAGATAATTGTTGTTACATTGAATATTCAAACTTGAGTACACAGTTTGAATTTATTGACAAATCGCATCTTTTTTTTTTGTAGATGCGGTTAGTCAAATACGGAAAAACCTTTTACTCTTGTTGCCGGGTGATTCTGTGCCGTTAGAACGGATTGGTTCAATTCCCAAGAATCTGGTCTCAATATTTTTTTATTTATCCTCTTACTTGCCAATTGAATTTACTTATATTGAATTTCCATTCTTTGAGCAATCATTTCAACATTGAACAGTCAACATACATTTATATGAATGATAATTTATCCGAGTGACATTTCTCTACAATGTCCTAGTGTTTTTTTAGAAATATATTTCTCTGGTATTGGGTGCTTGATGTTCGAAGGTCATAGCATTATGTGCTAGAACTCGTCTAGCCATTGTAGTTGGCTTCTGTCAAATTCACACATGTATTATATTGCCCTTCTTGTGCGCCATCAACCCAGACGGCTTCTGCCCATCTCGTGTATTATTAATACTCATTTTTGTATTATTACCTCTCATTGTTCCAACATTGGTATAGCACTCACCTTTGATCCATTACACGATACTGGAAAATACTGGGGATTGTAAGCTGTTCTTTCAACGGTCCATATGCTTCTATGTATCTTACCTTTGTGCAAGTCAAGTTTTCCTGACGCATTAGATCAGAGTTTAAAAGTGGTGGCAAAATAATGTACTCGGTGTGTGTGAATAAATAGCACTGTGGAGCATACTGAGGGCCATCGTATATTGTCATTGTTCCTGGTCAGACATCATTACTCTTAATATCAATAACAGTAACATTAATTATATGGACACTTGAAAGTCTTAAGGACAAGAATGTTGTTCGTCCAACACAAGTGATGATGACCATTTGTTACATCCACTTTTGAAAATTCAATTTTAGTTATGTCCTTGATTATGAGTTCATAGATGGCTAATGAGCCCTATTCGAGCTGTAAATGTCCTTGGACAGTTCGGACATGGAATAACGACTGTAGACGGATCTTGGTCTATCCGTGACTTTCTAGCTGCTCTCCTCTGTTGATCTGCTGCATTTCTCTTCTTTTCACAAGATGATGCGCTCTTTTTTATTTTAGAACGCCATGTAGATCTATTTTGTGCAAGTTCTTCCCATGTATCGTGGTCTATTTCAAAGACTTTCAGGGAGTTCTTTAACGAGTCCTTGTAGCGCTTCCTTTGGCCACCTTGAGATCGTATACCCTTCTCTAGCTCACCATAGAGAAGTATCTTTGGCAGACGATGGTCTGGCATACGCACCAAATGACCTGCCCAACGAATCTGTGTCTGAATCAGGATCGTGTCAATGCTTGGGATACCATCTCTATCAAGGACAGTGGTATCTGGAATTAAGGACAAGAATATTAACAGATTAATAACCACTAACTGTGCGAGTATAGGATGTTATAGTCATACAACAAATAATTACAAATGTACATCGCTATATTTGAAAATATTCCAGATATTTCTTTTCTTTTTTCCTGTATACCCCTTTATTGCTTGAAGCGTCAAGGGTAGAAGAGTTCTCTGGAAATGGCTTCTTGTGTGCTTCCTATATTTTTGTTTTCGTTGACTTTTTTTTTATTCCATCGTTTGCAAAGTCTGTCCCTGGATTTGTTTCTATCTTGTCTGTATATTAATTATTTTTGAAGGGCACTGTCTGATGGTAATCTGGAAGCATGCGAAAACAACTTAATCTGTTGTCTTCTGATGTAATCCAGAATTGACATTGTGTTTGTTAGTCTTCTGAAGTTTTCGCTCCTGATTCTGTCTTTTGTTACTCCGAGAATTCTACGTAGACAATTGATTTCTATTGTAACACGTTTTCTTCTGGATTATGTTGTTAGTGTCCATATTTGACAGCGGTAGCATAGTCATGGTATAATGATAGCTTTATATAGTGCAGTTTCTGTGTTCATGCTTACATATTTTTATATATTTGTTTATGTAAATAGGAGACATCTACCCCAAGATCCGGTATACTACGTTGCATCTATGTTGAATGTCTGTGGTACTTTTTCCCATTTGATGATATGATTCTTCCAAGATAACTGATTTATTTCACCTGTTTAGTTATTGAGTATCGATTAGAATAGTGGTGTTTCTTTATGTTTTTGCGATTGATATTACCTCGGTTTATCTGTGTTTATCTTCATGTTAAAGTCCCTACATATTGTGCGTAGTCTATTTATATGTTGTTTTAGTTGTTCTTTTGTTGTTACTATTATTGCTTGATCGTCTGCAAAAAGAAGTTGCTCAGGGGGTTCTTTATGTTGTCTTATTCATTAGTGTTGGAAATTGTACATATGCAATCGATATGTGTGAAGAATAACGAGGGAGATAAAACAAATCCGTGTTGTACGCCAGAGTGTATGTGGAATTTATCTGAAAGCCCAATACTAGTTATAACTGCATATAGATTGCCTGTGTAACTACTTCTACACAGGTTGATGAGATGTTGTGGAACCCCCATAATGTGATAGTATTTTTCAAAGTTAGTATCAATCTACTTTGTCGAAAGCTTGTTTTTTGGTCGACAAACGCGATATACGATTTGTTGTTGTTTCCAGTTGTTGTTTTTTCTGCCAATTGTCTGAGTGTAAAAATATCATCTGTATAGCTTTTGTTCTAACGGACTCCAATTTTGAAGGTTGCTATTCTTTGGCTCATGATTTCTTGTAATTTCCTTTCTAGAATTCTGCTGAAAATGTTTCCAATGTGAATTAGACTTCCATTTCTTAGATGTGAATTACCTTTTTACTTTGTACAATCTCGTTTCCTATTTTCTTCCAGATATGTATTATTACAGCGTTTATTCAGTCGTCTAGTGTTTCTTGTGTGTTCCATATTATATTAAACAGTCTATGAAACCATTTTATATCTACGGTTACTTTGATGAATTCGACATGTATGTTATCGGACCCTGCACCTTTATTTGATGGAGCTATTTATATGGCATTTTCTACTTATTTTCTACTACTGCTAGTAATATATTTGCTTCTAATTCTTCCCTTTGTATTGTTTAGTATCTTATCGTCCCCTAAATCTTGTAGATTTAGCTATTCTTTTAATACGATTTCCACCTTTCTATAATGTGTTTCTGGTCATTGATTGTCTTCACATTTTCATAATTTATTTTTTTGCTTGGTTAATAGTGATCTTCCCAGTTACTCATATTCTGAATTTTCGCGTACAATTTCTTGGCTGCTTGTTTATATTATGTACTTAATGGTTCGCAATTGTTTCAAGCTTTAGTTTTAATATTGCAGATACTGATATGAATTACGTCATTCTATTATTATGTAAATATCCTGAAAACCTCCTGTTATATATTGTAGAAATTTACGCAATTGTTATATTTTGAATATATCAGTAATAGTTTATGTAAATAATATAATGCTATCAGAGAAATATAAGGACAACTAGGGAGGGTTAACGCTCCCTATCAAAGTGTGATGCAATGTATTCTCTAAATTTTCTTTTTTCTTGCCTTGCTAGAATATGGCGTCCTTTAACTTTTAACTTCCAGGAAGTGATAAGCTACACTTCTCCGAATGACTGAAATATGGTCTTCTAAAGATCCGCTAAATGTCACAATCTAGTTTTCGAAGTTGATAATTAGATTTTGAACAAATTCCCCCCCCCCCTCGTCCTCCTTATAATCTGCGAGTTTGACTAAAACAAAGCGATCTATGTTCAAGTTCACAATTTACTTGAAGATCACGTTCCCAATATTCCAGTGTTGTACCAGCAGTAAGGATAACTTAATTTCTTAGTCTGCCATTGATACACCAGCAGTAAGGATAAATTAATTTCTTAATCTGCCAGTGATGCACCAACAGTACAGATAATTTAATTTCCTAGTCTGCCAATGATGCAAAAATAGTAAAGGCATATTGTAGATGTGATAGCTTACATGTAACATAAGCACATGTTGTCTTGACGTTGCCGCCCTTAACATGATATGATAGGTCATCGACTGAGAATGTTGAGAAATTGACATTCTCATTATGAACGAGATTACTGAAGGCTACACTGTGGCTAACCATGTAACTAACTATATTACTAGGTGATAGTAATATATCACCTATTACTAGTATCACATATTACTAGTATCACATATTACTAGTATCACATATTACTAGTATCACCTATTACTAGGTGATACACTAACTATATTACTAGGTGATATAAATAACCAAATTGTCAGAGGGTGTCCGACAAAGTGGATGGTGCCGCAGTAACCTAATGAACAAATAGTCAAGCAAAATGAATTAAACAGGTTACTAAAACACCGTGCCTATTAATAAAAATATTTAAAAAAGTATATATAAAAAAACATACAATAAAACTAAACAGGACAATTCTCCACTTATCGGCTCAAATTGAACCTTTTTCAAGACACAAACAACAGAAAACAACAAAATAAAAAACAAAATAGATGACTAGATTTCATCAAGCCCCGTTTCCATAGCGCAGGGAAAATCTAGTTGATGAAATCTAGTCATCTATTTTGTTTTTATTGTGTTGTTTTCTGTTGTTTGTCTCTTGAAAAAAGGTTCAATTTGAGCCGATACGTGGAGAATTGTCCTGTTTAGTTTTATTGTATGTTTTTGTATATATACTTTTTTATATATTTTTATTAATAGGCAAGGTAAGTGTTTTAGTAACCTGTTTAATTCATTTTGCTTGACTAGGTGATAGTTTATCACAATCTTTAGTATCTCATCACCCTTTACCATTGTTATGTTTTTGCACAGAAAAAAAGTGATTCAGTTGCTACCTAAAATTATAATGCTTACTTTTCCCGATCCCATCATAGAAACAATTTTGATGTGTTGATTCAGGATAGTTGTAAAAATCGACCTTTAATACTTGAAACATTTTCTGTTAGAATTATCCTCAACAGTGCAGTTGAAAATGATTTATATTCAATTTTAGAAATTCCTTTTCATATTAGTCTATTATTGATAGAGATTGTGCACATTTCAATCCATAATTCTTGTGTTCGAATATGAATTTCTCACTATGATTACTACATGATTAATGCATTGTCTCATATTCTGCAGAATCACATAGTACAAGTTCAAAGAGATCTTCAAATCTATTACTGATGTCACGAAATACTGGTTAAAACAGTAGTTACATTTTCGTATTTTTCTTACAAGGAAAAGTTTCAGAATTAAAAGAAAATAGAACAGGAGGTTTGAGAAAATTTTTGAACTTTAGGTAGAGATAATTCACATCGAATATGTTATTTATGAAATTGAAATTGATAATATACAGTCATTTTATATTATACAGTCAGGTATTATACAGTCAGTCAGTTAGAGAAATAAGTTTAAAATACCTCATTTTTTTACTTGCATTCCCTATAAAAATGTTTGTTTTCATAAGAAGTGTTATCAGAACCGTGTCGTTTTTTTTGTTCTATTTCCATGCAGCTATTCCTAGTTTTTTTTTTCTTTCCGTGCAACAATTCCTAGTTTGTTTTCACTTTCCATACATTTATACCTATGTTTTCTCTTTCCAAGGAGTTATTACTAGTTGTTTTCTATTTCCATGCAGCTATTCCTAGTTTAACAAAAATTTCTATGCAGTTATACTTAGTGTTTTCTCTTTCCATGCAGTTATTCTTCAATTTGTTTATCTTTCCATGAAGTCATTCCAAGTTTTTTTGTTTCTTTCCATGAAGTTACTACTAGTATTTTTTTTTCTTTCCATGAAGTTACTCCTAGTATTTTTACTTCCATGAAGTTACTCCAAGTATTTTCTTTTTCCATGAAGTTACTCCTAGTATTTTTCTCTTTCCATGAAGTTACTCCTAGTATTTTTCTCTTTCCATGAAGTTACTCCTAGTATTTTTTTTTCTTTCCATGAAGTTACTACTAGTATTTTTTTTCTTTTCATGAAGTTACTCCTAGTATTTTTCTCTTTCCATGAAGTTACTCCTAGTATTTTTCTCTTTCCATGAAGTTACTCCTAGTATTTTTCTCTTTTCATGAAGTTACTCCTAGTATTTTTCTCTTTCAATGAAGTTACTCCTAGTATTTTTCTCTTTCCATGAAGTTACTACTAGTATTTTTCTCTTTCCATGAAGTTACTCCTAGTATTTTTCTCTTTCCATGAAGTTACCCCTAGTATTTTTCTCTTTCCATGAAGTTACTCCTAGTATTTTTCTCTTTCCATGAAGTTACTCCTAGTATTTTTCTATTTCCATGAAGTTACTCCTAGTATTTTTCTCTTTCCATGAAGTTACTCCTAGTATTTTTCTCTTTCCATGAAGTTACTCCTAGTATTTTTATTTCTATGCAGTTACTCCTAGTATTTTCTCTTTCCATGAAGTTACTCCTAGTATTTTTCTCTTTCTATGAAGTTACTCCTAGTATTTTTTTTCTTTCCATGAAGTTACTCCAAGTATTTTTCTCTTTCCATGAAGTTACTCCTAGTATTTTTCTCTTTCCAAGAAGTTACTCCTAGTATTTTTCTCTTTCCATGAAGTTACTCCTATTATTTTTCTCTTTCCATGAAGTTACTCCTAGTATTTTTCTCTTTCCATGAAGTTACTCTTAGTATTTTTCGCTTTCCATGATGTTACTCCTAGTATTTTTCTCTTTTCATGAAGTTACTCCTAGTATTTTTCTCTTTCCATGAAGTTACTCCTAGTATTTTTCTCTTTCCATGAAGTTACTCCTAGTATTTTTCTATTTCCATGAAGTTACTCCTAGTATTTTTCTATTTCCATGAAGTTACTCCTAGTATTTTCTCTTTCCATGAAGTTACTCCTAGTATTTTTCTCTTTCTATGAAGTTATTCCTATTTTTCTAAATGAATGTCCACATATTAATGGCATAAATTATGTTTTCTAGTTGCTTGTTCATTATCCATGTTTATGAAGCATACATTAATGTAGAGCCACAATAACCTAGCTTGTATAATTAATGTAGCACTTTATAATTCTTATTTTCCGTTTTTTTTTCGTATGACATTTGTTTACATGTTAATATTTTAACCATATCATCTAAAGTACTTTTAGCGAACCATCTGATCCACCTAACTGCTTTACGTTCAATTAAATGAGAAAATTAATTACATCTAAATAAATGATAAACATTATAATATACTACCATCTGTTTTATATTAACTCATGACTCAGAAATATGGACAATGAACAAACATGTGCACGACAGAAATGATGCATATGAGATGTGGATATATAGATTAGGAAGAACTTCATGAGAAGAAAAGAAAACGAAGAAAGATTATAACAACACTTCGCTTGAGAAAGAACTATTAAATGAAATATAGTTAATACAAATAAATGATATTTTATAAATTAAAAGAGAATAATTGAGGCTAAAGTGGAATGAGAGGCGAATAGATTGTAGGCAGAGACACAGGTAATAGATACATCACGAGTTATACATATTGCACTCTTGCAGATTGCGCCACGAAGACTACGAACATGGGCTGTTGGAGGTATATTTCAGCCGAAATCGAGTTGCCGAAACATCACTTTAAAATGATGATTTTACGGGTAATTTCTGTTTTACAACTACTATCATTTGTGATAGTGTATACAAGATATTGGTAACCATCTACGTGTTATAGTATCTCTCAATGTATTTTGATTGTGATCGCCTGTTTCTCTGTGACTTTGCTGATTCTCAATTTTCATTTCTTTTTATGGTGATTGGTTCTTATGGTCCATATTTTCTACTTAATCGATTTCTTAATCTATCGAATTTATTTCTTATTCTTGAAGTTCCTGTTCACTTTCTGCTAAGAGGGACAGTGCCATCCACGTATCAGAGATTGGCATGCTCATCTTTTATAGTGTTGTGGAATTTCTTTTATATTTAAAAAAAATAATTTATATACAGATGTTAGTCTTGATGGTAAAATACAATCTGGTCTTGCACATCATTGTGTTTCTAAATAATGTGACTAGCTGTTTTAGTGACAACCTCTTATGTGGTGGTCACCTGACGGTAAAAAACAGAAGACCTAAAACAACCCTTAAAAAACCATTCTTAAAGAAGGGGAATTAATAGGCTGTAAGACCATCCAGGAACTAAAGCTGCAGGCAGCGGACCGCATCATATGGAGAACTAAAACCTATGCCATATGTGTCGCTTGCGGCACGAAAGGAACAAATTAACTGTTTTAGTGAAACATACTTCCTTAGCACATCGCCATGTGGAAGGCAGAAAGAACAAGCAAAATAGGTCGCCTAAAAGAAACTCTAAGAAGAGTAATCAACAAAGAAAAATCTTTTTTTTTTCATTAGCAGTACACATGAACTACAGAAACTTGTATCATTAGCAGTACACAAGAACTACAGAAACTTGTATCATTAGCAGTACACAAGAACTACAGAAACTTGTATCATTAGCAGTACACATGAACTAAAGAAACGTGTATCATTAGCAGTACACAAGAACTACAGAAACTTCTATCATTAACAGTACACAAGAACTACAGAGACTTGTATCATTAGCAGTACACAAGAAATACAGAAACTTGTATCATTAGCAGTACACAAGAACTACAGAAACTTGTATCGAAACGACCACCATGGAAGTAACGGAATATTTCCATATGTACCATCTGTAGTTCAATGCCTGATTCACTTCCTTTCAATCCCTTAGTCCCCAAATAGAAATACACTTTATTATAGTACAACAATAAACTCGTTAATAAAACAAGAGTCAGTAAAGTGGGTATCGGTATGAGTAAATGGAATCCGACGTCTTGTCCTTGATATCATGTAATCAACATTGTATACCGTCTGCCAATCCAGAGCTAACTGTTTTCCTATGAATTGCATATGTGGTTTGTGTTATGTACTACAATAGTTTGGCAATATCTTCTTCTTCTGCAGCGTTCATTCTCAAACTCCTGCTTAATTCTCTTGTAGCAGGACCATTGTGCTACTAGATTTCCAGCAGGATGTAGTCCAGAGAATGGAAATGTGTTGTGTCGCCGTTTTATTTGCGCAAATGACCCGACACATCCGTCTTCAGTGATGACAATATCAAATGTTATGACGACCTAGAGAAAGCCATAATGGAGGGAATGATGGAAGGTTGAAGAATAAGTGGCAGGACAAGTAGAAGATAGGCGCAAGATATCGAAGACCACCTGAATATAACAATAACAGAAGCAGGGAGATTGTCCCAAGATAGACAGACATTTCGAAAGGCTGTGATGACTGAAACATCCTGTTCAGGATATGCTACATGATGATGATGATGGCGGTTATGTAGTGTATATCTCAGTCTTATGTGTGTTTCGTCGCTATGGTAACATTCCAATGATCGTGCCATCAAAAGCTACTTTTATACTTGCACATAATTAATGAATACCAGTATTGGAACACATCAAAGGACAACATATCAAGTGGTTTTCACACACTTCTAGACACGGACAGCATGCCAGAGATGGCCATGATACATAGACATCACGGCTATAAGGCCAGAGGCAGACCATGTAAAAGATGGATCACAGACATCAAATAAGCCACATGAACAAGCTCACAGACAGTACACAAGAAGGCCATCTCCAGAGAAATGTTCTACCCCTGACGCAGCAAGGCAAACAAGGGCCACAGCGTATAGATATATAGATAGACATAATTGCAATGACATGCACGTGTTTGTGGTACGGTGATGTGGTTTGTGGTAAGGAGAGAGTAGGTTGTTATGGATATAATGTTTATATCTGAACTGATAACACGGGATAAGGGTCAGTACTATTCGTTATTAAACTTCTGTTGAATATAACCTCAAACATTGATGATTCATATATTTTACGATGTAGGTATATCATCAGATGTTGTGCTAACTTACCAGTGCAATCATGCAATATTTCTCGAATCTTTAATCATGATCGTTGTTGACTTTTTGCATTACACTGTTACAAACTATCTCATAGTATGTTTTATTTATTATATTAATGTATGTATATATGTATATATATATATATATATATATATATATATATATATATATATATATATATATATATATATATATATATATATATATATATATATATATATATATATGTATATTAGGTGGAGTTTCAAAACTATTGGAATCTTTGTAGCACAGTGAGAAGTGTGTTTAAATTCCATCCGCATATATAATAAACATTATGTATACACATCGACATCAACTGGGGAAAATTAGCTACTGTGGCTATACGTAGAGTATACACATCGACATGTTAGTTAGTTAGTTAGTTAGTTAGTTAGTTAGTTAGTTAGTTAGTTAGTTAGTTAGTTAGTTAGTTAGTTAGTTAGTTAGTTAGTTAGTTAGTTAGTTAGTTAGTTAGTTAGTTAGTTAGTTAGTTAGTCGTCGGATCATCATCACTGCAAACTGGACACGTCCATAGTTGCTCCGATCTCTCCTTGAGTGTATCCGCCATCACAATTCTGCTGACAGTACCGGTCCTATGCTGGTTGACCATCATTCTTCTGCGCCCTCCAAAATTTTCACCTCTAGCAACACGGCATCTCAATCCCTGATCTTTAATCCTAGCCATTGAAAAGGAATCATCATCCACATTAGTCTCACTCTCGCGTGTTATATCTCTTAAGGAGTTCAAAACGTCAGCGCGATCCATTGCCCCATCGCCCTTTGCCACAATCGCACACGATGCCAGTTGATCCGCTCTTTCATTGCCTCGAACGCCCACATGTCCCGGCACGAAAATAAATGTAACCGCTTTCAAGCTCGCATTTCTCAAGGCCTCAATCCACTGTTCGCGAAGGAGACCCACTTGTACCTTCTTAATCATACTCATAGAGTCACTCAAGATGCAGACCTGCGTTACTTTCTGTGTGCGTAGCCACTCAAATGCCTTGGTCACCGCCATAGTCTCCATGGTCATACTACTCGTAGTGAGCGCAAAGGCACCACTTTCCTCCTTGATCGTTTTACCTGCGCACTGAGCTGTAAAGGCCCAAGCACTGCGAACATGCCTAATTACAGATCCATCAGTGTATATAATCACATCCCCCTCTTTGGTATTCTCACTGATTAAAGCCTGCACTTCTTTCTCCACAGCTGTGGGACACCATTCTCTGCATTCCCTGCTAAGTGATATTACTACTCTCAAACAAGTTTCGAAATCTGTGGGTAGACCTATCCATTCCGCACCAGTTGCCACATCCTGTAATCTGCACACGCATTGTATTACATCCTCAGCACGTCCCATCCACGACCTTCCTCTCTTGAGTCTGCTGCCTTTAACTTTCTGTATTTCGGAATGCAACGGGTGTTCCTTATCTGCATGTATTTGAAGGTACGCCCGTGCACGGCAATACTGTAATCTATGCTCAGCTGTTGGGCAGTCAAGTAGGTATCGCATAGCTCTTGTCGATGTGTCTCTTGTGCATCCAAGAATGATACGCATTGCTGCATTCTGGACTCTATCCAGTCTTTTGATCTGAGTTTGGCTAAGAGTCAGAATTGCCAGTGCATATTCCACCACAGCCACAACCAAACCCTGGTACAAAAGAAATAACAATCTTTGCTCACACTGCGCAGCAGCCATAACCTTCATTGCTGCTAAGCCTTTGCCTGCCCTTATGATAATTTGGTCAACATGTTCCCTGAAACTCAGGCTTCTGTCAAAAAACACACCCAGATATCTCATTGTGCTAGTTCTTTCTAAACTTTTCCCGGACAACGAAACTTGTGGCATGGGTGTCTTTACCATGTGATTGTTCAAGGAAAACCACGTCACGAATGCCTTAGACGGATTAACCACTGCTCCCGTATCTCGACACCAATTTGTCAGTCTGTCCAGCTCCTTCTGTAGTTCCACGACGCACTCTTCTCGATTTCTGCCCTGTCTATACACCAGGATATCATCGGCATATGACATCGTTCTGCCAACACCTGTGATTTGATTGCCAGCGATATGTACTGTGTATACATTGAAAAGTACAGGAGATAGAGGCGATCCCTGTGGCAGGCCAGGGCTAATAACCGTTGGTGTAGATATCCAGTTACCACACTTAAGAACTACAACCCTGTGCATCAGGGCGGCGCCAACCCAACGCACGACAAAAGGATTAACTGCAAGATTTAACAGCTGGTGCATCAAGATATCCAAGGACACCCTATTGTACGCATCCTCAAGGTCTATTGCGACCGCACATGTCTCCATGCGCGAATCGAACCCCTCAAAAACATCCTGCGCAAATATGGCTGCATTCTGCCATGTCTTCTTTCCTCGACGATATCCTCCTAACAATGTTGGTAAACACTTATTTCTTTCAAGATAACACGATACCTTCCGGGCCACAATTTTTTCCAAAAGCTTGCCAATCGTATTCTGCATAGTTATTATTCTGTAGCCATGTATCCTGGTGTGGTCCTTCCCAGGTTTGTGTAGTGGAACTAAATTGCCGTGCAACCAGTCTTCTTTCACTGTGCCCTTTAGAAGGCTATTATTGAACATGTCCGCCAACTCTCCCAACTCCTCATCCGTTCTTCGACTAATGTCATCGTATCTAATGCCATCTGGCCCTGTTGCTGTATTTTTTGTACTTTTCAGTGCCTTCCTGATTTCTTCAACTGTGATTAGCATATGGTTTTCCATGCTCAAGTTCTTACACGTGTCTGTGAGCGTTTTCTTGATTTCTTGATATGCCTCCACATTTCTCTGACCAATTTGTGCGGTGTAGTGTGCCAGCAATGCCGCACCTTTTGTCTCGTCCGTCTTCTGCCAGACGGTATCGTCGCTCTGGAAATCGGCAATAGTCACGCGTCTTGTCAGGCCATTCATGGATTTGTGTAACCGCCAGAACAATTTTAGTGACTTTTCGCGTGTGATCTCTTTGCAAAATTCGTCCCATTTTGACGCCTTTGCTGACTTTGCAATATCTTTGAATGTGTGGACTAAGATATCTTTCTTCCGTTTCCATTGTGCGACCTCCATGGGCAGAGCAGCAGTTTCCGTGCCTTTTGCCATAGTGATACTGCTTTCCGTTTCTCGCTCCATGCCCTTTGAACCTCTTCGTTCCACCAGGGGGGCCTATCCCACACCAGATACACATCGACATCAACTAAGGAAACTGAACTTCCATGGCTCTACCTAGTGTATACAAATCGACATCAACTGGGGAAACCGAACTACTGCTCTACCAAGACTGTAATGGAGTTTTTTTTAATAATCAATATACCAATAAAATATCCCATGGTAGCTTGTAATGTACACACAATGTCGACATGTGTGGTACACACCTACACCTAACAGTAGACTGTAGAGAATATTTCAGCATTGTTTGTATTGTAAATTGTACGACTAAACCCAGGTGTGTGTGTTTGTGTGTACCTTTATTTATGAGCGTATGTGATTCACATTGCCTATATGCCCTGTAAAGGATCGAAGTGGGTCAGTGGGTTAAGATAATTTGGTGGGTGTATGAGCAAAAAGCCAATGTTAGACCAATTATTTCTAATCTTCCTACTGGTGACTTAAAACATTCGGCAGTAGTTTCACATGTTCTCTGCAATTACCTGTACACCAAACCGGTATTTATTTACGTTAATAATGCAATAAATTGCACAATTAAATTGCCTAGTCCTGATATCTTGCAGCTTTTTTACCATATAAAAACTTCGTCCTCGTTCTGTGAACATCAAATTTGTCTTGTCTTAATCAAGACTCATAACAAAAATCGAAAACTTGTTTGCTGTCGAAACGAAATACATGCATGAAGTTAATTTAGTTAGTTTACAGAGCGAGATAACTACAATAGTTATACTCATTTCTTGTGCAAAAAGTTAGAAGTGAATGTTGAAATATGTACTGTGAGTTTTAGTCGCATCATTAAAACAACATTTCTTCTCACCTGTACAATCCCACAACCTATAATTAGCAGATAATGGCTGTCTGAAATGAAAATAAATATTCATTGTTTATCATATCAAGTCTTCCGTAAGTATGTGAATCAGGACAAGTCTGTGGAAGTAAGGGTAAACAGTTAAAAACAATATATGTCAGAACTCGTAAGTAAGTAAAACTACATTTTAGCATATGGACGTTTATTTGTAGACTAAAAACATAGTAAGAAAATTGTGTGACCCGTTCTGAGACACTCGTTTGTCCGGTGTATTACATGGATGAGCTGCCCTGGTAATGCAGAGGTCAGAGGCTACGAAAGAGCAGACACATTGGCTGGAAATGTTGTTATTGATTCCGCTGTACTGAGAAGAATTATGGCTGGCGTAATTAAGTCAGTCAGATATGTGAAACAGAACGAATACATTGAGTCTGAGGTTGATAACCTATAGAAGGGAACAGGGCGAGGGAAGAGAAAATGTCTCATCTCTGGAAAGATTAAATCAGAAGATTAAGCAATCAGCGTTTCACTAGGACTTTCAGTGAGAACATTTGTGTGTGTGACTGTTCGAAAAGAAACTTTGACTCAGAAGATTCGATCATCTTCTAAACTGTGTGAACTGTTGCACAAATGAAATCCAAAAGTTAAACTAGCATCATACATTTCCTTAGACGTTTCTATGTAATGTGTAATGATGGCGCTCAAGTAAATGTGCGCAATATTCACCATCTTCATTTATATGGTCAGTCTTTCTATGTATTGTACGTTAAGCTATGTGCTTTCATTTTTACCACGTCGTGATTGTGTAACTATGACCGACTACAGTATCATACAACCTTCAAAAAGTATTCATTTGTTTATTAAATTCATATTCAATGTCAAACACACAAAGTATAATCATAGTAACCAGTAAAATCACGGAAATAGTTGATTGAGTCATCAAGAAGGCTGATTTTCCGATTAGCCAGTACGTCTTATATGGTAGACGGTCATGCTTTTTAAAAATAAATTTGGGAATTACCGCTGGACTGAGTATAATTAAGGGATTTCCCATAGCGGTGCAGCACACTGAAGGAGAGCACACTGAAGGAGAGCACACTGAAGGAGAGCACACTGAAGGAGAGCACACTGAAGGAGAGCACACTGAAGCCGTAGAGTTGACTTCCAATCCCATAGACGATATAAGTAATCTAAAGCCGCACTGAACACGACTGTGGCACATCGAAAGTCATATATCGCAACATAGCTATAAACCATGACATAAAACATGATTTACTTGAATTAAACCAGTTTTTCTGCTGGAAATGTGTGAGACCGAACGCATAAACAGAAGTTAGGCCATACACAGTTGTATTGTTGACAGACGTCCTAGTGATTTGTTGGGAGGTGAACTACCGCTCTGTTGCCAGGTGACCTACTGATCTGGTGGCAGGCGAACTACTGCTTTGTTGGAAGGTGAACTACTGCTCTGTTTGCAGGTGACCTACTGATCTGGTGGCAGGCGAACTACTGCTTTGTTGGAAGGTGAACTACCGCTCTCTTGGCAGGTGAACTACTGATCTGTTGGCAGGTGAACTATTACTATGTTGGCAGGTGAACTACCGCTCTCTTGGCAGGTGAATTACTGATATGTTGTCAGATGAACTACTGCTCTAATAGCAGGTGAACTACTGCTCTAATAGCAGGTGAACTACTGCTCTCTTGGCAGGTGAACTACTGATCTGTTGTCAGGTGAACTATTACTATGTTGGCAGGTGACCTACTGATGTGGTGGCAGGCGAACTACTGCTCTGTTGGCAGTCGAACTACTACTCTGTTGGAAGGTGAACTACTGCTCAGTTGGCAGGTGAACTACCGCTCTCTTGGCAGGTGAACTACTGATCTGTTGGCAGGTGAACTATTACTATGTTGGCAGGTGAACTACTGATCTGTTGTCAGATGAACTACTGCTCTATTTGCAGGTGAACTACTGCTCTAATAGCAGGTGAACTACTGCTCTGTTGGCAGGTGAACTACTGCTCTGTCGGCAGGTGAACTACTGCTCTGTCGGCAGATGAACTACTGCTCTATTTGCAGGTGAACTACTGCTCTAATAGCAGGTGAACTACTGCTCTATTTGCAGGTGAACTACTGCTCTAATAGCAGGTGAACTACTGCTCTATTTGCAGGTGAACTACTGCTCTAATAGCAGGTGAACTACTGCTCTGTCGGCAGATGAACTACTGCTCTACTGGCAGGTGAACTACTGCTCTGTCGGCAGATGAACTACTGCTCTATTTGCAGGTGAACCACTGCTCTATTTGCAGGTGAACTACTGCTCTAATAGCAGGTGAACTACTGCTCTATTTGCAGGTGAACTACTGCTCTGTCGGCAGGTGAACTACTGCTCTGTCGGCAGGTGAACTACTGCTCTGTCGGCAGGTGAACTACTGCTCTGTCGGTTGGTGAACTACTGCTCTATTTGCAGGTGAACTACTGCTCTAATAGCAGGTGAACTACTGCTCTATTTGCAGGTGAACTACTGCTCTAATAGCAGGTGAACTACTGCTCTGTTGGCAGGTGAACTACTGATCTTTTGTCAGATGAACTACTGCTCTAATAGCAGGTGAACTATTGCTCTGTCGGCAGATGCACTACTGCTCTACTGGCAGGCGAACTACTGCTCTGTTGGCAGGTGAACTACTGATCTGTTGTCAGATGAACTACTGCTCTAATAGCAGGTGAACTACTGCTCTAATAGCAGGTGAACTACTGCTCTGTTGGCAGGCGAACTACTGCTCTGTTGGCAGGTGAATTACTGCTCTGTTGGCAGGTGAACTACTGCTCTGTTGGCAGGTGAACTACTGCTCTGTTGGCAGGTGAACTACTGCTCTGTTGGCAGGCGAACTACTGCTCTGTTGGCAGGTGAACTACTGCTCTGTTGGCAGGTGAACTACTGCTCTGTTGGCAGGTGAACTACTGCTCTAATAGCAGGTGAACTACTGCTCTGTTGGCAGGTGAACTACTGCTCTGTTGGCATGCTAACTACTGCTCTGTTGGCAGGTGAACTACTGCTCTGTTGGCAGGTGAATTACTGCTCTGTTGGCAGGTGAACTACTGCTCTAATAGCAGGTGAACTACTGCTCTGTTGGCAGGCGAACTACTGCTCTGTTGGCAGGTGAACTACTGCTCTGTTGGCAGGTGAACTACTGCTCTGTTGGCAGGTGAACTACTGCTCTGTTGGCAGGTGAACTACTGCTCTGTTGGCAGGCGAACTACTGCTCTGTTGGCAGGTGAACTACTGCTCTGTTGGCAGGTGAACTACTTCTCTAATAGCAGGTGAACTACTGCTCTGTTGGCAGGCGAACTACTGCTCTAATAGCAGGTGAACTACTGCTCTAATAGCAGGTGAACTACTGCTCTGTTGGCAGGCGAACTACTGCTCTGTTGGCAGGTGAACTATTGCTCTGTTGGCAGGTGAACTACTGCTCTGTTGGCAGGTGAACTACTGCTCTAATAGCAGGTGAACTACTGCTCTGTCGGCAGATGAACTACTGCTCTACTGGCAGGTGAACTACTGCTCTGTCGGCAGATGAACTACTGCTCTGTTGGCAGGTGAACTACTGCTCTGTTGGCAGGTGAACTACTGCTCTAATAGCAGGTGAACTACTGCTCTGTTGGCAGGTGAACTACTGCTCTGTTGGCAGGCGAACTACTGCTCTGTTGGCAGGTGAACTACTGCTCTGTTGGCAGGTGAACTACTGCTCTGTTGGCAGGTGAACTACTGCTCTAATAGCAGGTGAACTACTGCTCTGTTGGCAGGTGAACTACTGCTCTGTTGGCAGGTGAACTACTGCTCTGTTGGCAGGTGAACTACTGCTCTGTTGGCAGGTGAACTACTGCTCTGTTGGCAGGTGAACTACTGCTCTAATAGCAGGTGAACTACTGCTCTACTGGCAGGTGAACTACTGCTCTAATAGCAGGTGAACTACTGCTCTAATAGCAGATGAACTACTGCTCTACTGGCAGGTGAACTACTGCTCTAATAGCAGGTGAACTACTGCTCTGTCGGCAGATGAACTACTGCTCTGTTGGCAGGAGAACTACTGCTCTGTTGGCAGGTGAACTACTGCTCTGTTGGCAGTCGAACTACTGCTATGTTGGCAGGTGAACTACTGCTCTGTTGGCAGGTGAACTACTGCTTTGTTGGCAGGTGAACTACTGCTCTGTTGGCAGGTGAAATCCTGCTCTGTTGGCAGGTGAACTACTGCTCTAATAGCAGGTGAACTACTGCTCTGTTGGCAGGTGAACTACTGCTCTGTTGGCAGGCGAACTACTGCTCTGTTGGCAGGTGAACTACTGCTCTGTTGGCAGGTGAACTACTGCTCTGTTGGCAGGTGAACTACTGCTCTAATAGCAGGTGAACTACTGCTCTGTTGGCAGGTGAACTACTGCTCTGTTGGCAGGTGAACTACTGCTCTGTTGGCAGGTGAACTACTGCTCTGTTGGCAGGTGAACTACTGCTCTGTTGGCAGGAGAACTACTGCTCTAATAGCAGGTGAACTACTGCTCTACTGGCAGGTGAACTACTGCTCTAATAGCAGGTGAACTACTGCTCTAATAGCAGGTGAACTACTGCTCTACTGGCAGGTGACCTACTGCTCTAATAGCAGGTGAACTACTGCTCTAATAGCAGGTGAACTACTGCTCTAATAGCAGGTGAACTACTGCTCTGTTGGCAGGTGAACTACTGCTCTACTGGCAGGTGAACTACTGCTCTGTTGGCAGGCGAACTACTGCTCTGTTGGCAGGCGAACTACTGCTCTGTTGGCAGGCGAACTACTGCTATGTTGGCAGCTGAGCTATTGCTATGTTGGCATGAAACATCAATATTACAACAATCATACACGACAGGTAAGCTAGAGCACGAAAGATCAATATATGTGTACAACAATTATACAAGACACGTAACCTAGAACATAAAATATCAATATATATTTGTACAACAATCATACAAGACAGGTAAGCAATAACACCAAAGATCAATATTTTTCTACAACAATCATACAAGACAGGTAAGCTAGAGCACCAAACATCAATATGTTTCTACAACAATCATACACCACAGGTAAGCTAGAATATAAAATATCAATATATTTCTACACCAATCATACAAGACAGGTAATCTAGAATATAAAATATCAATATATTTCTACACCAATCATACAAGACAGGTAAGCTAGAATGTAAAATAACAATATGTTTCTACAACAATCATACACCACAGGTAGCCTAGAACACCAAAGATCAATATATTTCTACAATAATCATACAAGACAGGTAAGCTAGAGCTCCAAAGATCAATATATTTGTACAACAATTATACAAGACACGTAACCTAGAACATAAAATATCAATATATATTTGTACAACAATCATACAAGACAGGTAAGCTATAACACCAAAGATCAATATATTTCTACACCAATCATACAAGACAGGTAAGCTAGAATATAAAATATCAATATATTTCTACAATAATCATACAAGACAGGTAAGCTATAACACCAAAGATCAATATATTTCTACACCAATCATACAAGACAGGTAAGCTAGAATATAAAATATCAATATATTTCTACACCAATCATACAAGACAGGTAAGCTAGAATGTAAAATAACAATATATTTCTACACCAATCATACAAGACAGGTAAGCTAGAATGTAAAATAACAATATATTTCTACACCAATCATACAAGACAGGTAAGCTAGAATGTAAAATAACAATATATTTCTACAAAAATCATGCACAAAAAATTGTGATCTTAATCGAACATGTACATAGAAGAACATTACGTCCCCCCCCCCATTTCTTTATAGAAATTGTAACGAAAGAATGATCACTCTGAATAATTACGTCAAACAATCTATTACAAATATATTTTTCCTGGAAAATTATGCAAGAACTACGTTATTCGTTTCATAGTCATAATAGAAATTGAACCTTGGTTCACATGCATACATACAATAGAAATAATGACATGTGATGACAAAATGAACATATGCAATAGGACTTGAAGTGTAATCAATATATCTTGTGTATCATGTGACGTGTTCTCTACAGAACGTTGTCTTCACAATAAACTCCACGAACCTCTCTGTGTTTTGGTTCGTGCGACTTGCATTTTCCAAAGACGTATTCATGTTATTTTTACTATTGTCAGTTCATCCTCTTCTTGGTCTGATATCTTTCATCCCAAACGTTGCTCTGCTCTCCAATATTTGTCTTTCTAAACAGTCTTGACTCTTTATATGTACAAACATGTGAAGTTATTTTTTTTAACTATTGTGTTTAGTAACCAACACTCTGACACATTCAATTTATTTATAATATCTGAGTTTCTCATTTTTTTTCTTTTCATGATATTCTTAGTATCTTTCTGAAGCAATTCATCTCAAAGGCATTATTGTTTTTGCCGATGTTTTACTCAGGATCCATATTTCACATCCGTATGTTACAACAGGAGAAACAAATGTTTGTAGCATATTTTATGTATTCAATGTTTCGTTTCTATTCTGTTGTTTTTCCATACGTTTTTCAATCACATTTTTTTACAATATGTCATTGCAAATCTCTTGTTTATTTCCATCATGCACTCGCTGCACTGTTAATTTTTTTCTCGCAAGTATTCGAATATTTCCACACACTCTATTTTAGTATTATCTATTATGATTTTTGATATTTGTTAGCATGATTTTTTTAGCATTTAAATACAACACAACAGAAACGAAACTGCGAATGCGACGAACTGTTATTTTTCCAGTTGCGACATATGGCGGTGAAACATGGATCCTAAGTAAAATAGCAGCAAAGAAGATCAACTCCTTTGAGATGAAATGCTACAGAAATATACTGAGAATGTCATTGAATGAAAAAAAAGAGAAACAAAGATATTATAAAGACATTGAAGATGCAGAAGTGTTGGTTACTAAACACAACAGCAAAACGATACACCTGTTTGGTCATATAAAGAGACACAACTGTTTAGAAAGACACATAGTGGAGAGCAGAGTACCTTGTAGGAGGAGTAAGGCATACCAAGACGACAATGGACTGACGACAGTTGTATGTCCACATGATAACATGAATATGTTGTTGGAAAATTCAAGCCGTATGGACCATGAGAGAGAAGGGCTCAGAGTGTTAATTGGGAAGACAACTTTCTGGAGAGAAAGCACCACGACAGTAATCAATGAGAGTTGAAATTCACTTCTAATCCACATTGCATATTGTAAAATAATGTTGATATACGGTTTAATATCGAAACCTCAAAATGTATTCCGCATAGTATAACATCAATAAATACATTATCAGAAATATTATGTACATAGAGTCCTGCAATTTTCTGTCTGCTCCTCTGCTATTTATGGCAGACTTTGTCCAATTTTAGTACATTATGAGTCAGAGTAGTTTCAAATCCATCAATATACATTTATGGTACCCACATTCCAGCACTCTGCAAATAATATGTGCTTCAGGAAGACTACAAAATGCGCTTGTAGTCATTATTTCAATGTCTAATAGCCTTCTCTGACAGCCCTCTACAGTAAACAGTCAATAAATCATACATTATAACTGCGTGATACTACTTATTACATCACACATTATAACTGGGTGATACTACTTATTATATCACACATTATAACTATGTGATAATACTTATTATATCACACATTATAACTGGGTGATACTACTTATTATATCACACATTATAACTATGTGATAATACTTATTATATCATACATTATAACTGGGTGATAATACTTATTATATCACACATTATAACTGGGTGATACTGCGTATTACATCACACATTATAACTGGGTAATACTATGTAGTACAACATACATTATAGCATGATGCTAGTAAATCATACATCACACATTATAACTGGATGATACTAATTCATGCATCACACAGTATGACTGGATGATACTAATTCATGCATCACACAATATGACTGGATGATACCACTTCCATTTGTCCCTTCTAAGAAACACAAAACGCCATATATACATTAGAAACTTTGAAAGATCACTAGAAGTTCAGAAAGATATATACGTTTGCTTTATTGATTACACCAAAGTAAAAAATTCGACAAAGTAAAAAATGACTAGATTATCAAAATGCTAGAAGATATTACTATGAACAGTAAAGATCTTAGAATTGGGCGCAATATATACTGGCAACAAGAAGCAGCCATGAAGATGGATACTATAACTGGGAAGTATACAAAAAAAAAAAAGGTGTACATCACGGGTGTTTATTGTCACCAGATTCACTTTTTCTTTACAGCGAGAATATCTTGACATCAATTAAGATTATACCAGAATTAAAATAGGAGGACACAATATCAATAACCTATGATATGTAGATAATAATGTGTTGATAGCAGAAAGTCCAGAACGTCTCCAAGATCTGTTAAACAGGACGGTGATAAAAAGTGAACAAAAAGGTCTTAGTTTTAAAATATAAAAGACAGAGACAATGATATTATCAGAAAATAATACCCCACCAAATAAAAAATAGTATTAAATGATAAAAACTTAAAACAGGTGAATAGTTTCAAATATTTAGGAACATTAATAACTTCAGATGGTAAATGCAAGAACGAAATTGTAAGCAAAATAGTACAAGCAAAAGCATCTTTCCATAGAATGAAAAATATCCTGTGCAACAACACCATATATATGGATACTAGAAAACGCGTCCTCAAATGCTACATTGAACCAATACTACTCCATGGAAGTGAAGCATGGGCAATAAATAAGACATCATAGAAATCATTGGAGGCAGCGGAAATGTAGTTTATTCGAAGAATGTTACGCATCCCTTGGACATCAAAGATTACTAATGAAGAATGTCTTAGAAGGATGAATGTGAAACGATGCATCATTGATAATATAAGACAACGACAGTGAACATTTATTGGTGGTGGTGGTTGTGATGTTCCTCCTTCGCAAGCGGAGATGAGCATGGCATGAAAAACAAATTAATGCGATGACCAAAAAAAAAACTATAATAACAATAAACTGGCAGTTGTCTAATTTGGCTTGTGAGTTAAGAACGTTTTGTCGGCACATAATAAGAAGATGAGGCATTGAGAATGTAGTGACAACAGGAAATATAGAAGGGAAAAGAGCAAGGGGACGACGAGAGAAAAGATATTGGACAGTTGATTGAATTGCTTCGAATGACGACATCAACAGAGATGATGACATATATGAGAGATGGATGTACATGAAGAAATATGATCACCAACGCCATTCGCACGGCACTTGATGATGATGATGATGTGCTGGATGGGAGAGCCAACTACACCTCACAACATCCTTAGTCTCATCTTGCAATATGCATGGGAGGTAAACAGCGATGTTATTTTTTGTTCCCTTTCATGTCCCAGATACCACACGGAAGTTGTAACCAACATTTCAATACATTCTGTTCTTCGACCTACATCCTAACTAACAAGTATGTTTGTGAGAAGAAACAGAAAGAAATAAGTAACTGACATACACAAAACATGGTAATCTTTAGTCAGATTAGGTATTATTGAAATATTGATATCAAATATGATGCAATCATTTCGTGTTGTATTCCCAGACAGCAAGGAAGTACATCTCACATGTATTCAAGATTTTCTTCAAGTATCAATCACCCTGTAGATATACATCTAGAGGTAGTCATTATCTTTCGTGTAACTGTCATGTTTTTTAGACAATCTTGAAGGCAGACATAGATTTCTTCTGGACTTGGCTTGTTACTTTGAGATTACAACACGCGAATAGTTGAATATATCAGTTCAATATTTGGAATTCTATCTTCACAGTTTTCTTTGTGTTTAGCTATGAAGTTTTCTTTATGTTCGCTTCGCATTTTCTTTATGTTAGCTTAAACGTTTTAGTTCTGTTAGTTGCCAAGTTTTCGTTATGATAGCTTCAATGTTTTCTTTATTTTAACTTTGAAGTTTCCTATATGCTAGCTTTATACTTTTCTTTATGCTAGCTTCAATGTTTTCTTTATGCTAGCTTCAATGTTTTCTTTATGCTAGCTTGAATGTTTTCTTTATGCTAGCTTCATGTTTTCTTTATGCTAGCTTCAATGTTTTCTTTATGCTAGCTTCAATGTTTTCTTTATGCTAGCTTCAATGTTTTCTTTATGCTAGCTTTAACATTTTCTTTCTGTGATGATGTAATGTTAAGTGTAACAGGTTGTAACAAGTACCAACTAACATAAAGACAACTTCAAAGCTAAACACAACGAAAACTGTTAAGGAACAATTCGAAGAATTGAACTGATATATTCCACTATTCGCGTGTTATTTACTAGTAACAATTTAATGCATGCTGCAATCCATTGCGTTTATCATTCGCATTTTATACAAGAGCGAAGTATATCTTTAAGTTAATATGTTAATGTTTTGCTTCATGGACAGCAAGGACTAAGAGTAGCAATATTACATAGTTCCTGTATACTACCACTAGTAACAATATTACATAGTTCTGTATAATACCACTAGTAACAATATTACATAGTTCTGCGTCATACTACTGGTAACAATATTACATCGTTCTGCGTCATACCACTAGTAACAATATTACATCGTTCTACGTCATACCACTAGTAGCACTATTACATCGTTCTACGTCATACCACTAGTAACAATATTACATCGTTCTACGTCATACCACTAGTAACAATATTACATCGTTCTGCGTCATACTACTGGTAACAATATATTGCATTAGGAAGAATTGTGCATCTGTGTCAGCAATAACTACAATGATAATAATGCCGTGTTGCGTGAACAAATTCAGAAATAAGTAGTGCACACAAAATTTGAATTATTACACGGCAGAATGGTCTGTGTCTGATGTACTACACTATGTAGAATGACCGAGTAAAAAGTTGTTTGGATAGCTCTTTGTTCTGATGTCTCTAGTATGGCACCCGTAGGTTCCTGACCGGATTTTTGTGTGTGTGTGTATTAGTATGAACGCAGGGAGCCGCGTAGCGCAGTGGTTAGCGCACTGGCTTCGCATATGAGTTCATTCGCCTGGGTTCATTCCCTAGCTGAGGCGGAAATGTTTTCAGATCGCAACGGCTCCCAGGTCGACCCAGCCTTAAATGGGTACCTGATTAATCCGGGAAGTAAAGACTGCGAGGGAGAGGAGATGGCTACCGCACTCATTTGCAGAGCCTGTGAAATGTGAGATCGCTAACATCTCACACCCCTACGGCATTAATAAATGTTATGGGTTACTTTACTTTACTATTAGTATGAATATGGCTTGATTGATTGACATAACCTTATTGGAGATACATATAATTTAATGCATACTGCAATCCAACTTGTATTGTATTCAAGACGTATATTAAAACACAATATTCAATATGGCCAGTTAAGATGGTTTGAAATGTGGTGTCTTAGAAATGAGCGGTTTTTTTGGTCGAGGTAGAATAACGGTCAATCAACGGCGTACTGTGACAGTCAGTCAACTTGTAATGGCGGATACACTCAAGATCTAGCACCTACGGACTTGTCCGGATTCGCAGTGACGATGATCCAACGAATAACTAAGTTAAGATACGATACATATATCACCTGGTGTACTGTATGTACACTGGTAAAACACAGTCTGTATTGTTGTAACTTAATTCATTTAACATTAATTTCAAATAAGACAATTGATCAACGTTTGTAAGTTCCATTATTCAGCTATGTCTATCATTCGTTTATCTTGCCATTTGTTCAGATGACAGATACATTTTCTTGTATCATTTTGCTGGCACGTACTTGCGTGACCGGGCGTGATTAAAGTGCTTGAGCTGACTGTGAACCGGATAAATAGACATGGGTGTTGTTAAGCCTGGGGTACTGTTATTAGCGCACATCAGTGAAGCTCTTATCATCTTCGATTCACAATAATTAGTATGGTGCAGTTCTATATAGATTCTAGCTAGGGTGTGTCTTTCTTCACCTTGTGGAAAAGTCGTATAGTTCGTTCCATAATTGAATGTTACTGAGTTGGAATTATTTTTTCTCCAATGCTACATGTTATATCGGAAAGATCTTATGCATCAAATGTGGAATTCCACACGACCCCAAGAAACCATGTTTTGTCTAGTTAAAAAATATAACTGCATTAAACTGTTTCTCTATAAATTATACGTTCATAATGGTTTATGTGAATTTACATGATGTGCCAATTATTGCAGTGTAGCCAATTTTGTCGCTGTTGAGGAGAAATACGCCTTATTTCTTTATTGTTTTTTTTAGTCTCTCCAACGTTTGAACTGAATGACATATATATATATATATATATACTTGTATGAGTAGGTATGAGAAATGAGTTAGACACTGGGTCAGTTAGTTTACGCAATTATTAATGTGTGCATGTTCTATCCTCGTTAGCCCATCTATTGTAGTGTTTATTAATGTCATAATATGTTATCTTCGTTAGCCCATCTATTGTAGTGTGTGTTAATGTCATCATGTTTTATGCACTTTCGCCCATCAGTATAAGTTTGTGTTAATTTTACTGGATTAGCTTTTTGTTAATCATCTGTTTGCCAGACAGCAGCAATATCATATCATTGCAATATGCTTGTGAAACATGGACAGCATATGCCACACTTGCTAGAAGATTCAATCACTTTCACGTAAGCTGCATTAGTTAGATATCCAACCGCCATTGTTGGAATAAAATACCAGACAGTGAAGTATAGATGAAATCTAAGTCTCTAAGCATACACATAATGTTGATGAAGACCCAGACACGCAAGGCAGCACTCATGGTCTGCATAGAAGATCAGCGTCTACCAAAAACGCTGTTATGTGAAAACTCCAGACTTGCTGACGCAGAGTCAGAGGACAGAAGAAGCGTTTCAAAGACACTAATAAGACATAAGTGACTCACTTTAAAATAGACACAAACTTCTTGATTCTTGATTAGAAACTGGACTCACAGCACGTGGGCCATTCCAATAAGTGCTACGCTCTCTGTTCCAGCAGACATCAGACTTAATGGTGTTGTGAGTCTAATGTCGCCAAAAACACACGTCAACATCAGGGCACAACTCTGGTCCCTGCGACAGGTGTCTTTGATGTTTCGCCCAGCCACGCCGTGCCCGTAACTAGTTCAAACACAACGTCGGCATGTCGGAACAACATGGTAACTGTTATCGAAGGTTACGACTACGGGTTAAGATACACACTCGTCGGATAATCTTGCACAAGACAGAACCGACTGGCGTCACAGAATCAAGAGTGGTGCAGCAGCTGCAGAGGACCTCAGGCAACAAGCTGCACAAAAAAAGACACGCTAGACGAAAGGCAATAGTTGTTAAATGCCGCACTGATTTCTCCCACTCATCCTCAGAGTGTGCTAAACAATTCCAGAGTGTGCTAAACAATTCCAGAGTGTGCTAAACAATTCCAGAGTGTGCTTAACAATTCCAGGCGTACATGACTCATTATTAAGTCTGGCACACTGCAGACATTATCTACATAATCCTCATCATCCCAGTTGAGGTGAATGGCCATCGTCGACTTCCACCGGCGAATAACACACTGCAATGCATCCAACAATTCTGAAGTGAAGAGTGGGTAAGTCAGATAATATTCCTACTCTTTGTGAAATGTTATTGCCAATACTTCTCAAATATGAAATTACGGAGACAGCTCTTGATAATCCCCTTATACTTCATTCTTCTTCAGCGTTCGCTCTCATATAACCACAGCGAATATTACGTGTGATTTCCGCCGGGGAGCGTGAAGTACGTTGTGTTGCAACTTCCACAGTAGAACTGTGTTATTTGCACCTCGGTTGGCCAATTGTGGTCAGGACATCCGAGGTCCAGCACATCCGTTTTCGTCATGTCTTTAATTCAGGTAGGCTTCTCTAGTCCGTGACAGCTTGTCTATCTGTCGCCGGGCACGCTGGTGTGTAATGCTTCATCGCCAAGACGCTTGTCGAGCGCGTCTATCTGGCACGAGGTGTTCCACCGTCTATGGACTCACCTCGTCCAATTGGACGTACTGTGCTTGTGCCCATCGGGTACTGAACCGTTTCTGATCCGCCAGCCTGGTTCCATATGAGGAAGAACTCGCCAGTAGAGTTGGACCCTGACTCGTTCGCCCTATACCCGAGGCGTCGTTAATAGACATCGTGAACTCCTCGCCCAAGTTCCAGTCTCACACCGCGCGTTTGAGAACAAGGCGTTTTCGAGCTGAACGACCTTGTCACAATAGCGCCTGAGCCCATCAGGTACTGAACCCTTTCTCTCTGCAAGTGTAGTTCCGGTATAGGAAAGGTTGACAGTAGAGTTGGGCCATGGCAAAAATCGTTGTCCCTTTTGTGCGTGAGCCCATCAGGTATTGAACCCTTTCTCTCTGCATGTGTATTTCTGGTGTAGGAAATCTTGCCAGTAGAGTTGGGCCAGGACTGCAATCGTTGTCCCTTTTTTGCCTGAGCCCCTCGGGTACGAAACCCTTTCTCTTCGCGAGCATATTTTCGATTTAGGAAAGCTCGACATTAGAGTTGGGTCAGGTCTTCTTGCTTTTCTGAAGTCCATGATTGTGTCTCCTATAAGGAGTACAGGTAACTAGAATCTCGTCTCGAGCTAACAGAGCTTCTAGTTTCCATTTCCTAGGAGCTTTTCCCTTTCTATTTGCAGTTTGCGCTGCCCTCTGTCGCTCTTCTGCACTTTCATTGTGTTATTTTACTCAGTATGGAAACTATCTGTCTCTCGCTATGCATCTTCCTTTACGTGCATTTTACATTGTCCGCACCTCTAATGTTCGGACTGGACTGACTGGCGTCACTGTATGTCGACAGTGTCGCTGTATGTGGTGATGCTTATGGTGTCGGATATATTGTCTGTCTCTAATGCAGTCAAATCTCTTTCAATCTGCTTCCACCACATTCTCGGACACGATCCCCAAATGATTTGGCCAGAATCAGTTCGAGATGATGTATTTCTGTCTCCAGGGTGCACCGCGAGGGAGGTACATTTGAGATCTTGGTTATCTGCTAACCATGGGCCTGCCTAGAGCAATTCGTTTCCTTTGCACCCCTTACTTCATTTAATAGTCCACTCTTTAATTTAGCTCGAACCGAAACAAGGATGAAAACGTATAGGCACATCAAAGATAACTCATATTTATTGATGGTGTTACTCTCGTCAAACACAGTGATATTATACTGTTCGTGATAAACAGTGAGATTATACTGTATGTGATACACAGTGAGATTATACTGTATGTGAGATTATTCTGTATGTGAGATTATACTGTATGTGAGTTTATACTGTATGTGAGATTATACTATATGTGATACACTGTGAGATTATACTGTATGTGATACACTGTGAGATTATACTGTATGTGAGATTATACTGTATGTGAGATTATACTGTATGTGAGAATATAGTGTTTGTGAGATTATACTGTATGTGAGATTATACTGTATGTAAGATTATATTGTATGTGAGATTATACTGTATATGAGATTATACTGTATGTGATACACTGTGAGATTATACTGTATGTGATACACAGTGAGATTATACTGTATGATATACACAGTGAGATTATACTGTATGTGAGATTATCCTGTATATGAGATTATAATGTATGTGATACACTGTGAGATTATACTGTATGTGATACACTGTGAGATTATACTGTATGTGATGCACTGTGAGATTATACTGTATGTGATACACAGTGAGATTATACTGTATGTGATACACAGTGCGATTATACTGTATGTGAGATTATCCTGTATGTGAGATTATACTGTATGTGAGATTATACTGTATGTGAGATTATACTGTATGTAAGATAATACTGTATGTGAGATTATACTGTATGTGAGATTATACTGTATGTGAGATTATACTGTATGTGAGATTATACTGTATGTGAGATTATACTGTATGTAAGATTATACTGTATGTGAGATTATACTGTATGTGAGATTATACTGTATATGAGATTATACTGTATGTAAGATTATACTGCATGTGATATACATTGAAGTTATACTGTATGTAATATTATACTGTATGTGAGATTATACTGTATATGATATACGTTGAAGTTATACTACATGTGATAAACATTGAGGTTATACTGCACGGAATACATAGTGAGATGACACTAAACGGGATTTACAATGAAGTCACACTTCACCCTCCCACATGTGAAAGAAAGCGATAAACGACAATACAGACATGTCTTGTACAATTATGTGTAACTAACATGCTATATAGTAGACTGCATTGCTGCAAACATGAGAACAAAAACAGATCTTAATCCACTAATGTTTTCATAAACATATGAAGATTGCACCACAAGACAAAATTACGAATATCAAAGTGCTATATCGTGCCAATATAAACAGCTGGTACAATAAATAATCGAAATAGTGATATTGCTTTGCACTAAATGTCAAAAATACGCCTTCCTAAGTAAATAAAGTAAAGTTAACCCATATCATTTGCTAACTGCAGTATGGGGTGTAAGACGTTAGTGTTCTCACATGTCTGCGTCACTGCTAGATGAAGGCGGTAGCCATCTCCTCCCCTTGCAGTCTTTACTTCCCAGATTAATCGGTGCCGAATTAATACTGGGTCGACCAGGGAGTCGTGTCGATCTGAAAAATGTTTCTGTTTCAACTGTGGAATAAATCCCTAGAGCACTCATATGCGGAGCATTACTTACCCAAGTAGGTTAAGAACAATTCCCACTTCACAGATGTTATCTTTGAAAATTGTTAATGGCGGATATCAATATATACCATATAATTGTAATTGGGAAGAGTGTGAGATGAGGACATTAATTAGAAACTCACCAAAAAAATGCAGGTATAGCTGTTTATGAAAACTACGCGTACAGATATAGCGGATATTTGAATACTGCAGGAATAGAGATAACGGACATACATGAACTGCCATGAACAAAGATGGCAGACATATGAAAACTACATGAATAAATATGGCAGACATATGAAAACTACATGAACAAAGATGGTGCGCATTTGAAGAAAAAAATGTCTTCTGAAAAGAGGAGAAATTCAGCAGTTCACCAGCGGAGAGTAGCTAGAAAGTCACGGATAGAACCTAAACCGTCTATAGTGGTCATTCCATCCTCTAAATATCCAAGTTTATTTACAGGTCGAATCGAGATTATTAGCCATCCATTAGGCATGGTCTAACTGAATTTTCAAAACTGGATGCACAAATGGGCATCATCACTTAAGATGGACAAGAACACACGTGAAAAAATGTGGTGTGCACATGAAAACTACCTGAACACAGATGATGGGCACATGAAAACTTCCTGAACATAGATGGTGTGCATATGAAAACTACCTGAACATAGATGGTGGGCACATGAAAACTACACGAACAAAGGATGATGAGTAAATGAAAAATCAATCAATCAAGTCCCATGCCGATAGGCGTAGGCGATCATTTTTTCCACGTCTCTATATCTCTTGTGTTGTCAATAAGCTCGGTTGGTGAACTTCTACCGTGCCACCATGCTAATCCATCTAGATAATTTTCTCTTTGTCGTCCCTCTCTCGTCTCCCCTTGGTCGTCCCAGTGGTTATTAAGTGTTCAAGCTGTGTTCTTCTAAGCATATGCTCTAGAAATATTGATTGTCTGTCCCTAATGTTTGATATGATTGATCTTTTCTTTTTTACACCAGCATGAATGAGAACCTCTGCAGTAGTTTTTTTAGATGTCCATGGTATTTGCATCATTCTTCTGAGAAAAAAACACATTTCTGTAGCTTCTAATTCATGTTGATTTTATTTGTTTACAGCCCGTGCTTCACAACCATGAACAAAAATTGGTTCGATATAACATCTCAGCACCCAAATTCGGGTCTGCATTGATAGACTCCCATTGCACAAAATGATTCTCATTTTTGGAGTTCTGATTTGACTTGTGCTGTTCGACTCTTTATCTAACTTTAGCATCTACCTTCTGGTGTTAACATGGTGCCAAGATATTTCAACTTGTATTAATTGTGTGTCATTAATTATTATTGGTGGGGCATCTTGGTGGTGTATGTCTCTTCGAGACAACCATTATTTCTGTTTTCTTCTTGTTTAAACTGAGGCTTTTGTTTTCACTTTCTTTCACTACTTTATCTAATATGGCGTGTAGTTCTTGTTCATTCCTGCGATCAGTACTGTGTCATCAGCATATCTCAAGTAATTTATATTGCATCCTCCCAGCTTTAAGACATATCTTTCGCATACTGTATTCTGTATACACGGAGAAAAGATCCGGTGACATTACACAACCTTGCCTGACACCCCTTTCTTTCTTTTTAAATCTACCTATAGTGTTGTTAAATCACATATGATTCAAATATGAAGCAAATTGAAATGTTGTGTATCTGTGACATGATTGAATACGATGTTCAGTCATGGAAGTTGCCGTTAGATCAGTTACATTTTGTCTTAAATGATCATCTACACGATATACGTTTCCAAGCAGATTATTTCCTCCGTTACTAAATCAGGTTTGGAACTACTGAGTCACTGCTGTCTCTGAAGACTCTCGAAGAATTGCGAGATTAAATACAGAAGGTATGGGTAGAAAGAAGAACGTTGTGATTGATGAAGTTTGGAGTAAAGTTAGATGTCCAAATACAGACTTCTATTCATTTCCTGATTTCTAAACACGTATTTGACTCTGTGGATGAGAAGTAAATACACAGTGTCTGTAACATGATAAGGGGATCTCTTACACAGACCACGTTTGTCTTTGTTGGCTGTGTACACTCTCCCATATAATTGATCACTTTCAGGTCTGATTGTCTATTTCATTTCTACTTCTTGTATTTTATTTGTATGTACCACAGTTTTATTCAGTTTCATGTCTGAATTTTGAACATCTTCATGTGCCATCTCCGCAAATAATGTTGGCTACAACATACCTCCAACATCCCGTGACCCATCTTTTGGTGGTGCACTGTGCTAGACTGTAATCTGTCCATCTTGTGATGTTGATCTTCCACTTCTATCGCTGTCTATCTCTTGCGCGCTTCCCTTAGAATGTATCCTCAAGTAAGGTCTTCAACAAGGAATCAAGTCTTTAAATATGTCCTTAATCAATGTATTTACTTTATCTTTATTACCTTTAATAATGCTTTCTTCATATTAAATGTTGTTAGAACATCTTTGTTTGTTTTCTTCTCTTTCTATGATTTTCTCCTATTCTTCAATATCAATCAATCAATAAACCCATACCCAGTCAGGGTCGTAGGGATACCACATTGGATCCTTCAGCACACAGAGCCATCCAGCGATTTCAATCGTCAACGATGCGGATGAGTGAGGAAAAATGTTGTTCTGTCCATTCTTCTATATATCCACATCTCCAAGGCATAAATAATGTCATCTAACTTTTTGTTTATTTTCCATGCTTCTGAGTCATACATTAATATAATTTAGAACATTATGTTGCAGTGGCTCATTTTTTAATATTTTTGTTGCGTGTCCAAATACTCAAATACTCTGGATATTGGTTGCACTTCTAATAGTTAACGAAAGTGTGACTTTCCTTATTCTTAACTTCCACACGCAGGGTCGTATTTACAACTTTGTTAAGGGAAACAGGTAGTGGGGGTGATTTCTGAACGGTTATACACAGGGTCGTATGTACAAATGTTTAAGCAAAACAAAACTGGGGATGATATTTCATTATTGAAAATAAAGCTATGAACGATGACTTTCTAAAACGTGTTTGACCAGCTGAGAATAAAGACTTCGCAACATTTAAAACTTATTTCCTCAGTTACGAAAGATGACTTTGTAGCATGTACAAATTACACATTCTCAGCTGCGAATAATGACTGTGTAACATGTAAAACACTACTTGCAATATGTAAAATTCCTGTTTTTTATGACTCAGATTTTTAGCTAGTAAATATTGTCCATGAATGATGCAGAAAATTGCAAACATCCAGGGTACATTTTGTTATAAAAATATTAAAAACCGAGATGCGCCCATACATGGCTGGTGTTCTACTATACGTATCTGCTGCTGCCGATATTATATTTGATAAAGGGATCTTTCAGAACATTCAATATTGTTTTGCGTTTAGTGTCTGTTGTCAAAGTTCTCACAAAGAGCAGTTCTTCGTGGATTTCTTGATCCATAACGAAACGAACATATGCCAGTAATATTGCTACAAGGAAAAAGTGGCTCGTCCATTTGAATTTAGAGATGGTTCGTTTGCAGATAATCACACACGAAGCTTTCAACACCATGACTAATTTCATCTATACGTCTTTTATCTGTGTTGTTGCTCAATAGGAATTCACTTGAGTATAATATCTGCAGTCTTGTGTAGACCTATACTCTTCAAATGCTGGCACAATCAGCTGTTCCCCGATAGTATGAAACTTTCCAGATTTTTCTCTGAGTATTGAGATATTGTAAGACTCACACAAATCATCGTCTTCTCTTTACTTAAAAATTAAAGCAATTATACTGTGCGACGTCGTTACCTTCTGACTTTTTTAAAATTTTGAGTGGTAACTATGTTTGATACAAGTCTGGACAACTGTTAGCGCTATATGCATTGTTGCATGTATGAAAACGGACCCGATTCAATTCGCGTTAGACTCAAGAATTTTTAATTTATTCGTATTCTTAGTACTTGAATTTACATGTACGTCTGTAAGTAACACAGAAATAAATTTAAAATATCTTGATCAACTCAAGGAAATATTGCGTATATATATATATATATATATATATATATATATATATATATATATATATATATATATATATACAGATAATTTCTATGCCTATTATAAGTATTATGTGTACACTATCTGTTATGTGTAATAAGATTTATACGTAACATATAAATAGTGATGACGTGCCTAAATGGGGTCCGCTTACGTAGATCCCTTTTTACATATCGTGCACTCCCACATTTTTATCTTGCTAACATTCTTGATCCCTTGGGGATCGATTTAGGACACTTTAGGAAACACTGTTTTAGACGTTAGTCTTACAGACGATATTCTTACAGAATAGAATTCAACGATCTAGTGTGATGACAATAAACACATACATGTCAAACTGACAATATGTTGTTGGGAGTACGGAGCGAAGGATAAACACAAGATAAACAAAACATTAGCATCGGATAATCCTTCTAGCAGGAAACAAACTACAAGTTCAACTATTCAAGACTGACACGTCTGAGCAGGAGATGACGCCCAACAATTAGACGTCCAGGTTATAGACGATGTTCTGGCTAAGCTGTCTGATTTGTCACCGAGACACTAGAAAGAGAATAATTGATTATATTCAAGAACAAGCGAATGACATAATTTTTGTCTTCAAATGGTGATACAAGATATATATATATATATATATCACGTGTCCTGTCCAGTAGGTAAACTAAGTATTGTTAGATTGTAACTTAATGTACAACATAATATAATAGGAGTTATGTTATGTTATGTTATGTTTCTCCAGGGCCATAGGCGGCGCATAGGGCAGAAACTATAGCTTTCCATTTCTGTCTTTGTGTTGCCAGGTCTTTCAATTGTTGCGTGTTGTTTTGGTTCATTGACATGCCTTCTCTATTAATGGTTCTTCGTAGAGTTTCTCTATGTCTCCATCTTCTTCTTACTCCAGGTGGCACCCAATATAGTGACTGCTGGGGAATTCTTAGGCTGTTCCAAACCTGATAATAGGAGTGCTCTTATAAATTGTATACTTTACATGAGGTTTGGTAATTCACCTCACAATCCCACCAGATACGTACGACTAAACATACTGGACGGTCGTGTTTTGTTAGATCCTTCTCATCAGCGTTTATCTTCAAACCCACGTCGGATCTCTCACTTAGCAGATCAGTGGTCCTACTAGAGATGGATGTCTGGTGTAGCAGATATATGGTCCTACTAGAGTTAGTTCTCTAGTTTAGCAGATATATGGTTCTACTAGAATTGGTTCTCTAGACCATGGAGACTATTGCGGTAACAAAGGCATTTTAGTGGCTACGCACACAGAAGGTAACGCAGGTCTGCATCTTGAGTGACTCTATGAGTATGATTAAGAAGGTACAAGTGGGTCTCGTTCCCAAACAGTGGATTGAGGCCTTGAGAAATGCGAGCTTGAAAGTGGTTTCATTTATTTTCGTGCCAGGACATGTGGGCGTTCGAAGCATTGAAAGAGCGGATCAACTGGCATCGTGCGAGATTGTGGCACAGGGCGATGGGGCAATGGATTGCGCTGACGTTTTGAACTCCTTAAGAGATATAACACGCGAGAGTGAGACTAATTTGGATGATGATTCCTTTTCAATGGCTAGGATTAAAGATCAGAGATTGAAATGCGGTGTTGCTAGAGGTGAACATTGTGGAGGGCGCAGAAGAATGATGGTCAACCAGCATAGGACCGGTACTGTCAGCAGAAGTGTGATGGCGGATACACTCAAGGAGAGATCGGAGCAACGATGGATGTATCCAGTTTGCAGTGATGATGATCCGACGACTAACTAACTAATTGGTTCTCTAGTGTAGCAGATATATGGTTCTACTAGAGTTTCAGAACGAGGTAGTACAGATAATGAAAACGCGTTGTGTAGTCGTGTTATCTACGTAAATAACCCGACACACCCGTCTTTAGGGGATTTTAAACATCAGATTGGTAGTAGGTAATCGTGGTACTTTTACCAACCATGGACGCCGTAAGAGCGATTAAGGAAGTTCTTGCGTGGAGTTGGCTGCACCTATACCAAGAAGCTAAAGTGATCCAGAAGCTTTGCTGAAGTCGGATGTGTGAGGACGAAAGCTGCAGATATCGTATCAGAGCCGTAAACCATGGCACAACACATTATATTTCCGGACAACATCCTACTAACGGGATTGCAGGCTGTAGAAGGATCAATCAATCAATAAACCCATAACCGTTCAGGGTCGTAGGGGTACCACATTGGATGCCTCAGCACACAGAGTCCTCAAGCGAATAATATCATCAGCGATGCGGATGAGTGTGGAAATATCTAGCCCTGTCCATTCCTTGATGTTGTCTGCCCATGTCGTTATTTGTTCTCCTCTGCTTTTTCCACCCTCGACAGTTCCCTGCAGTATTGTTTTTGACCAGGAATCGTGCCTGTATACATGTCCGAACCATGCTAGTTTTCGTCGTTTCACTATTGAAAGCAATGGCTCCTGAACACCTGCATACATCTATACTTTATTTCTTACGTGCACATTGGTCTTATGTTCCCTATAGGAAATTCGTAGAATTCTTATGTAGCATTTGTACTCGAAAGCCTGTAATCTTCTCTCCATGTCCGCAGTGAGTGTCCAACTCTCACAACCATACAACACAACATAAAGCACCAGCGACTTATACAGTTTGATTTTTACTCCAACACTGATGTTGCTTTTCCAAATCACAGTTAGCCTTGACAAGGACGCTAAAGCCATCTCCAGCCTTACTTTAAGTTCTGCATTGCATTTACCATCGCTGCATATACTGGATCCGAGGTATTTGAAGGTATTCACCTCCTTAAGCTTATGTCCATTCATCATGATATTAGTCTGGTTTTTCTGTGTCTCTGCTGTTTACCAAGATTTTGCTCTTATCTGAAGTGATTTCCATTCCGTACTTGCTGGTAACTTTTTCTAACTTTGATGTTAATTCTTGCAATGAATGTTCTGACCCAGCTATAAGATCAATATCATCAGCGAAACGCAAGTTGCGAATAGGGCGACCTCCGCAACTAAGGATAATATTAGTCGAAGAGAATATATCCTTTCAGCTGAAGCATGTCTTGATATTGCAAACACTCCATGGCATATATATATATATATATATATATATATATATATATATATATATATATATATATATATATATATATATATATATATATATATATATATATATATATATATATATATATATATATATATATATATATATATATATATATATATATATATATAAATCTATAACACGCATTCGGTAGCGTTTTTGCGGTAGCATATATATCGATAGACAGACAGACATACAGATAGACAGATAGACAGCTAGACACATATGCAGATAGATAGATAGATAGATAGATAGATAGATAGATAGATAGATAGATAGATAGATAGATAGATAGATAGATAGATAGATAGATAGATAGATAGATAGATAGATAGATAGATAGATAGATAGGTAGGTAGGTAGGTGGGTAGGTAGGTAGATGGATAGATGGGTGATGGATGGATGTATGGATTGATGGACGGACGCGTGGGGCGGGCGAACAGACAGACAGAATACAGACAGACAGAAGACAGACAGACATGAAGGTAGTAGGTAGGTATGCAAGTTAATTAGTAGTTTCATGTTACGATGATCCCTTGCTCGCTGAAATTTGTCTGTTCACACGCACTTACTGATGGATTTCAAGAAACACAATTACCAATTGACTAGTCGAACTTTACGATCAACGTCCGTAAATTACTTCGAGAGGTCCAACAATCTAGAATTAACTGTCCTGCTCAGTGTAGCCTTCAATAACATACAATTAAGAATGTCTTCACTGTGGCTGTAAGAAAACAGCTGGATCAATTGGTTTTGGTATTGTCTGAACAGTAATCATATTAATATTGAATCGGTGTTAATTAATCATCAAAGTAATGTTCTGCTACCCATGTTGCATAATCATGAACAATAATCAAGTAGATACAATGTAAAATGAAGAATATACTAGAATACATAAAGCATGAAAATAAGTCACAATGTGTGTTAACGAAACAATAATATAGTGATGTTTTTTTAATGCATGTTGCACATATGAAATGTGAGTCTATGCTTTACTAATATATAAATATCGGGTGTCTACACAGTCAATGTGCACTCATTTACATTGGAGTTTATATATATGTACGTATATGAATATATGAACGTTGAAAAATGTAGAAGATTAATGAAGGTTATATGAATCAATGGGGATTTATTATTTTTCATGTCTAGATCGAATAATTACTGTCCAGGAGTTCAGCCACTGGAATCAATTTAATTACAGGTGATTCAGATTATCTATTTCAGAAACTAGCAAATTTGTTTAGCAATCTTGTCTTGTGAAATAGATTATTATATGATTTGCTTCAGGGTTGTGTACTTGATAAACTATTGTATGCAACTGTACATTGCAGAGAAACGTGACATTAAGTGTCAAGTGATGTCAGTATTCTACACTAGATCTCTGATGAAAATACACACAATTATTTCGGCCAAACAAAATCAGCAATCAGGAGCTACAAGATAACAGTGTTGACATCATTGTGCCAACCAGGCGATCCACTTAGAGAAATCAAACAATCATAAGATAGCCAAACAACTTCTAGAATTTCGTGACTTCTCCTCCTTGGTCAGATAAAAGAAGAGTGACCGACTATTAACTGGACAAGAGCAACAAAGGCATTAACAGGGGTGTTGGTCAGATTCTACCATAATATCTTTGACTAAGCACTTTTTGAATAATATCTTTGACAGGAAGATTGACAATATTTTTGACTGAGGAAGATTGACATACTATTTTTTACTGAGCAAAGTTGGTATATCTTTGACTCAGCACAGTTGGTATATCTTTCACTGAGAAAAGTTGGTATATCTTTGACTGAGCGAAGTTGGTATATCTTTGACTGAGCGAAGTTGGTATATCTTTGACTGAGCAAAGTTGGTATATCTTTGACTGAGCAAAGTTGGTATATCTTTGACTGAGCACAGTTGGTATATCTTTGACTGAGCAAAGTTGGTATATCTTTGACTGAGCAAAGTTAGTATATCTTTGACTGAGCGAAGTTGGTATATCTTTGACTGAGCGAAGTTGGTATATCTTTGACTGAGTACAGTTGGTATATCTTTGACTGAGCACAGTTGGTATATCTTTCACTGAGCAAAGTTGGTATATCTTTGAATGAGCACAGTTGGTATATCTTTGACTGAGCAAAGTTGGTATATCTTTGACTGAACAAAGTTGGTATATCTTTGACTGAGCACAGTTGGTATATCTTTGACTGAGCAAAGTTGGTATATCTTTGACTGAGCAAAGTTGGTATATCTTTGACTGAGCACAGTTGGTATATCTTTGACTGAGCAAAGTTGCTATATCTTTGACTGAGCACAGTTGGTATATCTTTGACTGAGCACAGTTGGCATAATATCTTTGACTGAGCAAAGTTGGTATATCTTTGACTGAGCACAGTTGGTATATCTTTGACTGAGCAAAGTTGGTATATCTTTGACTGAGCAAAGTTGGTATATCTTTGACTGAGCAAAGTTGGTATATCTTTGACTGAGCAAAGTTGGTATATCTTTGACTGAGCAAAGTTGGTATATCTTTGACTGAGCACAGTTGGTATATCTTTGACTGAGCAAAGTCGGTATATCTTTGACTGAGCAAAGTTGGTATATCTTTGACTGAGCACAGTTGGTATATCTTTGACTGAGCAAAGTTGATATAACTTTGACTGAGCAAAGTTGGTATATCTTTGACTGAGCACAGTTGGTATATCTTTGACTGAGCAAAGTTCGTATACTATCATTGACTGAGCAATGTTGATATAATATCTTTGACTGAGGAAAGTTGGTATACTATCTTTGACTGAGCACAGTTGCCATACTATGTTATAGATGTTCACGATCCCACATGCGTTATGATCAGTGGCTGCTTGTAACTACTAACCAAGAATACAAGAAGGAAAGATAAACATTAGATGATGTAAGGACTGTGTTTCTGCATGCAGACCCGTAGATTACTATGAGAAGGCATCAGGGTTCAATCCCCTCCTGTTGAAAATTAGAATATGTCCTTTACTGCTGGGAAAATATCCAAAGTGTTGATCAAACATCCTCACCCCCTCCCAGCTTCAAATCCCGTAATGATACTCTAAATGATGGTCACACAAAAATATGATGAAAATAGAGGTTAGTCTTTTTGTCGTTAGTCTCAAGATTTTTTAATGTATCCTTTCTACATCTCCGGTTCACATTGTGAATTAGTGATTTCTTACTCACAGCTGATTGATTTCCAGTTTAATGAAACAATTAATCACTCCGTATATTGTATGTCTGAGAGTTGATTTGTAGATCGATATGAGTTGTGACTGCAGATTATCATTAGCTGATTTCGGGCAAATCTCTTAGTGCTTCGATACTCGTCCCAATAAATTCGTCACAGTGTAGCGGCTAACAATTCTAGTTCCACGCTGATTTATCAGTCTCTTGATATAATATGAATACTAGTCTGGAAGGAGATATGATAATGTGAATTACGTAATGTGGAATGACCCTCTGGTCGAAAAGAACAGGTTAACGTAGTGGGCGCCTAAGGTGTGTGTATGAAACAAGCGAGATACAGGAAACATCTTCATGTATACTCTTATTATGTTTCTCTTTACTGGTTGTTCTGATCTTTGCACCAATCTCACGTAGTCTTGAGAGAGGTTAGGCATTACACTTTTACAAATATTAGGAGTGGACGATGTGCCTTAACGCATTTACTCTTGTCATATCCATCCATTGGTGTACCCAATGACACTGTGAACATGCTTGCCAGTATATCGGCTCGCTCATTGCCCGTAAACCCGCATGTCCTGACAAGAGAATAAGGGTCATCTTTCTGGTCACATATTGTGGATGGTTTGTTTGTTGGTTGCTGATCCAGCGGTCCATGAGCTCATGTCCTTTGACCCAATGTCATTGTGTGATATATGCATGTGTTTGTGAGCTGTTGTTTTGTTCCATATAATGTGTTCCATTTATCTGACCCTGGAAGGAGAAACATTTTCTGACATCATCCAGCACTGGGCATTCAAAAAGATGATGGTCAACAGTTTCTTAGGAATGAGTGCACAGCCGGCACCCTGGAGTGTTTTTTGGTTGTATTCTGTTCAGGTGATTGTTAAGCTGTACACGTGTGTGGAGTCGGAAGAAGATACTCTGGTCTTTTCTTTCCAGGAGGTTGATATTGTCTTTAGGATTTGGGCTGGTCATTTATTTATATATTTTCCTCCCAGTGTTCATCCAATTTTCTTTGTTCACAGATTTCAACATCATTTTAACTGTATGCATGGTAGTTTCTGTATAATGCTGTTCTTGTTGTGTTCCCATCTTTGCGAGTTTATCTTTAAGATGTAAGCTGCTGGTTGACATTGTGATATATTTCAACTAGCTCAGGTTTTTTAAAAAAGAGTTTAAAAGCCGTAGAATATTGACTTCACTGTACTCGGTTTCCCATATGTACTCCGTCCTTCTCAACGAAGCGGCACGCCGCCTGCCGAGAGTACCACTCATAGCACGTAATTCCGTAGCTTCAAGTGATAATCCACAGGGATCTCCGAAAAAAAAACCACATTATAAACAAGACACAAGGCGAACAGCTTAAACACTACGCCAGGAAGATTCCCCTAGCTCGGTTTACAATTTTCCATCACATTCCAGTGCTTGAAGAGCGGACATAGTCTGTAAAAATAACAAGGTTTTTTGGACTTTTGATGGGAAGGCATCAAATATGGTCTTCAGGTGGTACAAGGCAAATTCTAGTGATGTTATTTCAGCTTCATAGTTAGAACATATCTCCCTACAGGCATCAAACAACTCATTAGATGTTTTGTCTGGATATTCTATATAGACACCATAACCTGCTTTGACAGTGGCTTTGAAATCAGACCCATCAGTATAGACATGAATCCATTGTTCTGTGTAGGTGTCTATTATATTCTGTGTTGCTTTCATAAGACTTACTAGGTCGGAAAAGTTCGTTGCATTATCTCTTAATTGTGTCTTGATTTCCGGCAATTTAAAACCTGCGTGTGGTGGTTAACATTATTCTACTCTTTTAATTTCTGTCGTCATGTGTGACTATGTGTCCAAGATATTAACAATGCTGCACCTGTTTCAGTTTCTCTACATGTGTGTTTATGTTTAGCTCTTGTTCTTCTGTGTCTTTGCTGATTATCATGTTTTTTAACAAAATATTTATATCCAGTCTATATTCATTAATTGATTCATTGACTTGATTTAATTTATTAGATTGTGTAGTTCAATATCCATTGTTAGGACAAAAATAACACATATTGAAGTTTTGACTGAATATCTTCTTCTTCTTCTTGTTCGGAGTTTGACATGTCTACACAGCAAGTCATATTTTCTTAATAAATGCTGCTGTATTTGAAAGCTCATCAGTGCTCCCATACATCTTTCTGTGGATATCCATCTCTGTTGACCAGTGTTCTTCCCTTAACTGGTTTCCTGGGGATCTTCACAGGGCGAGCACCATGACAATTTTTATAATTTTGTCGTGCAGACATGTCAACTATTCGATTGGCATGATACCATGGTTGCTGGTGCGCCTCTCGGCCTAGCATCTCTGACTTCAGCACCTGTGCTTGCTTGGGCAGGACTGTGACCCTGCTCGATATTGGGTTGGTCCGACCAATCTTAGTTTCCAGCCTCTGTTGGCTGGACTAAGCCCCATCTCCACGTCAAGGAGTTGGCCTCGATGGGGTGACTGGATATACCTTTTAAATACTGTCTGTCTTGTTTTTGTGACAAACTGTGTATTACAACATCGGATATTCAAGATAACACACGTGATTTCTCTTCGTCATCATTGCGGGATTGTCGTACAGTGATCTAGTTACAGTTCATTTTCATTCAAACAAATTCTATTTTGTGACAGACTGTGTATTACATCGGATATTCAATAGGCTTTCGAGAACAAATGTCTTCGTAGGATAACTAACACCCATTGGAGTGAATTCAAATCGAATGATAAAATCAAAGAAGAGACACATCTACTCAAATTTCATCACAGATGTAATCAGAAAACGCTGTTGGTCCTACATCGGGCATGTCCTAGGCACAGACACCAACAGAATACATAATCAATCTCTTGAATGAATACCTACAGGCAAAAAAACCAGGGGTAGACCAAAAGAAACACTCAGAAGAACAATTTTTAGAGAAAGTAAAACAATCAATATTCATACTAATCAAGAACTGCACATAATAGTTTTAAACAGACAGAATTGGAGAGATCTGACCTCTGCCCCATGTGATAACTTCAGCGCAAAAAGGAAAATGAATCAATGAATCATTGTCTTGTTTTCGACAGTACAGAATCGTCCAATGTCACGCGTAAATAATGTCAAACATATGATAAATAAATCATGTGTAAATGACGTCATATAATTTATTGCCTTGACCAATAAACTTTTGATCTATATCTCAAATTTCCATTCTCTGGACTATATCCTGCTGGAAATCTAAAAGGGCCATTGTCCTACTGCAATAGAGATCCAGCAGGAGTTTGAGAATGAACGCTGAAGAAGAAGAAATATCTCAAATAAGCGTAAATTGAAACTAATTAATGTATTTTATTGAAAAAAAAATTAATTTATAGGGAGATATAGGGACATACCATTTTAAATATTTACACGTCCATGTGTTGTCGAAGCCCGAAAGGGGAGCAAAGAATAGCAACACTGTTTACCTTCCACGTATGTCGTACAGGGCGACTAAGGAGGTTATGTGATGGAGTTAGCTGTCCCATCCCATATAGGGCCAGTGACCAAAATCCATGATGAAGTCGGATGTGTCAGGCCGAAAGACGCAGATATCTTAGCAATGATGTAAACTATGACACAACGTATTCCGTTCTCCGGACTACATCCTGCTGGTCTGCAGGAATTTGAGAACAAACACAGAAGAAGAAGAAGAAAAATGTACACAGCCAATTTCAATTAAATGCGTTATATATTTGCTGAAATACGTGATTTTAAAGTTGGTTAAAGCTTGTGAGGCGTGGTACTGTGTACACGCCTTCATGTCACTGCGTGTTCACGTGTGAACACCTACTTGCTTCTATGTGCACTACTTCATATTACTGTGCGTACATATTTGACCATCTATTTTTTTAGTGTGCACCCAATCATTTCAGAGTGTGCTTAAGTGTGATTAACTATTGTTATCAGTGTAAACATATTGCATTGTCGTTCTTATTTTGTCCGTGTCATGTGACATATTCTCTTGCAAAGCGCTGTCTTCCCAATGAACTCCATGAACCACTTCCTGTCGTGGACCATGCGGCTTACACTTTCTAACGACGTATTCATGTTATCTTCAATGTTGTCAGCCCATGTTCTTTTTTTTCCTCCCTGTTCCAGGTTCTCTGACCTATATAAAGTGTCGTTCTAATCTAAACAGCCGTGTCTCTTTATTTGACCACACAGGTGTGTCTCTTTATATGACCAAACAGGTGTGTCTCTATATGACTACACAGGTGTGTCTCTTTATATGACCAAACTGTCGTAGTTTTCTTTTTATTATTGTGTTTAGTAACCAACACTCTGTTAACTTCAATAGGTTAATAATTTCTGAGTTTCTCCTTTTTTCCATGAGGTTTTAAGTATCTTTCTGTAGCATTTTATCTCAGGGACGTTGATTTTCTTTGTCGCTGTTTTACTTAAGGCCTATGTTTCACACACGTACAGTACATTGAAGCCAAAAACTAAAAGTTCTTAGCCTTAGCATTTTCGTTTCTATTTATTTTGGTTTTATTTTCATGTTTTTCAATCGTGTTATTTTACAATATTCCATTATCAGTTTGTCTTATCTCTGCCATGCACTCACATGAACCGTTGAATTTTACATTTTAAGTATTCGAATTTATTACTACACTCTATCAAGGCATTATCTGTTATGATTTGTGGTCATTTTCCCTGAATTATAAAATAAAGCATTTCATTTAAAAAATGTAATATTTCTTCTTTGTTTTTATCAAGATTTTATAAAATATACAATATTTTGTTGTAGTCGTTAAATTTACTTGTCATAAACAACTCCTCCATGCGTATGCTTTTAAGTAGGGTCTACTATAACAACATTCTTGTCAAGTTAAACAACCAGATAACATAATATAGTAATATGGCATATTTGTCTTACATGTGTTTCACTATTAAACAATGTATATATAGTTATTCGTGATTTTATACAAAGCACTGACTGGAGGTAAAAACAATAGAATAATGAATAATGTAATTGTGATTGTAGTTTAAGAGAGAAATCCGATTCTTTTATAGTCAGTGTTTATGTTCAAAGTTTTCTGAAAACAATACTCCAGAGACTTATTCTACATATTTGTGATGGGACAAATTGATGGTTACACTAAAACTGAGCTGAATTCTTAGTTACTTATTTCGTTGTGAATTTAATTTGTGAAACATCAGCCTCAGAATGTCTCTGTATAGGTCATGTATTACAGTAGTATGCAAGAAGTATTTTACAATATCATATTTATCAGCCTCAGAATGTCTCTGTATAGGTCATGTATTACAGTAGTATGCATGAAGTATTTTACAATATCATATTTGCAAATCCTAGTTTATAAGATAGTGTGACAACAGTTAAGCAGATTTTTGAACACGATAAAGCAGGATCTGAATGCAATTAGATAAAATGAACAGGAAAAGCGGACCCTTGCCAGGGATGAAATTGTTTTAAGAAGGGATATTTTTTTTTCTCTTTTTAGTAGTAAAGAATCTTAACTAGAAGTAGACAAATAATCAAACCGCAGAAGTAGGAGACACAAACACAACAAAGCGAAAACGAGGTTTCTATCAGGTTGAAAGTGAAGCAGACAAGTCGACAGGTTGTCGATAGTGATCAGTTACCTAGAAATGCCAACAGTCTGCCCCAAGTACTGGCGTCTTCATAGGTTAACCTTTGATTCACCCAATGGATCAGCGGTCAATAAATGTGTGCGTGACCTATTATAGCTGGACATTTCTGAGCACACTTCTCTCAATCCACCTAAAGGGGGAAAAATCTACTCATCATCTAGTGACATATCGACTGATTCATACATCAATATATATTCAAATATATATTTGATCAACCCAATATATACGTTCATATTCAGCTGGAGAGGAGATGGGCACCACTAGCTAAACCTTTTGCCCACTGAAATACTACAATGGATAATCACACACAGAGAATACAGAACAAAGCTCTTAAACTTACCGAAATGTGTTATCGGCACATGGAAAAAACTAGCATTGTTCGGACATGTATGCAGGCACGATTCCTTGTCAAAAACAATACTGCAGGGGACTGTCGAGGGTAAAGAAGCAGAGGAGGACAAAAGAAGATATGGACAGACAACATCAAGGAATGGACAGGGCAAGATATTTCCACACTCATCCGCATCGCTGAGGATAGAATTCGCTGGAGGACTATGGGTGCTGAAGCATCCAATGTGGTACCCCTACGACCCTGAAGGGTTATGGGTTTATTGATTGATTGATATATTCAAATTTCAAATCTGGAATGAAATGATCCAATAGCGACTGTTAGAGGTAATAGTAGCCTGCAACTTTAGGTTTCTGAATGGACCTTCACGCACTCTGGGCAAACCCATAGGTGCTCCAGTTCTCCAAGTACATAAACAAGAGTGTGCATGCTGATGTTTCCAGTATCCCGCTTGTTTCATACACACACCTTAGGCGCCCACTACGTTACCCTGTTCTTGTGGACCAGAGGGTCATTCCACATTACTTAATTCACATTATCATATCTCCTTCCAGACAGTATTCACATTATCATATCTCCTTCCAGACAGTATTCACATTATCATATCTCCTTCCAGACTAGTATTCACATTATCATATCTCCTTCCAGACAGTATTCATTTTATCATATCTCTTTCCAGACTAGTATTCACATTATCATATCTCCTTCCAGACTAGTATTCACATTATCATATCTCCTTCCAGACTAGTATTCACATTATCATATCTCCTTCCAGACTAGTATTCACATTATCACATCTCTTTACAGTTTAGTGACAAAATTGTCATATAATCCCACAGCCTAGTGTAGACATTATCATATATCCTTTTAAATCGAGTGTCCTTTTTTATCACATCTCCTTCTAGTCTAGTCCCTGTATTATCACATTTACTCACAGTCTAGTGTCTGCATTATCACATCTCCTTCCAGTCTAGTGGACAAATTATTATACCTTCATCAAGTTTACTGTCCGCATTGTCATATCTCCTTCAAGTCTAGTGTCCACATTAGCGTATCTCGATCTAGTCTAGTGTCCGCATTACTATTATTTCCTTCCTGTACAGTTTCACATTATAATTATTATATTTCATTCCACTATAGTTTCACATTATCATATTTTCTTCCAGTATAGTTTCACATTATCATTATTTCCGTCCAGTATAGTTTCACATCATTATAATTTCTTCTTGCCCCACGTAGAACAAAAATGTTAGTATAAAGATCTTAATATTTCACATTTGTCCACAACACAGAGATGACACAACACAACAAAGAGCACCAACCAGACAGAATAAAGTCCTTATAAGGGCTATAAACTTCATTTCATAATTATTAAAAAAAATCAACAAAAAAATCTTTCTCCACAGGTACAATCAGCAGCCGATACTGCACAACCAATGTCAGCATAGACAACTACAGACAACATGTGTTCCAGACACACTAAGCGAATGAACAGCACAGGAAAGAAGCAGAAGAAAGCGCTCCAACCAATCCTGCACAAAGTTCTTTTAAGGACTACCACCTTATAATCCAGACCGACACAGCGAAGGAACAACACAGCAAATAGCTCCGAGTAGAAGAAAGAGCTCCAACCAATTACCACAAAGTCCTTCTAAGGACTACCACCTGATAGTCTCATCAATACCAGAGACAGGCAGAGCCACAACATAGTCCATACAAGGAATGAAGCTAGGAGACCCTACAGCGAACCCGGCTAACAGAGCCACATCCTAGCAACAACCAGGCAGACAAGCCACAAAAACCACAGGTCCCCAACCGCCTCGATATAACCAATATGGACACCAGTCCTAGATTGAAAGAGGCGGGCCTCGACCATATGAGGCCTAAACCCCTACTTAACAAACAAACAAACAAATTTGTCCGTAACTGATTCTCCTAATATTTATGCTTTCTAGGCTAATATGCCCGCTATATCATTACCGCGGACTGCGGCTTGTCCAAGATAACAAGTTCATACAATTATCCACAGAACAAAAACAGAACTGTACTCCATCATCTCATGTCGGTGTCATCCACTGATTTGATGGATACTATGCTTAGCATTGATTTAATTACCACAATAGGAGTATCCATGTTTTGGGTACTGCGCATAGCATTGATCATTTACCACGATGGGTGTATATCTAGTACATCTGAGGATATGCAACTATAATGCACAATGTGACTATGAGTCTGACACATCTCTAGCCAGTAGATCAGTTTCTGTGTTACATGATACGAGGGGTGCTAAAAAATTGGATCGAGAGTCAGCAGGAATGGAAACTAGAAGGTTACATAAAGGAAACATTAAATTACCAACAATTTTGAGAACATTTGAAGTCTTTACTTGCGGGCGGTGCTACAGAATCATAACATTTTGTAAGAAATATTCAATACTGTTTTTTCGGTTTTCACATGCCTTCATATGGGTCTACTATAATTAAATATGTTAGAGTCACGTCCATATTCAAAGCCAGTGGTCAAATATAAGGTAGAATTGACATATGACGACCAGCGCATAGAACAATTCGAAAACATCTTTAGAAATATTTTAATGGAGATATGATACATCAAACAGAAATTGGACTTTCTTAAATTCATGTTACAACATTGGAAGTAGTATAACGTCTTCAAGACATATTTCACACATATAATAATTACATTACAACATTGGAAGTAGTCTAACGTCGTCTAGACATGTTTCACACATAGAATAATTACATTACAACATTGAAAGTAGTATAACGTCTTCAAGTCGTGTTTCACACATAGAATAATTGCATTACACCATTGGATGTAGTCTAACGTCTTCAAGACATGTTTCACACATAGAATAATTACATTACAACATTGGAAGTAGTATAACGTCTTCAAGACATGTTTCACACATAGAATAATTACATTACAACATTGAAAGTAGTCTAACGTCTTCAAGACACGTTTCACACATAGAATAATTACATTACAACATTGGAGGAAGTAGTATAACGTCTTCAAGTCGTGTTTCACACATAGAATAATTGCATATCCCCATTGGATGTAGTCTAACGTCTTCAAGACATGTTTCACACATAGAATAATTACATTACAACATTGAAAGTAGTCTAACGTCTTCAAGACATGTTTCACACATAGAATAATTACATTACAACATTGGAAGTAGTATAACGTCTTCAAGACATGTTTCACATATAGAATAATTACATTACAACATTGGAAGTAGTATAACTTCTTCAAGACGTGTTTCACACATAGAATAATTACATTACAACATTGGACGTAGTCTAACGTCTTCAAGACATGTTTCACACATAGAATAATTACATTACAGCATTGGAAGTAGTCTAACGTCTTCAAGACATATTTCACATATAGAATAATTACATTACAACATTGGAAGTAGTATAACGTCTTCAAGATATGTTTCACACATAGAATAATTACATTACAACATTGTAAGAAGTATAACGTCTTCAAGACATGTTTCACACATAGAATAATTACATTACAACATTGGAAGTAGTCTAACGTCTTCAAGACGTGTTTCACACATAGAATAATTACATTACAACATTGGAAGTAGTCTAACGTCTTCAAGACGTGTTTCACACATAGAATAATTACATTACAACATTGGAAGTAGTCTAACGTCTTCAAGACGTGTGTCATACATAGAATAATTACATTACAACATTGGAAGTAGTCTAACGTCTTCAAGACGTGTTTCACACATATAATAATTACATTACAACATTGGAAGTAGTCTAACGTCGTCAAGACATGTTTCACATATAGAATAATTACATTACAACATTGGATGTAGTATAACGTCTTCAAGACGTGTTTCACACATAGAATAATTACATTACAACATTGGAAGTAGTCTAACGTCTTCAAGACATGTTTCACATATAGAATAATTACATTACAACATTGGATGTAGTATAACGTCTTCAAGACGTGTTTCACACATAGAATAATTACATTACAACATTTGAAGTAGTCTAACGTCTTCAAGACATGTTTCACACATAGAATAATTACATTACAACAGTCTCTAGCTATATCCTCTAGGGAAATCGCGTGGTTAGAACGCCTTTCTCAGATTCTTGAAGTCCAGGGTTCAATCCATCGTTAGGACATGATTTATTTCTATCGAAGGTACAATTATAATGCTTCCTGTACGTTGTGGCGTCTGCTATGGCAAAGTTGACCCTATTCTCACAGCCATTAATTAGTGGAAATATGCACCTCTTCACAGGAAAACATGCAGTGATCAAAATATTTGTTTAAAATATGCTCTAAAAAGATTTTGTACAACCGAATACCACATTTTTATTAAAACGGATAAGACACAGATTTTTGGACGCGCAAGACGGTTCAATCTCCCAAAATACAATGAAGTTGATGTGATGATTACAGATCAGTAAAAGAGACATTATTCTTACAAAACAAATGCTATACACTACAAGTGTTAGATAAAACGGATACATTAAACGATGTTTTGTAATATCATTTGCTGTTTGTCTGTGGTAAGGATGAAATACATCCATGTAATAGAGTATTATAGCCATCAGATATACAACTTTCAAAATGTTCTTTAAATTACGGCAGGATAATGTGTTTCCTCGAAGTCTGTTGTATCGTCAATCTTATTATATAAACTTATAATTGACGAAAGAGAGGAGGACCAGTTACAGGGTTTCATCAACTATAACTTCACAAAGTTTTCGGTAGAATTTTAACTGTTCATCCCATCCATCATGCGTGCTTCCAAAATGTTATGAAATTTGCTGACAAGAATATCTTATGTGAACGTTATAACGTGTCGTAGTGTTATTTAGGACATTTAGAGACAATTGCTACTAACCTTGAATGCTTGCAAACGATTTCAATGTGGTGCCACCATATACGAATATGCTAATATCGTTATCCCAAACAACTAAGGAATTTATTTTAAATTTAACTAAAAACATGTGATTTTCGCAAACAAAAGGTTTATGGTACAAATATCGACACAATTTGTCAGAGAAAGTCAATCACCACGCTCAGCATGTCAAACCAGACTCTGAATTTGTCAATACAGATGAAATATTGCTTGCAATATAAGATTAAATGTTATCAGCGAAAGAGCACATACAGATCTAATACCGACTAACGGCAATTGAACCAGTCCGTTCTAACGGCTCCAAAAACCTTGCAACTAGAGTAAATGTTTTTTCCGTACTTGACTAACCGAATCTCCAAGAAAAGACGCGATTTTATCAATGCATTCAAACTGTGTAATCAAGTCGCTGAGAACGGACTATGCGAGACAAGGAATATTAAAACAACAACAAACATCCATTGCAAATATTGAAGTATCCTCAGTAACACAAACATGTAATATTTGTATTCCTACTCCTACTAAGTTACTCCTACTAATATTCCGTATTCCTACTAAGTGAAAGTTGTATTGTTTCCATATTGTATTGTTTCTTTCCTTCAACAAGAAATGGAATTCAGAATACCAATTTTTCAACTTAACTTTTAAGAAATACATCATATGACAACTCATGAACTATATATGTACATCAGAATGAAACCAAATCACTACAAGATCAAATAATTGCTTATTCGACATCATAAAAAGGAAATATCATCAGACTGGAGGAAGTTTCTTTTGTGGCACTGGAAAAAATACCTTTGCTACAATGTTATTAGTCAGGATATTTACACCGAAATTTCTGCATTAGTAAGCATGTCTTTCTCGCCTTAACAGTCACGGTTGAAAGCAAGCCCAATAACACCAAACGTTATGTTTTTCATTTTTATACGGGTAACGCCGAGTATTACCTCCAATATGTATATGTTTCACATTACATATATGTATAAGAGCTGTTTGCCATGTTTCATTGATAATACAGATTATAGCCAGATTATAGCCAGATTATAGCCAGATTATAGCCAGATTATAGCCAGATTATAGCCAGATTATAGCCAGATTATAGCCAGATTATAGCCAGATTATAGCCAGATTATAGCCAGATTATAGCCAGTTGGAAGAATAAATGAACAACATCTGCTATCAAATGTCCACGACAAGAGAGAATGTAATACATGTCACCAACAGCTAGGTATCCCACATATACTGTGCCAATGTTTAGAAACACATTCAATGACACTTGCTAACGAACATGCTGTAACAATACGCGCAATAGATGGATGTATAGGTAGCGGGAACATGATAATCTGCTTTTAGGTTATACCTAACCCAAACCCTAACACTAACCTGGCTACATGACTCTCACTTCGGTTTTAATGGCGTAATTTGATTTATTTGTGGTAAACAGAGTTGACTGGCATATTATATTCAGCCGGGATTTGAAATAAGTTTACAAATACTAAATGTTGAAGTAGTAATATTCGTGATGTGTGTACCAATGTACTAATTAGCTTAATAACTTTCGTTACTGCATGTTTTCCTGTGATGTAGTATTGGAAGGCTTTCTATAGGATGTGGAAAGCACGACTGCAACTGTGTACTGTCTCTATATTATTTATAGTGGGTTAGTTTGTTTGTTCATTTCGTGCCGCAAGCGACACATGGTTGGTTGGTTGGTTGCTGATCCAGCGGTCTATCGGCTCATGTCCTTTGACCCAATGCCATTAAATGGCATTATATTGCTGGGAAGTCTGTGGATTTTGTCCCACCCCAGGACAGAGCCAGAGAATAACTATCACATCTCCAGGAAGGTAGGTTTCAACCTATGCATTATTCTAAGCCACGTAGCCAAGATAGGGTTCACTGTGCTCATTCCCCGCCACCAAATGACTACTGGTTATGCCGAACTTCTCTATTGCTCTAGGCATGCAACCAAATGTTCACGTCAAAAGGATCGTCAAGTCCTGAGTCACTGTGGCTCTATGATGGGTCTCCGACATCGGAAAAAGTAGTACTGTCAGTTTTCTCCTCCCCAGTACATCTCTGGCTCCCTCCCAACCACAGATATACATATATTCAAGTAAACATGAAACACAATTCAACAACAAAATAACAGCACAAGGAGCATAATTGTATAGATGACGTGCCATGAAGCTTCTATAAGAAGATAACCTCAATATAACAGCATGTCATCTACTAAGGTTTTCGGTTGCATTGGTGGTTTGTCTAGTGGGCCATTGGTGAGACCCACATACGCAACCACATGCGTCAAGCGACACATAGGGCAGAGGTTTTGGTTCTCCATATGATGCGGTCCGCTGCCTGCATCTTTAGTTCCTGGATGTTCTTACAGCCTATTAATTCCCTTTCTTTAAGAATGTTGTTTTTAAGGGTTGTTTTAGGTCTTCGTCTTTTTTTTTTACCCTCAGGTGAACACATACGGGCTTGTTGGTTTATTATGTTTACATCTAGTCGTAGAACCTGACCAAGGTATTTCCATCTTATTTATATTACAAGAAGACATATTGATCCTTTTAGTACGAATACCTTTTTATGGTAATTTCGAGTTCTTGTATTAGAAATACGGATGTTACATGTTTGTGTTACTGAGGATACTTGCACGGGATGTTTGTTCTTGTTGTAATAGTCTTTGACTCGAATTTGAATGTATTAACAACCCATCTTTTCCTGGAGATGTGTTTAGTCAAGTACTCGAGGTGCAAGACAATTCAGGGTCATTAGAACGGACGTGGTTCAATTCCTGTTTGTCTGAATAATTTAATTTATCCTCTCGCTTCCTACTTAAATTTTATTTTGGAAATAAATGCTGCTTTGCCATAGCAGACGCCGCGACATGTACATGAAGGATTTTGATTGTACCTCAGAAAGAAAAAATCATGTCCCAACCACGGTTTGAACTCGAGATCGCCCGTGTGTTGCCGGGGACCGAAATGGGAGAAAAGAATAGCAACACTGTTTACCTTCCACGCATGTCGCAAAAGGCGACTAAAGAGGTTATGGGATGGAGAGTCTGTCCCATCCAATATAGGGACAGTGACGCAAAACCATGCTGAAGTTGGATGTCTGAGGCCTAAATGCGCAGATATCGCAACAATGCTGTAAACCATGACACAACGCATTCTGTTCTCCGGACTACATCCTGCTAATCTGCAGGAGTTAGAGAATGAAAAAGAACTCGAGATTACTTAAAGACCGGTTGAATATGATGAGTTCGATTCTGCAAGACGAAAACATGCAATTGGAGCGCTATTTCCATAGCAATAGATCAGTGGTGGCAAGAATTGTGAAACTTTGTAATGTTTCATGGTTGCCTTCAGCGTGTAATGTTTCATGGTTGCCTTCAGCGTGTAATTGTTTCATGGTTGACTTCAGCGTGTAATGTTTCATGGTTGCCTTCAGCGTGTAATTGTTTCATGGTTGACTTCAGCGTGTAATGTTTCATGATTGACTTCCGCGTGTAATGTTTCATGGCTGCTGTGATTGACTTCAGCGTGTAATGTTTCATGGTTGACTTCAGCGTGTAATGTTTCATGGTTGACTTCAGCGTGTAATGTTTCATGGTTAACTTCAGCGTGTAATGTTTCATGGTTGACTTCAGCGTGTAATGTTTCATGGTTGACTTCAGCGTGTAATTTTTCATGGTTGACTTCAGCGTGTGTTTCATGGTTGACTTCAGCGTGTAATATTGTATGGTTTACTTCAGCGTGTAATGTTTCATGGTTGACTTCAGCGTTTAATGTTTCATGGTTGACTTCAGCGTGTAATGTTTCATGTTTTCTGTGATTGACTTCAGCGACAATGTTAACGATTTTTACAGAATTCGGTAATGAAAGTTAGTTCTTATGAACTGGAGAATTCATCTATTGCGACAATACATTAATGTATGCGTGATACCGTGAAACATTTATTAAATATTGTAGATCCAAATACAGGGGCACATACACACACTATTGATATATTGTGTAGATAAGCAAATAGAGTAACCGAATGCAATGTGGAACACCCCGACATATATTTCAATCATGTATGTGAGGCGTCACCTGGAGGCAATCATATATGTCAGAAGTCATGTGGAGAAAGTCAGTCATATATGTCAGAAGTCATGTGGAGAAAGTCAGTCATATATGTCAGAAGTCATGTGGAGAAAGTCAGTCATATATGTCAGAAGTCATGTGGAGAAAGTCAGTCATATATGTCAGAAGTCATGTGGAAAGAGTTAGTCATATATGTCAGAAGTCATGTGGAGAGAGGCTGTCATATATGTCAAAAGTCATTTGGAGTGAGTCTGTCTCAGAAGGCATAAGGAGAGTGTGTCATATCTGTCGGAAGTCACGTGGAGAGAGTCAGTCAAAGCAAGACAAGTAAACACGTTCATAGCTAGAAATCCAGTAATATATCAAAAATTAAAGCTAAACCTCTTCAGATCCACTATAATTTCCATGATTAGCAGTCATGAGATCACAGGAGATTTCAAAAATGTTTACTTACTTCCACATGCATTCATAATTCTCTGCACTGTAATCTTTACTGTGTGTCACTGTTTGCGCCTGACTACACCCCGAGAAACGGTCCCTGTACGCTTGACCACACACAGAGAATCGGTCCATGTGCGCTTGACCACACTCCGAGAAACGGTCCATGTGCGCTTGACCACACCCCCAGAAACAGATCAAGTCACGAAAGGGATAATTTAGTGACAAGAACCAGATATATATTAGTGATTGTTTTGCCTTGCTCTTTAGTAGCCAATACACGGATGTTTATATAACATCGATAAGCGATCATCAATATACGGACGTTTATATAACTTCGGTAAGCAATCATCAGTATACGGACGCTTTTATAACATCAATAAGCGATCATCAATATACGGACGTTTATATAACTTCGGTAAGCGATCATCAGTACACGGGCGCTTTTATAACATCAATAAGCGATGATCAATATACGGACGTTTATATAACTTCGACAAGCGATCATCAATACACGGACGTTTATATAACTTCGGCAAGCGATCATCAATACACGGACGTTTATATAACTTCGGTAATCAATAATCACTATAGGGACTTTTATAAAACTTCGGCAAGCGATCATCAATACACGGATGCTTTTATAACATCAATAAGCGATCATCAATATACGGACGTTTATATAACTTCGGCAAGCGATCATCAATACACGGACGTTTATATAACTTCGGCAAGCGATTATCAATACACGGACGTTTATATAACTTCGGTAATCAATAATCACTATAGGGACTTTTATATAACTTCGACAAGCGATGCTTTTTATACAGACATTTATATATGTTCGATAAACCATGCTGAATACTAGAACGTGTATATATCTTCGATAAACGATTATGTTTACCAAACAAGAAAAGATCGTGGGAATATTTTGTACAACATTTCATTAGGGGATGGGGACTAATCCTTTTTTGGACGTCTTCTTTGTTGGTTGGTTGGTTGGTTGTTGATCCAGCGGTCTATGGGCTCATGCCCTTTGGCCCAATGCCATTAAATGGCATTATATTGCTGGGAAGTCTGTGGAATTTGTCCCACCCCAGGACAGAGACAGAGAATAACTATCACACCTCCAGGAAGGTAGGTTTCAACCTATGCACTGCTCCGAGCCACTGTGGCCAAGATAGGGTTCACTGTGCTCATGTGAGCCACCATATGAATACTGGTTATGCCGAACTTCTCTTTTGCTCTAGGCATGCAACCCAATGTTCAAGTCAAAAGGATCGTCACGTCCTGAGTCACTGTGCCCCAATGATGAGTCTCAGCCATAGGAAAAATAAGTGCTGTCAGTTTCGTCATCCCCAGTGCTGCATAGTACATCTCTGGCTCCCTCCCAACCACAGAGGGTGCATACATACATTCAAGTAAACATGAAACACAATTCAACAACAAAATAACAACACAAGGAGCATAATTGTATATATGACGTGCCATGAAGCTTCTATAAGAAGATATAACGGCATGCCATCTACTAAGGTTTTCTGTTGCATGGGTGATTTGTCTAATGGGCCACTGGTGAGGCCCACAGACGTAACCGCATTCTTTATTATATGGACAAGTATTATTGAACTGTCCGGGTATACAGATGTAATACTTAGAATACCACACACAAAAACTGGGTAACCATATGACCAAACAATGTTGCTGGTATGATCGACCAATCAGAAAACATGGACTATTTATAAAATATCTCTCGAGATAGCATACTCAATGAATAGTTTATTCACAGTGTCGCTGCTGAATCTATGAAATTATTATCCTTCGTGGAGAGAAATCCAAACGCAACTAATATCAAAATCGATTTCAAATGCTTTGAAATGTCAAACAGTTTAAGACCTCTTCGATACAACTGTGCTGAACAGATACCTTGATTCCCGGCTAATTTCCAACACAAATAGACAAACTCACATACACAAACACACACACATACATCCAGCTCTCACAGTTTAAATCGCACGCCAGACGGACTATATTTCTTCGATCTGGTCAGGATACGCCCGTGATCACAAGTCGCAGTTCATCTTTGGTAGCGTGGGGAGAAAAACGCGACTAATTGTAGCCTCAAGGGCGGCGACTTCTTATTGGCACCATTAACGATGAGGGTGTTGTAGATCAACAGTTTACAGATGACTCTGGTCGCTTCTTTTTTCCCAGAATATATAAAATAAAATTTCACCCAGAAGGGTTACTAGCCGGGGCAACTGTCTCAGTGGTCGCTGAGACTGGACATGTGATTAACAGTTGCAGTAGTGGTTATTAGAATGGGCATGTGATTAACAGTATAAGCAGTGTTTGTTAGAATGGACTTGAGAATATACATTGAAGTAGTGGTTGCTAGACTGGACATATGATTAACAGTTGAAGTAGTGGTTGCTAGACTGGACATGTGATTAACAGTTGAAGTAGTGGTTGGTAGACTGGGCATGTGATTATCAGTTGAAGTTGTGGTTGGTAGACTGGGCATGTGATTATCAGTTGAAGTAGTGGTTGGTAGACTGGACATATGATTATCAGTTGAAGTAGTGGTTGGTAGACTGGACATATGATTATCAGTTGAAGTAGTGGTTGGTAGACTGGACATATGATCATCAGTTGAAGTAGTGGTTGGTAGACTGGGCATGTGATTATCAGTTGCAGTAGTGGTTGCTAGACTCGACATGTGATTAACCGTTTGAGTAGTGGTTGCTAGATTGGACATGTGATTAACCGGTTGAGTAGTGGTTGGTAGACTGGGCATGTGTAACCAGTCGATGTAATGGATAATGTTATATTTCAACTAATCACACGTCTTCTAAAGTATTGTTTTAAATACTGACGTGTATTTCACCCCATTCAGATCCGAATGTGTTAAGTCTCTGCTAGCAGATGGTCAAGAGTATTAATTATTATAGTTTATTTTGTGTGTTGATTTATAGTGCGCATGATTTGACCACTTTTCGTCCTTGTCTGGTTGTCCCACTTTGATATCTAATTCCTCCAGTCTATGTATTACTCATTCGTCCAGTGACTGTTCAATCTCCAACAGGAGATTAATTTTACAATTAAAAATATTACCGTTGTGCGTATTCAAAAGGACCCAAGACGGGTGCTCCTATAGCAACAGTCTCAGCCAACGTATCTCCGCACACTCCAGCTTCACCTGTAAAGAATATCCATACGTGTTTGTGAAAATATAAATATCTACGTATGCGTCCATTCTTCTCTCCCTGTCGGAACGACCCGACATAGTATATGATTGCAGCCTCGCTCTTTGCATTGCCACCTAGCAGTTGCTTTATCTCAATGTTTGCCTTTCCATTATCCCAGTCCGGCTGTGGCGAAGTGGTACAGAGCGCGTCTGTGACGGCAAAGGTACCGAGTTCGATCCTCACCACAGGCAATTGTGCATCCGGACCGTTCAGAAAGCAATGGCCACCTACTGAACGTATTTATATTGCCTAGAAAATTACCACAGCCAACAAATGCTGGGTAACTACGTCCTGGATAGGATATGCTACCAATTTTTTATCCCAGTCACTGCGTTCCTACCAATGGTGACGATTCTTGTAAAGGTCAAAGTAATCCTCAATCCATGTTGACATAGAATAAATGTGGAGGACTCATTGACGAATGTACTGCGGCTTAAATCAGCGCATTATTTTTACAGTGGTTTTTAGACATACTTCATTCACAAATACGTCTCTGAAGAATTCGCTATACAGAACACAAGACAAACAAAATATGTCTCTGAAGAATTCGCTATACACAACACAAGACAAACAAAATATGTCTCTGAAGAATTCGCTATACACAACACAAGACATACAAAATATGTCTCTGAAGAATTCGCTATACACAATACAAGACATACAAAATATGTCTCTGAAGAATTCGATATATAGAACACAAAACAAACAATATTTTTCTGGCAGTAATGTAACACAATTGCAGGATATCAAGTGGTTTCGCAATAGGGAAACGGCGTAAACATGTTTGGTGTGGAAATGCAACACGACCCGCTTTCAAAAATTAGTTTGCAAGGAACATTCGAGGGTGGAAGGAGGAGAGGAGGGAAGAGAACATACTGGAGTGGTAACACACAGAAAGGTCTTGGCGTGATTTCTCTCCACCCTATGAATGCCCCATGATATAATTATTTGGATATGTTTTTGTGCTGATATCCCCAGTGCACCACCCTACGCACTGATCGAGTATGGGTTATATAATTTTATAACACAGGTGATCATAAAAACATAAACAGTGAAATGAAGCGCTGGCTTTCTTGTGAAAACTCTAGCTAAGACCCTAAGTAAATTATATTTATTTCGATCTAGAGTCCCCTGGGGAATGCTTTCTACGATCGGAAACTTTGCAGGTGCCCCCTGGTTAGTTTCATGGAAGCACACATGTTTGCGACGCGTCACCATTATCAAGATATGTTCTTGTTGACCAGGAGCATAATTTATTTTGTATCTCACATTTACATTGGTTTATGTTCTGTATAATGGATGAGTAATACTCACCTGTCACATTTCCTTTGAAAAGTATTTCTTCAGTCCCAATATTAAATTAAATTAAGTAAATTAAAATAAAATAATTTCAAATGGTTAACCCTCTTGCGGTTGTTACGCCTGAAAATGGATAATCACAACCAGGTGGATACCTTAATTAATGGTTAATCACCATCAGGTATATACATCAATTAATGGTTAATACCCACCAGGTATATACATCAATTAACGGTTAATCACCATAAGGTAGATAACTGACTAATGGTTAATCATCTTTCTAAACTCAACGAATGTGTTAATTACCTCTAAGTATATACCTCAATTAATGCTAAATACCTACAGGTTGTTACCTCAGTAAATCGTCGATTAATTCCCAGCTGTTATATCGGTAAATGCTCTAATAACCTCCTATTTGTTACTTCAGATAACGTTTAATCACCTTCGAGATGTTACCTCAGTTAATGGTCAATCACCTCCCATTTTACCTCAGATAATTTTTAATCACCTCCCGGATGTTATTTTAGTAAATAGTTAATCATCTCCTGGATGTAACATCAGTAAATATTTAATCATTTACCGGATGTTACATCAGTAAATAGTTCATCATCTCCCTTATGTTACATCAGTAGATATTTAATCATCTCCCGGATGTTACATCAGTAGATATTTAATCATCTCCCGGATGTTACATCAGTAGATATTTAATCATCACCCGGATGTTACATCAGTAAATAGTTAATCATCTCCTGGATGTTACATCAGTAGATATTTAATCATCTCCCGGATGTTACATCAGTAAATAGTTAATCATCTCCCTGATGTTACTTCAATTTAAAATTAATCAAATTCATGTTTATACCATAGACTTTACATTTCGTTATTTCATAAATGTAAGCGAAAAAAAATGCATTCTCCCATATGAATATTAAATGGTCTTATCAAATTTGTACATAAAAACACGTAATATCTTGTTTGTTTGAGAATCCCAGGAACTGCGAGCGATTAGCTCTCACTTCCTATGTGCAGTGGGGTTGTTTTCTTTCTTTCTTACCCAGGAGACATCATATTTCGGCTTAGTGCAATACCTATTGACGGAGTCCTCTACTCAGAGGTCTATAATTGTATAGATGAGATGCTACAAAGCGTCCTATAGGACAGCCTCACTATAACTGCATGTCATCTACTAAGGTGCTCTGGTGTATAGTTGGTTTGTCTAGTGGGCCATTGTTGAGACCTAAAGACGCAACCGCATGCGTAGGTAGTATCTTAATAATTGGTATCTTAATAATTGTTATCTTAATAATTGTTATCTTAATAATTGGTATCTTAATAATTGTTATCTTATTAATTGTTATCTTAATAATTGTTATCTTAATAATTGTTATCTTAATAATTGTTATCTTAATAATTGTTATCATAATAATTGTTATCATAATAATTGTTATCTTAATAATTGGTATCTTAATAATTGTTATCAGAATAATTGTTATCATAATAATTGTTATCTTAATAATTGTTATCGTAATAATTGTTATCATAATAATTGTTATCTTAATAATTGTTATCTTAATAATTGTTATCTTAATAATTGTTATCTTAATAATTGTTATCTTAATAATTGATATCTTAATAATTGTTATCTTAATAATGGAACAGAATGAGTGCAGTACCCAAGTAAGTAAGACAGAATGTTGAAGGTTCGCTGCATGCGTCTGTTGTTGCGGAGACGGTACTGATATTCCGATTGTCAAAAATGTTTACTTTCACAATTTAAGCTCAATGCTAGCGCCGCCACTGCAATCAAGTTAGCGGCAATTGCTGCTTCCCATCCAGTCAAAATAGCAACGTCATTAAGACTACAACAGAGCGACCGGCGACAACATCTTACGGGATGTCAGATTACAACAACAGTACTATTAGCAGCACTAATAGTAATATGGACACCCCATTTACATTAGAACGCCATCAGCAGTCAATAATACTTCACAATGCATTACCGCCCTTGTCTACAGATTTTAGCAAGATAATCAGGAACCGTCAATGCGTAAATTATGTAAAGCACAAAAACTAAATAGAGGGCATAGAACAAGGTGGTCTCTGAGATTAATTGATTGTAAAAACTGCATGCGGGTGATTTATTATTAGATTCTATTGTCTATCCCCAGGTGAATGATGGTTGATTGTATCTACACTTGTCGTTAAACGTAGGGGTGGGAGCTTACGTTGTCGGTTCAAGGCCAGATGTGTCGTCTTGTTTGCATGAAGTCTCTTTTTGTTCACGACTGACATGATGTTTTATATTCACCGTTTTCTTGGGCTACCCATCTACTATGACATTATGACCGGACATTATTTTATTATATAATCTTACTGGTATTTGATTTGGGTTCATCCTCATAAGGTGACTGAACCATTTTACTTGCTGTCTTTCAATTTGTTAAATAATGATATTATACAAATTCATGTCTTAATTTTTTATTTTTATTAAGTTTGGTAACTATTGCAGCTTTTCTGAGACAATTTCACATATAAACGATTTCCTTCTGCTGTGAGGCTGTTAAAGACCATGTTTTACATTCGTAGCAGAGTGGTGTATAAAAATTGTATATATTATCTTTTTTTTTAAAATTTATATCTTGATCTTTGGGTGAAGAAGTAATAGTGAATGTTGGTAGGTCACTATGCTTGCTTTCTGGCACCTTGTTTCTATTTCTCGGTCTAGTCTTCCATCTTCGGAAAATATTCTGCCTAGATATTTAACTTCTTTGGCTTGTTTCACTTTGGTGTTATCTATTGTTATGTCCTTTAATGTTGCATACTTTCTAATGTGCATAACTTCTGTATTTGTACGTTAAAATTTATATTTTACTTCTTACATCAGGCGTGTCAAACTCAAAAAGCACCATGGGTCGCATAAGATACTTTGAGTATACCGGCAGGCCACACTAACAAATCTGAGAAACACTGTAATCTTATTGAATTATATTTAATTAATTTGCACGCCTACTACAACGGTTTTATTAAGCTAACGCACCACAACGCCAAATATAACAATTGTAATGCAACATTTATTTAAGAACATTCAATCATTTTTACTCTTTAATCAGTGTTTTGTCCTGAGGTTTGATGCCTCTTTTTCATGACAATTTTTCGTATATCTGGCTGAAATGTATTTGCAGTTCCGACCATCATCAGGGATGACAAGTGTTCATCGGTCAGCCTTGTTCTCTGAGAAGTTTTTGTTAATTTCATGAAGGAAAATAACTGTTCACACACATAGGTGGAACCGAACATTGTTATAATTCTAGTTGAAAACTTTCTTAAGTTTGTAAACTTTTCAGGCAGGTATGAATAGAAGCAAGGTATCCCGACTTCTAAATACTTTGCTTTGAGTGTAGAATCAGACTGCATTTCTAATAGCTCCATCTGTAAGTTTTCCTCTGCTTTAAGAACATCAAAGTTGAATGGTGCAGAGAATAATGCAAAATGGTATTCACAAGATGAGACATCACTAAATCGTTCCTGGAACTCTTTTGACAATAAATCTAGGAGACTCTCATATTTAGCAAAGGTAAGTACAGATTCAGCATTGGCCTGGTTTTTGATTTCTTTGCAGTTAGGAAACTGAATACAATTTTCACGTGACAACTGTGTCTTCCATAAGCTTATTTTTGTAATGAAACATTTGATATCGTCGTACAACTGAGTAATGAGTTTGTTTTTGCCTTGTAATTTCAAATTAAGATCACTTAAATGTGTAGTAATGTCCACAGCAAACGCTGGATCCAACTTTCATCTTTTATTTCATGTGTTGTTACCTTTCTCTCCAAAAATAAAGTAATTTATGGTCTCAGCAAATACATCTTTTCAGCACTTTGTGACACGACAACCAACGGACTTCTGTGTAGAATGGGACAACTATGAACTGACTATCCATGTCTTCTAACATCTGACTGAATTGACGATGGTTGAGAGCATTGCATTTGATAAAGTTCACTGTTTTTGTGACCACAATAAGCACGTGATTCAATTTTAAAGTCTTTGAACACAAATTTTGCTGATGAATAATGCAGCAAAAATGTGCAAATGATGAATCTGGATACGAGTTATTAATTTTCTTTTTGCAACTTGGCAGCAACACCATTATGTCTGCCAACCATATTCGCGGTACCATCAGTAGATAAACATACAAGTTTACTCAAATCAAAATCATCGTCATTTAGAACCTGCTCGACTTTTTCAAAGTCGTCTTCGCTCGCTGTAGTCTCATGCATTGGAATTAGTTGAATTAGTTCTTCATAAATATTAAATTTACTGTCACAGGCCCTAATCAAAAATGCAAGCTGTGCTATTCCAGTGATGTCAACGGTCTCATCAATAGCAATAAAAATGTTGAAATGTGAATGATGCAGCCTTCAATTGTTGCTTCAAATCATCTGGCATTTCATCAATCCGTCCAGCAACAGTGTTCCTTAGTTAACGAAATATCCTTAAATAACTGTGCTTTCTGTGGGCAGACAATGTAAGCAGCTTTTAGAAGGCAATACATTACGAAATCTCCTTCACTGTAAGATTTCCCACTCATGGCGACCATTCGGCTGAGTTCATAGCTTGCAGTAACGGAAGCGACATTGGCTTGATCTATTTTTGTAAAACATGTCTGTTGCTGTATCAAGTTAGCCTTCAATTCCTGGAGTCTTGAAACATGCATTAAGCCCATATATTTATCGCAGGATCAATGGTTAGTTTTATAATGTCTTTTTAAGTTGTACTCTTTTGGTGTGGCAATGCTGTTATTGCATACTAAACAATGTAGCTTTCCATTTACCATTGCACAAAAATACTGTAGTTCCCATTTTTCTTGAAATACTCGCCTTTCTTCATCAAGTGTTCTTTTCTTCTTAGCTGAAAGTGCTGTAGCCATTTTAAACGGAGTCAGTTTATGCAGTACTTCATGAAAATAAATAATATAATTACCGGCACGATTCCACAAGATACAATTTATTATTGTTTTAAAATTTTAACATGGTAATAACAATCTGTTTGCTACTTCCGGTCAATGTTGCCAATTGTCATAGATAGAAAACCCTTACTAGCTTAAAACAGCCGTATTGTTTTCTTATACGTGGCACTATGCCAGATTTATGTTTTATACACCCAGTTTAAAGTATTAAAACTGCAATTTTCGCCATTAAATGAGACAATTGAAGTATTCTTAGTGTGGGCCGCACACGTGCTTGCAAAGGGCCGCATACGGCCCGCGGGCCGCATGTTTGACATGCCTGACCTTACATGCTAATAGCAATGAATTGATGCCGTTTTGCAAATTTTCCCCATGTGTGTATATTAGACATTTAATCGTCGGCATAGTAATTATTCGTCCATTTAATTATTAAGTTTTCCTTCATGTTTATTTGAATTGTCTTTCTCTTTGTTGAAATGAGCTTATTCTATTATTCTGACCATTTATGGACCTATGTTGATACATAGAGGTGAATGCACGCAACCTCGTCTTATTTCAGATCTTGTTTAGAAAATTTAAGTCATTCCATCTGTTGTTCTTACTGAGCGTTGACATCTTTATTATTATTTTAGTCTCGGAGGAAATGTGTATACTATATATATATATATATATATATATATATATATATATATATATATATATATATATGCTTTTAAAGGACGCCACTGTGTGACAGTGATGTAAGGATGTCGCGCCGCTATTCTGACGGCCGATTGGTTTTTCATGCGTCCAGGTTTATTTAACGTTTTACCAGAAAAGAAATTGTAACTCGGGTGTGTTTTTTAGTAAACTGTGTATGAAAGCATTACATGTATAAATTTAGATACAAAGATATGATGCAGGATTTGTCATCACACTTTAAAAGTTAGTTTGTAAACATTCTTTAGAATAACTTCAATTGAACCAGTAATTTCCAACGGCACCAAATCGCCTTGCAACTAGAGTAAACGGGGTTTTCAATAATTCAAGATTCTAAGAACGGCTTTTTAATATCACGGAAATTCAATTCACCTATTTAGTCAAATTTCAAATAATTGAAGTAATAGAACATTTACAATGAAATCATGCTTAACCATTTAATTTAATTTGTGTTCATACTCACACCCACTGGATCTCTCTTATAGCAGGACAATTGTCTTACTGTACTCACACACCCACTGGATCTCTCTTATAGCAGAACACTTGTCTTACTGTACAAACACGCCCACTGGATCTCTCTTATAGCAGGACACTTGTCTTACTGTACAAACACGCCCACTGGATCTCTCTTATAGCAAGACCATTGTCTTACTGTACTCACACGCCCACTGGATCTCTCTTATAGCAGGACAATTGTCTTACTGTACTCACACGCCCACTGGATCTCTCTTATAGCAGAACACTTGTCTTACTGTACAAACACGCCCACTGGATCTCTCTTATAGCAGGACACTTGTCTTACTGTACAAACACGCCCACTGGATCTCTCTTATAGCAGAACACTTGTCTTACTGTACTCACACACCCACTGGATCTCTCTTATAGCAGGACACTTGTCTTACTGTACTCATACGCCCACTGAGTCTCTCTTATATCAGGACCATTCTCTTACTGTACTCACACACCCACTGGATCTCTCTTAGAGAAAGACAATTGTCTTACTGTACTCACACACCCATTGGATCTCTCTTATAGCAAGACCATTGTCTTACTGTACTCACACACCCACTGGATCTCTCTTATAGCAGGACACTTGTCTTACTGTACTCATACGCCCACTGAGTCTCTCTTATATCAGGACCATTCTCTTACTGTACTCACACACCCACTGGATCTCTCTTAGAGAAAGACAATTGTCTTTCTGTACTCACACACCCATTGGATCTCTCTTATAGCAAGACCACTTGTCTTACTGTACTCACACACCCACTGGATCTCTCTTATAGCAGGACACTTGTCTTACTGTACTCATACGCCCACTGAGTCTCTCTTATATCAGGACCATTCTCTTACTGTACTCACACACCCACTGGATCTCTCTTAGAGAAAGACAATTGTCTTACTGTACTCACACACCCATTGGATCTCTCTTATAGCAAGACCACTTGTCTTACTGTACTCACACACCCACTGGATCTCTCTTATAGCAGGACACTTGTCTTACTGTACTCATACGCCCACTGAGTCTCTCTTATATCAGGACCATTCTCTTACTGTACTCACACACCCACTGGATCTCTCTTAGAGAAAGACAATTGTCTTACTGTACTCACACACCCATTGGATCTCTCTTATAGCAAGACCACTTGTCTTACTGTACTCACACACCCACTGGATCTCTCTTATAGCAGGACACTTGTCTTACTGTACTCACACACCCACTGGATCTCTCTTAGAGAAAGACAATTGTCTTACTGTACTCACACACCCACTGGATCTCTCTTATAGCAGAACACTTGTCTTACTGTACTCACACACCCACTGGAAATCTCTTATAGCAGAACACTTGTCTTACTGTACTCACACACCCACTGGAAATCTCTTATAGCAGGACAATTGTCTTACTGTACTCACACACCCACTGGAAATCTCTTATATCAGGACAATTGTCTTACTGTACTCACACACCCACTGGATCTCTCTTATATCAGGACAATTGTCTTACTGTACTCACATACCCACTGGAAATCTCTTATAGCAGAACACTTGTCTTACTGTACTCACACACCCACTGGAAATCTCTTATAGCATGACAATTGTCTTACTGTACTCACACACCCACTGGAAATCTCTTATAGCAGAACACTTGTCTTACTGTACTCACACACCCACTGGAAATCTCTTATAGCAGGACAATTGTCTTACTGTACTCACACACTCACTGGAAATCTCTTATAGCAGGACAATTGTCTTACTGTACTCACACACCCACTGGATCTCTCTTATAGCAGAACACTTGTCTTACTGTACTCATACGCCCACTGAGTCTCTCTTATATCAGGACCATTCTCTTACTGTACTCACACACCCACTGGATCTCTCTTAGAGAAAGACAATTGTCTTACTGTACTCACACACCCACTGGATCTCTCTTATAGCAGAACACTTGTCTTACTGTACTCACACACCCACTGGAAATCTCTTATAGCAGAACACTTGTCTTACTGTACTCACACACCCACTGGAAATCTCTTATAGCAGGACAATTGTCTTACTGTACTCACACACCCACTGGATCTCTCTTATAGCAGGACACTTGTCTTACTGTACTCAACATACCCACTGGATCTCTCTTATAGCAGAACACTTGTCTTACTGTACTCACACACCCACTGGAAATCTCTTATAGCAGAACACGTGTCTTACTGTACTCACACACCCACTGGATCTCTCTTATAGCAGAACACTTGTCTTACTGTACTCACACACCCACTGGATCTCTCTTATAGCAGAACACTTGTCTTACTGTACTCACACACCCACTGGAAATCTCTTATAGCAGAACACTTGTCTTACTGTACTCACACACCCACTGGATCTCTCTTATAGCAGAACACTTGTCTTACTGTACTCACACACCCACTGGAAATCTCTTATAGCAGAACACTTGTCTTACTGTACTCAAACACCCACTGGATCTCTCTTATAGCAGGACAATTGTCTTACTGTACTCACACACCCACTGGAAATCTCTTATAGCAGGACAATTGTCTTACTGTACTCACACACCCACTGGATCTCTCTTATAGCAGAACACTTGTCGTACTGTACTCACACACCCACTGGAAATCTCTTATAGCAGGACAATTGTCTTACTGTACTCACACGCCCACTGGAAATCTCTTATAGCAGGACACTTGTCTTACTGTACTCACACGCCCACTGGAAATCTCTTATAGCAGGACAATTGTCTTACTGTACTCACACGCCCACTGGAAATCTCTTGTAGCAGGACACTTGTCTTACTGTACTCACACGCCCACTGGAAATCTCTTATAGCAGGACAATTGTCTTACTGTACTCACACGCCCACTGGAAATCTCTTATAGCAGGACAATTGTCTTACTGTACTCACACACCCACTGGATCTCTCTTATAGCAGAACACTTGTCCTACTGTACTCACACACCCACTGGATCTCTCTTATAGCAGAACACTTGTCCTACTGTACTCACACACCCACTGGATCTCTCTTATAGCAGAACACTAGTCTTACTGTACTCACACACCCATTGGATCTCTCTTATAGCAAGACACTTGTCTTACTGTACTCACACACCCACTGGACCTCTCTTATAGCAGGACAATTGTCTTACTGTACTCACACACCCACTGGATCTCTCTTATAGCGGGACAATTGTCTTACTGTACTCACACACCCACTGGATCTCTCTTAGAGAAAGACAATTGTCTTACTGTACTCACACACCCACTGGATCTCTCTTAGAGAAAGACAATTGTCTTACTGTACTCACACACCCACTGGATCTCTCTTAGAGAAAGACAATTGTCTTACTGTACTCACACACCCACTGGATCTCTCTTATAGCGGGACAATTGTCTTACTGTACTCACACACCCACTGGATCTCTCTTAGAGAAAGACAATTGTCTTACTGTACTCACACACCCACTGGATCTCTCTTAGAGAAAGACAATTGTCTTACTGTACTCACACACCCACTGGATCTCTCTTAGAGAAAGACAATTGTCTTACTGTACTCACACACCCACTGGATCTCTCTTAGAGAAAGACAATTGTCTTACTGTACTCACACACCCACTGGATCTCTCTTATAGATATAGTGTAACAATTGAAAGACATACAACATATATGTCTATAAGTTATAACGGACAAGTTTTAAAATACTAACTTTTTTTAGAAATACAAAATATTTTTATAGTGTCGGTGTTAATCACAAGTTGCATTCCAATGATCTCTGCGATCTAATAGATAATTTTGTAGATATTCTCCTCCGACCGCGGCTACGATTTTGTAAACGGACTATAGTTATAAGTTCAATTAGTATTTTCTGATTTCGGCATTTCGTCGTACGATGAATTATGCACGCTAACCAATGTATCTTTCAGTATTGACTGTAAGAGTATAACACTGAATTAGCTCGATTCGTTGCGTACATATTTTAAAACTATAAATCACATTGCGGTTCAGTCCCAGTAAAATAAATATGTTTATTCGTTTAGCTAGAAATAGTATCGATTCTGTGGTCAATGAATCTTTATGAAAAGTTCCATTCATGAAAAGTACATGAATATTCATTTCTACCAGTCTGACAGAACTTACTTGAAACGTCTATCGGAATTAGTCAAAGCGAATCTTCTCTGTCTATGGATAGTCTGTAACATAAATATGTATTTGTTCACTTCACAGTTCTCTTATAATAAATCTCCTTCACATTCAAGCGCGTACTATATAAGAGAAAATACACGATTGGACAGTTTTTAATTTTAAAAAAAAACAGTAGCTAGTAACTGAAAGAAGGAAACAAGTCGTCAGATGACAGACATTGTTACATAAAAAATGACAACACTAAACACACTAAATGATGACATGTAAAAACATACATTTTTATAAAACCATAAATCAGTTGCCTAGTCTAGAAAGGATTATAGAATAGCGACACTGTTACCTGCCAATTATGTGGCAAAGTGCGACTCAGAAGCTATGACGAAATTCACTAAAACATGTAGAGTTTCTCATTGGATTCTGCATTAAACCAGATAGCCAAGACGTTTAAAGCACCTCCAAGTGGTGTATCCGTTTAGTAAATGAACTATAGCACTGTTTGCAAAATTTGCTAAAGTTTTCGGGGACCTGTACGTCTCTATCGCTACATATGTGGGATCGTGTACATCTCTTTCGCTACACATGTGGGATCGCGTACATCTCTTTCGCTACACATGTGGGATCGCGTACATCTCTTTCGCTACATATGTCGGATCGTGTATATCTAATTTACTACATATTTTGGGTCGTGTACGCCACTATCACTACATATTTGGGATTGTGTGTGTCACTATCACTACATATTTGGGATCGTGTAAGTGTCACTATTACTACATATTTGGGATCGTGTGTCACTATTACTACATATTTGGGATTGTGTAACTGTCAATATTACTTCATATTTGGGATCGTGTGTCACTATTGCTACATATTTGGGATCGTGTGTCACTATTAATACATATTTGGGATGGTGTGTCACTATTACTACATATTTGGGAACGTGTACCTGTCACTATTACTACATATTTGGGATCGTGTAAGTGTCACTATCACTTATTTTTTGCACTAGTTATATCTTAACTATCCTCATCATCTTCATCAAGTGCCGTCTCGGCAGCGAAGGTTGGCTACACCAGACCTCAAATACCCCCTGTCTCTTGTTTGTTTGTTTTGCGTTCGCTCCATTGTAACCATCACGGATATCCGTGCGATTTCCGCCGGGAGCGTGATTACGTTGTGCCACCGTTATGCGCCTTGTAGGCCTAGCACATCCGATTTCGGCATGCCTTGACAATTCGGGTGGGCTACCCTTAGCCTGTGACAGCCTCTATATCTGTCTCCAGGCACGCGTAGTGGCGACTCTTCGCCCAGACGATTTTTGCTCTCGTCTGACTCGCACGAGGTGTTCCACTGTCTATGAACTTGCCTCGTATAATTGGACGTGCTGTGCCTGTGCCCATTGGGTACTGAACCGTTTCTCATCCGTGAGCCTGGTTCCTTAAGAAGAAGAACTCAACAGCGGAGTTGGACCCTGGCTATTTCGCCCTCTTAGCCGAATTGTCGTTCACCGACATCGTGTACCCCATGCCAAGTTCGAGTCTCACACCACGCGTTTGAGAGCAAGGCGTTCTCGAGCTGAGCGTCCTTGTCCCAATAGCGCCTTAGCCCATCAGGTACTGAACCCTTTCTCTCTTCAAGTGTATTTCCGGTGTAGGAAAACCTGACAGTAGAGTTGGGCCAGGGCTAAATCGTTGTCCCTTTTGTACCTGAGCCCATCGGGTACGGAACCCTTTCTCTCTGCAAGTGTACATCCGTTATAAGAAACCTTGACAGTAGAGTTGGGCCAGGACTACCATCGTTGTCCCTTTCTTGCCTACGCCCATCGGGTACAGAACCCTTTCTCTTCGCGAGCATATTTCCGGTTTAGGAAGGCTCGAGATAAGAGTTGGGTTAGGTCTTCTTGCTTTACCAAACGCCAATGGATGGGTCTGGTTCTCTGCCTGTAAGGAACACAGGTAACTAGAAGCTCGACTCGAGCTGACGGAGCTTGTAGTTCCCCTTTCCTAGGGACTTTTCATTTTCTATTTGCAGTTCGCGCTGCCCTCTAGCGCTGTTCTGCCATTTCATTGTTTCATTGTACGCGGTATGAAATCTATTTGTCTCTCGCCATGCATCTACCTTTACGTGCATTTTACATTGGCCGCCCCTCCAATGTTCGGACTGGACTGACTTGCTTCACTGTATGTCGACAGTGTCGCTATATGTGGTGATTCTGGTGGTGTCGGAGATATTGTCTGTCTCTTGTGCAGTCAAATCTCTTTCCATCTGCTACCTCCACATTCTCTGACACGATCCCCAAATGATTTGGTCAGAATCAGCTCGAGCTGCTGTGATTCTGTTTCCAGGGTGCACCGCGTGGAGGTACATGTGGGATCTTTGTTATCTGCTAACCCTGGGCCCGCCTAGAGCAATGCGTTCCCTTTGCCCCCCCCCCCCTGTCTCTTGTTTTGTTGGTGCACTCTGCTAGTCTGTAACCTTTGTGGGATGTCTCAGTGTGAAAAATTTCTGTTCATTATTAATAATAAAATATTTGTGTGTTTTTGAAACCCAGTTAAAGACGAGTGTTCATCTCTGTGTTTCATCATGAAACGAGTAGTTTTCTATGATCTTGCATAATTCATGCTTCACAGTTCTACCCCAACACATTATTTAGGTAAATATCTGCTACCTGGGCTCATTAGCTAGCTCTGATGTACGCTAGCAGACTACAAGCGTACGTAACAATTCTTAGAAAGTGTTTATAATTTTCAAAATATTCTCTATATCTCACCTATTGTCCTCAATAATTGCATTTATTTTTGTTTTTGTTTGTTTGAGGAAAACCCCAGGAATTGCGAATGATTAGCTCTTACTTCCTATGTTCAGTAGGGTGATTATTCTGAGCTTTCTTTCAAACACAGGAGACCTTATCTTTCGACTTAATGCGATGCCTATTAATGGAGTGTTCTACTCAGATGGGGTTTACAATTGTATAGATGGCATGCTACAAAGATTACATTAGACCTTATGGGAGCTTTGTATCCCTTAAGGACCCTTAAAAAGTTCTTAAGGGTGTCTCAACATATCGGTATGTCATCTACTAAGGTTTTCTGTTGCATGAGTGGTTTGTCTAGTCGGCCCATGGTGAGGCCCACGGACGCAACCGTATGAGTGATTTTATAGATAAAAATAGACGTTTTATTAGATAACGTTGCGTAATAGCAAAGGTTTGTTTGTTGTTTATCCAACAGTGAATGGGCTCAGGTAGTTTCACTCAATGTCATTGTCTGATAGCCTATATTCATGTGTTTGTAGCAATTGTTTGTAACAGTTTTTATAACAGTTTTTTTAAAAATCAATATCATCATCAAGTGCCGTCACGAAAAAAAACGTTTCGTTGCAACGGCCTACCAAAAAATCTCTATCTCTTGTTTAACTGATGCACTCTGCTAGATTGTATCATGTTTATATGGTGATGTTTCTTACCCGGTTGGATCTCTTTCTGCCTCTATTTGACCCCTCCGCGACTCTACCATCAAGAACTACCTTCATCAATGTGCCATGTCTTTGAATATTTTAATATACTGTATTTGTATGATCTTTCTTTTCCTTAATAGTTCTTGTTTTTTTCTCTTTTTTCGTGCGAAGTGTTGTTAAAACCTCTTTGCTCGCTTCCTTCTCGTTCCATGTAGTTCTACGTATATATATATATATATGTCAACATCTCCACGGTATCAATTATGTCATCTAGTTATTCATTGTCCATGTTTCTTAACCATAAACTAATATAAAAAATAGCATTGTATAATTCTCATTCTTTTTGGCAATGTGTTTACATGCCAATATTGTTATACTGTCCCTGAAATTATATTATTATTATTATTATTATTAGTATTATTGTTATTATTATTTTATTATTTTAATTTTCGCTTCGTATCTGCCATCATGTGTGATTATGTATCCAACATATTGGCAACGATCTAAGCGTTACAGTATCTATCTATACATTTGTATGTTACAGTATCTATCTATACATTTTTATGTTACAGTATCTATATATACATTTGTATGGTTAGCTCCTGTTCCTCTGTAATTGACTTATTATTATTGTTTTTCTAATGTTTAAATCTATTCCATATTCTTTAAGTGATTTATCGACATGATGTATTAGACTTTGTACTTTTTTTTCACTATCTGTAAAGTGTCATTTACATATTCCTGGCTGCGTATTTTTTCCCCACTAATCTTGAGTCATGACATTTACTTACAACTATTTTCTGTGTAGATTAGTGTTTCCCAACGTGGGGCACACGCTACACAGGAAGGGGGTGGGGGAATTTGACTGTTCAGGTGGGCAGTTTCTAAAACAAATTGGGGAAAAATCGACTTCTTGAATATGAAATAAAAGTATATGTTTCACACAGTAGCCATCAGAATTTTTATTAAAAGACTTAGGTGGAGCATGGTAGAAAAAAGGGCATCTCTTTTTTTACTTCTATGTAATATTTGTAGCTGTTTTCATAGCTTATTGCTGCAATTTGTTAATAATATACATTTCTAATACGTCTGATGTATAAATTCGTCTGATGTCTAAATTCGTCTGATGTCTAAATCCGTCTGATGTCTAAATCCGTCTGATGTCTAAATCCGTCTGATGTCTAAATCCGTCTGAATCCTATATATGAATATGTTTTGAGGGCATTCGATTAATTTTTATATTGGACTGTCGAAAAGCTTGCTACGTCTAAGAAGCAAATATATATATATATATATATATATATATATATATATATATATATATATATATATATATATATATATATATATATATATATATATATATATGTATTTTTACTTTTATATATTTATCTATCAATAGTCGGATACTAAGTATAGCTTCCCTGGTACACCTGTGTTTTCTAAAACCGAACTGTTCTTCACCGACTTCAGTGTCTATCTGGTTTGTAATTTTTTCATATTTTATCTTGTGTAGATGTGTCGAAATTTGGTTATGTGATTCATCAAACGTATTGTTCTGTGCCCTGCACATTCCACAGCCGTGTGCTTATTAAGTAGTGTTATCAATCATCATATAGTGCCGTCTCCGCAACGAAGGTTGGCTGCAGCGGATCTCTAACATCCCCTTGCTAGACTGTAACCTGTCCATCGTGTGATGTTACTCTCCATCTTGTATCTCTGCCTACCTCTTGCTCGCCTCCCCTACTTCTTCTTCTGCGTTCATTCTCAATCTCCTGCAGATTAGCAAGATGTAGTACGTAGAACGGAATGCGTTGTGTCATGGTTTACAGCATTACTGCGATATCTGCACATTTCGGTCTGACGCATCCGACTTCATCGTGGCTTTTGGTCACTGCCCCTATATGGGATGGGACAGCCAACTCCATCCCATAACCTCTTTAGTCGCCTTTTACGACATGCGTCGAAGGTAAACAGTGTTGCTATTCTTTGCTCCCCTTTCGGGCCCCGGCAACACACGGGTGTCGCCTTCCCTTGACTTTGCCCTCAAGTAAGGTCTTCAATAAGGTGCCATGTAGTGTTATGAATACTGGTGATTTTACATCTTTATTCATGTTGTATCTGCCCATATAATTGTGATTTCAACGTTCTGTGATAGTTTTCATACAGACTTAATCCGGAGATGGTATGTCTGCTGATACGTTTATCAGCGCCTGCAGCCTTACCACATGTTATTGTTTTTATTGTGTTACTAATATCTTTGTGCCGTCCTTGTTTTGTATTGTAGGTGTTTGGTTTCGTTGATTCATTTCGTTGAATCATGAATCACTACCGTTGATTCGTTGAATACAAGCCTGTCACATATTCTGCACATCTTTTCATTACTTCTTTGTTATGAAATATCAATTTTAAACTCTTATCCCCAATTCAGCTATCTCGTCTATACGATTTGGAAGAACACGGGATCAATGGTCCGTGTAGCATTTTTTTTGTTACACTTGTTTAAAAATGCTCTTCCGTCGGATTTTTTAGAACATTCATAGACATCTCAAAAATCATTGGAGGCAGCGGAAATGTGGTTTATTCGAAGAATGTTACACATTCCTTGGGTAGCAAAGATTACTAATGAAGAATGTCTTAGAAGGATGAATGTGAAAAGATTGATTGATAATATAAGAAAAAGACAGTCAACATTTACTGGGGACATAATGAGAGGATGAAGCATTGAGAATATAGTGACAATAGGAAAGATAGAAGGGAAAAGACCCAGAAGGGGAAGACCCAGAGAATGGATGTTGGGCAGTTTGACTAAATGGCTTCGAGTGACGACACCAACAGAAATGATGACATATATGGGTGGTCGATGTACATGGAGAAATATGAATGTGTGAACTTTCTGCATCATATGCCTTCGTGATTCTGCCCAGCATCAAGTATATACATGAATATGGTGAGGTATTTGTTTTAGTTTTCTTTCTTTCTGACATTTATGTAATATTTCATCCGTCATCCATGTTTGTTCTGACACGTATCTAATATTTCATCCGTCATCCATGTTTGTTCTGACATGTATTTAATATTTCATCCGTCATCCATGTTTGTTCTGACATGTATCTAATATTTCATCCGTCATCAATGTTTGTTCTGACATGTATTTAATATGTCAACCGTCATCCATGTTTGTTCTGACATGTATTTAATAGTTCATCCGTCATCCATGTTTGTTCTGACATGTATCAACTATTTCATACGTCATCCATCATTGTTCTGACATCTATCTAATATTTCATCCGTCATCCATGTTTGTTCTGACATCTATCTAATATTTCATCCGTCATCCATATTTGTTCTGACATCTATCTAATATTTCATCCGTTATCCATGTTTGTTCTGACATCTATCTAATATTTCATCCGTTATCCATGATTGTTCTGACATCTATCTAATATTTCATCCGTCATCCATATTTGTTCTGACATCTATCTAATATTTCATCCGTTATCCATGTTTGTTCTGACATGTATCTATTATTTCATCCGTCATACATGTTTGTTCTGACATGTATCTAATATTTCATCCGTCATCCATGTTTGTTCTGACATCTATCTAATATTTCATCCGTCATCCATGTTTGTTCTGACATCTATCTAATATTTCATCCGTCATCCATGTTTGTTCTGACATGTATCTAATATTTCATCCGTCATCCATGTTTGTTCTTGCTTTTATTATTGCTAAATTCTCATTTATTGTGTGAATGTGTTTAGTTAGTCTTTCCGATTTATAGTCTATATTTCTCTTCTAGATTCTACGTTCTGTATTGTTCCATGCTTTCCATCATTTAATATCCACATCTGTTCTTAGCTTTAAACTATTGTCCCATACAACGTGTTCCATTTATCTGGCCTCGGAGGGAGAAGCATTGTTCCGTATAATGTATTCCATTGATCTTCCTCGGAGGGCGAAGCACTGTTCGTTATGCAGCGGACAGTCAACAATTTTGCTAGTCAACAGATTTGTATAAATTAGTGCATAGTCGGCACCCTGGAGTGTGATGTGGTTGTATTCTGTTCACGTGACTTGTAATAATTACCTGTTGTGTGAGACAGTCGGGAGATGATACTCTGGCCTTTCCTTCCCACGACTTTGACGTTATCTTTGGGATTAGAGCAGGTTATATATTTATATATTTACCTCATGGTGTTTCCAATTGCCACATTTTGTTCAGTCATTTTCCTTAGTTCACAGATTTCAACATCGTTTTAACTGTATGCATGGTTATTTGTGTGTATGGCAGCTCTTGCAATATCACCTTCTTTGTTAGTCTATCTGCATTGTCATTGTTAGGTGGCCATGAAACCACTACTTAGAAATGTTGTCATCATAACATGTGAATAGCTGCTGGTATGGTGATATTTTCAGCTATATGCATATATTTTAGTTACTGTATTTATATCGCCAGCAATATCTTAGAATAAATGTGTGGAACTATTAAGTTCTTGTTGGTGTTTTGTTCTTTAAAATCCTCTATTTCTAAAATGTATTTTGTGCCATCAGTCATGCTTTCTATGACGCATGCTTTTCTAGCCATGTATTATCTGCTTTTGTATTTCACCAATGTAACTGTATACATGAAACATGTCTAGTATTCTGCTTTTTTAGAAAATTTCCGTAATTTACATAGAAGATTGTCTGAGTCATTATGTTTGGCTGAACACTTTAAAACTGTTATTTCATTATGGATGATTTTTACCATTTCTATCCTTTAACACATGGTAGATGATTGCTGAATTGTGGCTTCAATGCATTATATCGCACATATGAGATGATATCAATGGATATTAGTGCTAATCAATCACTCGATCTGTACGCACTACTAGAAAACGGCCAGTATTGAGGAGAACAAGAACTATGCTGATTACAATATGCTTGAGAGTGCCGTCATACCGATTGTCCGTGACATGTTCATTATACGTCAACCTTAAAATGACATCACACACACACAATATGACAGTGCATCCATAGCTCATCTGTCAGTTAAGTAAATTCCACATTGCTATGTCCTTCATAAATAACCAAATGGTCAGAGGGTGTCCGACAAAGTGGATGGTGCCGCAGTAACCTAATGAACAAATAGTCAAGCAAAATGAATTAAACAGGTTACTAAAACACTTACCTTGCCTATTAATAAAAATATATTTAAAAAAGTATATTTTAAAAAAACATACAATAAAACTAAACAGGACAATTCTCCACGTATCGGCTCAAATTGAACCTTTTTCAAGAGACAAACAACAGAACACAACAAAATAAAAAACAAAATAGATGACTAGATTTCATCAAGCCCCGCCTCTATAACGCAGGGATGGCAACGCATCTAGTAAAAGAGAAAATGCGTGCATTCATTATAAACAAACCGAAAGTGGGAAATTAGAGGCACTATAGATGTAGTTGGGATGTTTATAATGAGTACAAGAATAATAAAAGAAATAGATAAGAAAAATACCCCTTTTGTCACTTTATCAGACAGGCAGGTTTTAAGAACATAGTCACAACAGGCAAGACTGAAGGGAACAGAGACAGATGGGGACGTGAGAAAATATTCATGTGACAACCTTGCAAGGCTTGGAAACAACGATCCTGATAACAATACTGTGAACAGATAACCTTGGCCACCTACGCCAACCAGAATGGCATATGATAATGATAGATGAGTAATGATGAGGTTGTGTGGTGGTAGGGTGAGTGGGCTTGGGAAAGGAAGGATACAAGAAGAATCATCATTTGAAAACGCATGGAATGAATGTGAAACCAAATATAGACATACACATATATATAAAACCAAACCTAAACATACATAGAAATGTATACACACACCAAGAGTTAAGAAATAAATATATAACAAAATGGACACAGATGTGTGAAGGATACCCACACAAAATGCACAGGCATGTAAATGTATCCACACATAGGAAAGGGCTCACACCAGAATAGACATACATATTGACACAGAATGGATATACGTGCATTAACATAAACAAGCGCTCATATATATATATATATATATATATATATACATATATACATATGAACATGCATCCACATAAACACTTTCTCACATAAATAAAATCAATAACATGAACATTCGTACACATAGAAACATATACATATATTAATGTAAATATAAACGTTCGTTCACATAAAGATACTGATATAACAACTGCATATGTATACATACAAATGTGTGGCCCAAAGTAATTGTGTGAATACATAGAACCATGTAAAACAAAATGCATATACAAATAACTATACATGTGTGGGCACCCATCGAAGAGACAACTGCAATAACAACGAGGAAATCAAAATCTAAATATGTAAATGATTTAACAATAACAAAATGGCAGAGTACAAAATAATCACATATTGACATACACAAACGAAAGAAGACATAAATGAATTATATAGAAGTACGGCAAACACAAAAATAATTACTTACGAAAGTGTACAAAGACAAATAATTACAAGAATCAGTGCAATACGAGAGTAGAGGGTATAAAGAAAAGGTGGGTAACTCAAACAAAACGGTGATTAATGTTCATTCCGTGTGGTTGCAAGACTCCCTTATGACAAATGAAACGATATTCCAAGGACTGACGTTGCCGGTCACCGGTATAACAACGTAACAAACCGGTTACAGAGACATCAGAGCTACCATGATGTGACGGGCTGTTAAAATGATTAGCCACTGGGGAGTCACGATGATTCGTGATATCTCTCAAATGTTCGGCGAATCTATCTGCTAAACGTCTACCAGTCTCTCCAATATACTTCATATCACAACGCTTACATATGATAGAGTATATTACATTACGGGACAAACATGCAAAAGAATCGTGAATATCAAAGTGTGATTTAGGAAACCGTACCATGGGAGTGAGAATAACAAAAGGGCAAGTCAAACAATTTCGATGACAAGGGACAGTTCCTAGTTGACCTGCAGATGTGCGCAGACGAGAATGAACTAAGAGATCCCGAAGGTTTCTGTCCCTCCGAAAAGCGACTAGTGGAAGAGAGGGAAACGCAGGACTGAAGATGGGATCTAACTGGAGGATAGAGAAATGTCGTAATAGGATACGTAGTGCCGGCATATTATGAGGATGAAAAGTGATCGCCATGAAAAGTGATCGCCAGTATTGGGCGATCTGAGGTATGTTTAATAGATGGTACGAGGGCCACTGAGCGGGAAATAGTAAGAACACGTTGTAAAGTTGATGACAGGATATCCTCAGGGTATAAGCGACGGCGAAAAAAATCCAGCATCTTAAGAGATTGAACCTGAAAATCTACATCGTCTTGGCAGAGACGACGAAGACGAAGCAGCTGACAGAAAGGGAGGGCATGACGACAAGACCTTGGGTGAGATGATGTATAAAGAAGAAAACTATGAGAAGCCGTAGGCTTATAATTTACAGAAGTGGTAAGGGATGTGTATCCTATGGAAACACAAATGTCAAAGAAGAAATAAAAGATAGAAATTCTGATGTTTTTTAATATATTTTTATTAATAGGCAAGGTAAGTGTTTTAGTAACCTGTTTAATTCATTTTGCTTGACTATGTCCTCTCAGTCTAAATATGGTCATACATTGTATATATGGTGTATGCCGGCTGATCACAATGACACTCAACCTCCTACAACTTCAGTCCTTCATCACAAAGAATACCATGTGAAAGAAAAACACAAGTATGAACATCACCAGCGAATCTTCGTCTCAAGTCTCTTCGAATCACTGAATCAGGTATGAAGTCGTCCACCGCTGAAATAGAGATTACCATTGCGAATATAGAGTATAAACACTGACAAAATACATGTGTGAATTCTCAGATCAGAGTATAAACACTGACGGAATACATGTGTGAATTCTCAGATCAGAGTATAAAAACTGACAATACATGTGTGAATTCTCAGATCAGAGTATAAAAACTGACGGAATACATGTGTGAATTCTCAGATCAGAGAATGAATGAATAAAACCCGTAACCCGGCATGGGCTTATGTGTACCAAATTGAATTCTTCAATACACATAGTCCTCCAGCGATTTCAATCTTCAACAATGCTAAGGAGTGAGAAATAACCTTGTCGTGTCCATTCCTTGATGTTGTCTGACCATATCTTTATTTAGATCAGATAATATAAACTGACGTAAACACGTGTGAATTGTCAGATCAGAAAATACATAGTTCTACAGTAACAAATAACCATGCAATGGGTATGAATAATATCGCTAGAAATGTGCTTAGAAAATGATCATAACATGAACAGAAACATTCTTGTGATGAAAATAAAGTAAATCTTATCGACCACAAACGTGAGCAATTATCTATCCAAGCCTGGTGTTAAGTGAGGAAACAGGTAAACATTATTTTACTGTCGAATGTAACAATTTGTGAGAAAATAACAGACATAACAACGAATTTGTTCATTTTTCGCGTGTTTCTAGTTTTCAGAAGTCTACATCACTGCAGAGAAAATCAATTCACTGATACTGAAATCTACAAACGTAACAGTATAGTTAACACAACCATATGTTTAACTATCACACATAGCTTTGATATACAATATGTAGTCGTACTTTATACATATATCAGAATTATTTCTTTGATGTCTAAATATATACTATCAATGCGCATGACAGAGATACATACACTGTTTGATAGAAATTCAAAACGTGGAGTTAATTAATAAAGGTGTCTGTCGCTAACGGGTTCAAGAACTAACGGGTTTGTGAAAATAAAAAAAAATAACAACATGACAATATGGAAGTTTGAAGATGGCTGCTTCACAAGTGAAACATGCGTAAGAACATCGTAAATGTGTTATACCGTATTGTCAAAAGTAAAAGCTCATACATAAATAAATACCTTTTCTGCTAGACATCCAAAACATGTATTCGTGCCTGTCACTTCAGTGAATGTACTAGTTGAGTAGGTAATGTACACATGACTGTCACTTGAGTGAATGTACTAGTTGAGTAGGTAATGTACACATGACTGTCACTTCAGTGAATGTACTAGTTGAGTAGGTAATGTACACATGACTGTCACTTCAGTGAATGTACTAGTTGAGTAGGTAATGTACACATGACTGTCACTTCAGTGAATGTACTAGTTGAGTAGGTAATGTACACATGACTGTCACTTCAGTGAATGTACTAGTTGAGTAGGTAATGTACACATGACTGTCACTTCAGTGAATGTACTAGTTGAGTAGGTAATGTACACATGACTGTCACTTCAGTGAATGTACTAGTTGAGTAGGTAATGTACACATGACTGTCACTTCAGTGAATGTACTAGTTGAGTAGGTAATGTACACATGACTCACTTCAGTGAATGTACTAGTTGAGTAGGTAATGTACACATGACTCACTTCAGTGAATGTACTAGTTGAGTAGGTAATGTACACATGACTCACTTCAGTGAATGTACTAGTTGAGTAGGTAATGTACACATGACCAGGTGGCTATATAACACTCTCGGCGAAGAAGCTGAAGCTAGAAGTAACCACAAGATAATTAAAGAACATACGCTAATGGAAAGTCACCGAGTGTTTAAGAAAGTAATAGTTCTATATATCTGTATATGATAAATTATTAAACGAGTGAATAAATTCGAATATATTGAGATAATTTTTTTACAAACGACAGAAGAATTAATAGTTTTATCGAAACACGAATTCAAAACGACAAATACGTAAATTAAAAACTTACACCAATTTTGAAACACAAATCTAACGCGTTGGACACCAAAAGTTAAATCTATCTAGTATATATTGTCTATTCTTAGGTGAAATACGGTTGCTCGCATTCACACTTGACGTTAAGTGTAGGGTGGAAGCTAAGCAGTCGTTCCAATGCCAGATGTGTCGCTGTGGTTGCATTCGTCCATGTTTGTTTAAGGCTATCTTGACCTTTTCTATGCTCGGTTTTCTTGGTCTACCTTTGGCTTTATGCCCGGATATTCTTTTGTTATATGCTCTGGTATTTTGTTTGGGTTCATTCTGATAAGGTGACTGCACCATTTTACTTGCTGTCTCTCAATATGTTCGATACATGATATTATACCAACTCTTTTCCTAATTTCTTCATTTCTTATGTTATCTAGTTAAGTATATTCAGCTATTCTCAGACAGTTCCATTCACTTGTAATGATTTTTCTTTGTTGCAAGACTGTTAAAGACCATGTTTGACATTGATAGCACAGTACTGGTATACAAAGTGTAGATATTATCTGTCTTTTGTTGTCCATCTTGATTTGTGGGTGGAGAATTAATGGTGAAATTGGTAAGTTAATGTTTACTTTCTGACACCTAGTTTCTATTTCTCTGTCTAATCTTCCATTTTCGAAAAAAATGCTGCCTAGATATCTAAATTAATTGCCTTGTTTCACGTTGGTATTATCACGTTGTTAATGTTCATAACTTCTGTTTTTGTACGTTGATTTTCATGATGTACTTCTGACATGCTAATAGAATGCATTGATGTGAGTTTGCAAATTTTCCTCATCTTTGTATATAAGACTTTTATCATCGGCAAATAGTAGTAGGTTGTTTTTATTGTTATGTTCCTCATCAGGTTCATTTTCAATGTTTTCTCTGTGTTGATGTGCGCGTCTTTTATTATTCTGTCCATGTATATGTTGAAAAGAAGGAGTTAAAGCACGCATCCTTGTCTAACTCCAGATCTTGTTTCGAAATTTTCAGTCATTCCATGTTATTTTTATTGAGCTTAATGCGTATGAAATTAAATGTCTAAGAAAAGCAACAAAAAGATTTGTAGAGAAATTTGTTCAGAAAAGAACATGAAACAGCTGAAATTGTCATTGCTGAAAGACAACTTAAATAAAAATATCAAGAACAACACTTAGACCTGTACATGACATTCATAGACTTAACAAAAGTATTTGACACAGTAAGTAGAGAGGGGCTGTGGAAGATTATGGCAAAATATTGAAGTCCACAGAAATTTATCACAATGGTGCGGTAATTGAAAGGTGGAATGCAAACTAGAGTTCAGGATGGGGGTGAGTTATCTGAAACGTTTCCTAGCTCAAATGGAGTAAAATAGGGATGTGTATTAGCACCTACCCTATTTAGCATCATGTTCTCTGCTATGTTAGATGATGCTTTCAGAGATCTAGACCTGGGAGTAAACATATATCGCATTGATGGACAATTATTGAACATTGGCTGCTCCGAGCAAAAACTAAAGTCAAATCACACACAATCTCTTATTTCCTAATGACTGTGCCATAAATGCGAACTCTGAGGCTGATCTTCGAAATATTATAGACAGATTCTCCGAATCCTGTACCAACTTTGGACTTACTATTAGCACAGAGAAAATAGAAGTCATGTTGCAACCAGCAACTGGCAAAGGCTATCTCCAGCCCTACATAAAGGTAAATGGCGTAGCAGTGTACGTTATAATAGATTCACATTCCTAGATCGTATATTATCACAAGATGACAACATTGATGATGGAGTGTATACAAAGATCGCCAAGGCACGTGACAGTTTCAGCAAATTGTACTCAAATGTTTTGGCATAGAAATGGCATTAACTTACAGACTACGCTGAACTAGCAAAACATCGACTGTATAGAGATGTCGTGTGAGGAAACGCAATCACTTTCACACTACTTGTCTCAAAAACGTTAAGAACATCAGATGGCAAGACAAGATTCCAGACACCACTGTCCTTGACAATTCTGGTATCCCTAGCATTGAGACTATTCTGATGCAAACACAGATTCATCGGGCAGGTCATCAGGTACGCATGCCAGACCACGGCCTGCAAAAGATACTTCTCTATGGTGAGCTGGAGAAGGGAACACGATCACAAGGTGGCTAAAAGAAGAACTATAAGGACTCGTTAGCGACCTCACTGAAAATGTGTATTGTGTGTCACTCCGCTAATGTGAGTGCTTAGGTGTATTGTGTGTCACTCCGCTGATGTGAGTGTTTAGTTTTGCTGATTACACAACAAAACACTATTTTTTTATGTTGAGCATTATTCTCAGAGAATGTTGTTTTGTGACAAATGTGGCATCAAATTCGAATTTAGGGCACAAAGAATAGGGTCACTGTCTTCTTTCCAGGTTATCCTCTTTATTAAATCGTTATCTAGAGGGATATCGCGGCAGTTGGATAAGTTAAAGTAGTATACTTCTAGAGAAAATCAGGAGGTGAGACCATAAGGCAATAGAAGGTGTATTAATCCATCTTCTAGAATATCCTGAACATCTGCTTCTTTCCAAGCGTATTGACATTGCATTTTCCGTGGTACTTCTACTTCTTCTGTGTTCGTTCTCAAACTCCTGCATATCAGCAGGATGTAGTCCGGAGAACGGAATGCGTTGTGTTATGGTTTACTGCATTGCTGCGATGTATGCGCCTTTCGGCCTGACACATCTGACTTCAGTATGGCTTTGAGTCACTGACCCTATTTGGGATGGGAGAGCCAACCCCATCCCATAACCTCCTTAGTAGCCTATTACGACATGCGTGGACGGTAAACAGTGTTGCTATTCTTTGATCTCCTTTCGGGCCCCGGCAACACACGGGCGACCCGTGGTACTAATTTAGTTACCGAGAGAGGGTTAGTGCAAATTAGCAGTCATTTCTCCATAAAATCATCATAATCACCCAGAATCTTTAAAATACATACTACTCCAAATCTACAATTATCAAAATGATACTTCACACTACCTGGTCCTAGTAGTTGTAATAGCAAGCGTTCTACTGACTGAAGGTACCTGTGACGCAAGAATACGCTAAGTGTAACCATTGAACACAAGCAAATAGGTATATCGTCTATAATATATTACTTCCCTATATATACAAGTATAGCAAAACATATATAGATTTATCATTTCGAAATCAACATCGTCTTGTTCCACATTAGACAAACCAACGACCTCAAATTTATAATTGTTTCATATATTTGCTTTAGATTTCATTACAAAATCAGATATATTTCAGTAACATTATCTCGACGGTTGTTTTAATCTCTTCAATGCAACTAAATATGTCATTTTGGTAGTTAGAATGTGCAATCATTAAGTACAGTTTATTTTAAGGTATATTTCCCTTTGTATAAGATAGTAAATAACGTTTGTTTCTAATTATTTATGTTTGTGTATTGTTGGTGTGAAACACAATTTTCATTTCATATTATTTACACTCCCACACGCGGCCACCCACACATATCAATCAATCAATCAAGTGCCACGCACTGGCGTAGGTGATGTTACCTCACGATTATCTGTTTCTTGTGTTGTCAATAACCTCGGTTGGTGAACTTCTACTGGATTGCCTACATCGCAACAGTCTATGTTGCCCACATCGCATGATTATAGCTATGTTGCCCACATCGCATCATTCTAGCTATGTTGCCCACATCGCATGATTATAGCTATGTTGCCCACATCGCATGATTATAGCTATGTTGCCCACATCGCATCATTCTAGCAATGTTGCCCACATCGCATTCTAGCAATGTTGCCCATATCGAATCATTTTAGCTATGCTGCCCATATCGCATCAGTTTAACTATGTTGCCCACACCGATTCCGTCTACGTTGCCCTCATCGGATTAGTCTTACTATGATGCCCACATTGCATCATTCTAGCTACACGTGTGTGCAACATTCTTGTAAATTCTGTGTTTTTCTGGTCATGTCTGCTGTGCGTGCTTTTCTTACACCTGTAAGAATAGAACAGACATCAATGAAGATTTATAGCAGCCAGGTCCGGCCCTAACAATTGAGGGGCCCAATGAGAAACGGATTGCGAGGGGCCCAGTCTGGGTAGGGAAGAGGATAATAAAATAAATTAGAATATGAATTTATGGGCCTATAAAGTGCGGGGCCCGATGCGGCCGCATAGGTTGCAATGGCCTAAGACCGGCCCTGATAGCAGTTAATTCTGTCAGAATGTATATGTTTCAATATGCTGATTTCGAAAGTCTAGTCTGCTGTCCCAGGTTTTCTTTGGTGGTGTTTTCATCTCTGCTCAGTACAAAATTGTTTAATGTAATAGAATTATTGTTTATCCCCATTTACCCAAATATTGTTATCCCCATTTACCCAAATATTGTTTATCCCCATTTACCCAAATATTGTTTATCCCCATTTACCCAAATATTGCTAGAAGTCTTGTTTTGAACTTTTTGCGCATTTCTCGCAATTCTATATTAAATATATCATAATATATACATGATGTAAAGTCTGTCCCCAAGTTCTTTCAAGAAATGTAAATTGAGTGAGATAGTTGTTATAATTGAGTGTTATAATTGAGTGAGATAGTTGTTATAATTGAGTGTTATAATTGAGTGAGATAGTTGTTATAATTGAGTGTTATAATTGAGTGAGATAGTTGTTATAATTGAGTGTTATAATTGAGTGAGATAGTTGTTATAATTGAGTGAGATAGTTGTTATAATTGAGTGAGATAGTTGTTATAATTGAGTGTTATAATTGAGTGTTATAATTGAGTGTTATAATTGAGTGTTATAATTGAGTGTTATAATTGAGTGTTATAATTGAGTGTTATAATTGAGTGTTATAATTGAGTGTTATAATTGAGTGTTATAATTGAGTGAGATAGTTGTTATAATTGAGTGAGATAGTTGTTATAATTGAGTGAGATAGTTGTTATAATTGAGTGAGATAGTTGTTATAATTGAGTGAGATAGTTGTTATAATTGAGTGAGATAGTTGTTATAATTGAGTGAGATAGTTCTTATAATTGAGTGAGATAGTTGTTATAATTGAGTGAGATAGTTGTTATAATTGAGTGTTATAATTGAGTGAGATAGTTGTTATAATTGAGTGTTATAATTGAGTAAGATAGTTGTTATAATTGAGTGTTATAATTGAGTGTTATAATTGAGTGAGATAGTTGTTATAATTGAGTGAGATAGTTGTTATAATTGAGTGTTATAATTGAGTGAGATAGTTGTTATAATTGAGTGAGATAGTTGTTATAATTGAGTTAGATAGTTGTTATAATTGAGTGTTATAATTGAGTGAGATAGTTGTTATAATTGAGTGTTATAATTGAGTGAGATAGTTGTTATAATTGAGTGAGATAGTTGTTATTATTGAGTGAGATAGTTGTTATAATTGAGTGTTATAATTGAGTGAGATAGTTGTTATAATTGAGTGTTATAATTGAGTGAGATATTTGTTATAATTGAGTGTTATAATTGAGTGAGATAGTTGTTATAATTGAGTGTTATAATTGAGTGAGATAGTTGTTATAATTGAGTGTTATAATTGAGTGAGATAGTTGTTATAATTGAGTGTTATAATTGAGTGAGATAGTTGTTATAAATGAGTGTTATAATTGAGTGAGATAGTTGTTATAATTGAGTGTTATAATTGAGTGAGATAGTTGTTATAATTGAGTGAGATAGTTGTTATAATTGAGTGTTATAATTGAGTGAGATAGTTGTTATAATTGAGTGTTATAATTGAGTGAGATAGTTGTTATAATTGAGTGAGATAGTTGTTATAATTGAGTGAGATAGTTGTTATAATTGAGTGTTATAATTGAGTGAGATAGTTGTTATAATTGAGTGTTATAATTGAGTGAGATAGTTGTTATAATTGAGTGAGATAGTTGTTATAATTGAGTGAGATAGTTGTTATAATTGAGTGAGATAGTTGTTATAATTGAGTGAGATAGTTGTTATAATTGAGTGAGATAGTTGTTATAATTGAGTGAGATAGTTGTTATAATTGAGTGAGATAGTTGTTATAATTGAGTGAGATAGTTGTTATAATTGAGTGAGATAGTTGTTATAATTGAGTGTTATAATTGAGTGAGATAGTTGTTATAATTGAGTGTTATAATTGAGTAAGATAGTTGTTATAATTGAGTGTTATAATTGAGTGTTATAATTGAGTGAGATAGTTGTTATAATGGAGTGAGATAGTTGTTATAATTGAGTGTTATAATTGAGTAAGATAGTTGTTATAATTGAGTGTTATAATTGAGTGTTATAATTGAGTGTTATAATTGAGTGTTATAATTGAGTGTTATAATTGAGTGTTATAATTGAGTGTTATAATTGAGTGTTATAATTGAGTGTTATAATTGAGTGAGATAGTTGTTATAATTGAGTGAGATAGTTGTTATAATTGAGTGAGATAGTTGTTATAATTGAGTGAGATAGTTGTTATAATTGAGTGAGATAGTTGTTATAATTGAGTGAGATAGTTGTTATAATTGAGTGAGATAGTTGTTATAATTGAGTGAGATAGTTGTTATAATTGAGTGAGATAGTTGTTATAATTGAGTGAGATAGTTGTTATAATTGAGTGAGATAGTTGTTATAATTGAGTGTTATAATTGAGTGAGATAGTTGTTATAATTGAGTGTTATAATTGAGTAAGATAGTTGTTATAATTGAGTGTTATAATTGAGTAAGATAGTTGTTATAATTGAGTGAGATAGTTGTTATAATTGAGTGTTATAATTGAGTGTTATAATTGAGTGAGATAGTTGTTATAATTGAGTGAGATAGTTGTTATAATTGAGTGTTATAATTGAGTAAGATAGTTGTTATAATTGAGTGTTATAATTGAGTGTTATAATTGAGTGTTATAATTGAGTGTTATACTTGAGTGTTATAATTGAGTGTTATAATTGAGTGTTATAATTGATTGAGATAGTTGTTATAATTGAGTGTTATAATTGAGTGTTATAATTGAGTGTTATAATTGAGTGAGATAGTTGATATAATTGAGTGTTATAATTGAGTGATATAGTTGTTATAATTGAGTGAGATAGTTGTTATAATTGAGTGTTATAATTGAGTGTTATAATTGAGTGTTATAATTGAGTGTTATAATTGAGTGTTATAACATGAGTGTTATAATTGAGTGTTATAATTGAGTGTTATAATTGAGTGTTATAATTGAGTGTTATAATTGATTAAGATAGTTGTTATAATTGAGTGTTATAATTGAGTGTTATAATTGAGTGTTATAATTGAGTGTTATAATTGAGTGTTATAATTGAGTGTTATAATTGAGTAAGATAGTTGTTATAATTGAGTGTTATAATTGAGTGTTATAATTGAGTGAGATAGTTGTTATAATTGAGTAAGATAGTTGTTATAATTGAATGTTATAATTGAGTAAGATAGTTGTTATAATTGAGTGTTATAATTGAGTGTTATAATTGAGTGTTATAATTGAGTGTTATAATTGAGTGTTATAATTGAGTGTTATAATTGAATGTTATAATTGAGTGTTATAATTGAGTGTTATAATTGAGTGTTATAATTGAGTGTTATAATTGAGTGTTATAATTGAGTGTTATAATTGAGTGTTATAATTGAGTGTTATAATTGAGTGTTATAATTGAGTGAGATAGTTGTTATAATTAAGTGTTATAATTGAGTGTTATAATTGAGTGTTATAATTGAGTGAGATAGTTGTTATAATTGAGTGTTATAATTGAGTGAGATAGTTGTTATAATTGAGTGAGATAGTTGTTATAATTGAGTGTTATAATTGAGTGTTATAATTGAGTGTTATAATTGAGTGTTATAATTGAGTGAGATAGTTGTTATAATTGAGTGTTATAATTGAGTGTTATAATTGAGTGTTATAATTGAGTGTTATAATTGAGTGTTATAATTGAGTGTTATAATTGAGTGTTATAATTGAGTGTTATAATTGTGTGTTATAATTGAGTGAGATAGTTGTTATAATTGAGTGTTATAATTGAGTGTTATAATTGAGTGTTATAATTGAGTGATATAGTTGTTATAATTGAGTGTTATAATTGAGTGAGATAGTTGTTATAATTGAGTGTTATAATTGCGTGTTATAATTGAGTGTTATAATTGAGTGTTATAATTAAGTGTTATAATTGAGTGTTATAATTGAGTGTTATAATTGAGTGTTATAATTGAGTGAGATAGTTGTTATAATGGAGTGTTATAATTGAGTGTTATAATTGAGTGTTATAATTGAGTGAGATAGTTGTTATAATTGAATGTTATAATTGAGTGAGATAGTTGTTATAATTGAGTGAGATAGTTGTTATAATTGAGTGTTATAATTGAGTGTTATAATTGAGTGTTATAATTGAGTGTTATAATTGAGTGTTATAATTGAGTGTTATAATTGAGTGTTATAATTGAGTGAGATAGTTGTTATAATTGAGTGTTATAATTGAGTGTTATAATTGAGTGTTATAATTGAGTGAGATAGTTGTTATAATTGAGTGTTATAATTGAGTGAGATAGTTGTTATAATTGAGTGAGATAGTTGTTATAATTGAGTGTTATAATTGAGTGAGATATTTGTTATAATTGAGTGTTATAATTGAGTGTTATAATTGAGTGTTATAATTGAGTGTTATAATTGAGTGTTATAATTGAGTGTTATAATTGAGTGTTATAATTGAGTGTTATAATTGAGTGAGATAGTTGTTATAATTGAGTGTTATAATTGAGTGTTATAATTGAGTGTTATAATTGAGTGTTATAATTGAGTGTTATAATTGAGTGTTATAATTGAGTGTTATAATTGAGTGTTATAATTGAGTGTTATAATTGAGTGAGATAGTTGTTATAATTGAGTGTTATAATTGAGTGTTATAATTGAGTGTTATAATTGAGTGTTATAATTGAGTGTTATAATTGAGTGAGATAGTTGTTATAATTGAGTGTTATAATTGAGTGTTATAATTGAGTGTTATAATTGAGTGAGATAGTTGTTATAATTGAGTGTTATAATTGAGTGAGATAGTTGTTATAATTGAGTGTTATAATTGAGTGTTATAATTGAGTGTTATAATTGAGTGAGATAGTTGTTATAATTGAGTGTTATAATTGAGTGTTATAATTGAGTGAGATAGTTGTTATAATTGAGTGTTATAATTGAGTGAGATAGTTGTATAATTGAGTGTTATAATTGAGTGAGATAGTTGTTATAATTGAGTTTTATAATTGAGTAAGATAGTTGTTATAATTGAGTGTTATAATTGTGTGAGATAGTTGTTATAATTGAGTGTTATAATTGAGTAAGATAGTTGTTATAATTGAGTGAGTTGTTATAATTGAGTGTTATAATTGAGTGAGATAGATGTTATAATTGAGTGAGTTGTTATAATTGAGTGTTATAATTGAGTGTTATAATTGAGTGAGATAGTTGTTATAATTGAGTGAGTTGTTATAATTGAGTGTTATAATTGAGTGAGATAGTTGTTATAATTGAGTGAGTTGTTATAATTGAGTGAGATAGTTGTTATAATTGAGTGTTATAATTGAGTGAGATAGTTGTTATAATTGAGTGTTATAATTGAGTAAGATAGTTGTTATAATTGAGTGAGATAGTTGTTATAATTGAGTGTTATAATTGAGTGTTATAATTGAGTGAGATAGTTGTTATAATTGAGTGTTATAATTGAGTAAGATAGTTGTTATAATTGAGTGAGTTGTTATAATTGAGTGTTATAATTGAGTGAGATAGATGTTATAATTGAGTGAGTTGTTATAATTGAGTGTTATATTTGAGTGAGATAGATGTATAATTGAGTGAGATAATTGTTATAATTGAGTGTTATAGTTGAGTGAGATAGTTGTTATGATTGAGTGAGATAGTTGTTATAATTGAGTGAGATAGTTGTTATAATTGAGTGAGATAGTTGTTATAATTGAGTGTTATAATTGAGTAAGATAGTTGTTATAATTGAGTGAGTTGTTATAATTGAGTGTTATAATTGAGTGAGATAGATGTTATAATTGAGTGAGTGAGTTGTTATAATTGAGTGAGATAGTTGTTATGATTGAGTGAGATAGTTGTTATATAAGAGTGTTATAATTGAGTGAGATAGTTGTTATGATTGAGTGAGATAGTTGTTATAATTGAGTGAGATAGTTGTTATAATTGAGTGAGATAGTTGTTATGATTGAGTGAGATAGTTGTTATAATTGAGTGAGATAGTTGTTATAATTGAGTGTTATAATTGAGTGAGATAGTTGTTATGATTGAGTGAGATAGTTGTTATAATTGAGTGAGATAGTTGTTATAATTGAGAGTTATAATTGAGTGCGATAGTTGTTATAATTGAGTGAGATAGTTGTTATAATTGAGTGAGATAGTTGTATAATTGAGTGAGATAGTTGTTATAATTAGGTGTTATGATTGAGTGAGATAGTTGTTATTATTGAGTGAGATAGTTGTTATAATTGTGTGAGATAGTTGTTATAATTGAGTGTTATAATTGAGTGAGATAGTTGTTATAATTGAGTGAGATAGTTGTTATAATTGAGTGTTATAATTGAGTGAGATAGTTGTTATAATTGAGTGAGATAGTTGTTATAATTGAGTGAGATAGTTGTTATAATTGTGTGAGATAGTTGTTATAATTGAGTGTTATGATTGAGTGAGATAGTTGTTATAATTGAGTGAGATAGTTGTTATAATTGCGTGTTATAATTGAGTGAGATAGTTGTTATAATTGAGTGAGATAATTGTTATAATTGAGTGAGATAGTTGTTATAATTGAGTGAGATAGTTGTTATAATTGAGTGAGATAGTTGTTATAATTGAGTGCTATAATTGAGTGAGATAGTTGTTATAATTGAGTGAGATAGTTGTTATAATTGAGTGAGATGTCATGTGACGTATTCCTTCCAGAACGTTGTCTTCCCAATGAACTCTCTGAACCTCTCTCTGTCTTGTGCGATGTGGCTTGCATTTTCTAGCGATGTATTCATGTTATCTTTAATGTCGTCAGTCCATCGTCTTCTCGGTCTGCCCCTTCTCCTCTTCCCAGGTACTCTTCCCTCCATTATTTGTCTTTCTAAACAGTTATGTCTCTTTATATGACCAAACAGGCGTAGTTTTCTTTTTGTTATTGTGTTTAGTAACCAACACTCTGGAATATTCAGTGTGTTTATAATATCTGAGTTTCTGATTTTATCCTTCCATGATATTCTAAGTATCTTTCTGTAGCATTTCAGCTCGAAGGCGTTGATCTTCTATGCCGCTGTATTACTTAGAGTCCATGTTTCACAGCCGTATGTTGCAACCGGAAAAATAAAAGTTCGTAACATCAGCACTTTCGTTTCTATTTTGTTGTTTTTCCATATGTTTTTCAGCCGTGTTATTTTGCAATATGCCATTGCCAATCTCTTCCTTATTTCTGCCATGCAGTCTCCTGCACCGTTGATGTTTGCTCCTAAGTATTCAAATTTATCCACACATTCTATCTCGGTATTGTCTATTCTGATTTTTGGTTGTTGTGTTGTTATATCTGTTGACATGATTTTTGTTTTCTGCGTGTTTAATTACAAATTTTGTGCTTCGCTATATTTCTTTGTGTTCTTGATTAGTTGTTCCAATCCCTTTATATCGTTTGAAAGAAGTACTGTGTCGTCTGAAGTACTGTGTCATTCATAAGCTCATGAGTGAGATAGTTGTTATAATTGAGTGTTATAATTGAGTGAGATAGTTGTTATAATTGAGTGAGATAGTTGTTATAATTGAGTTAGATACTTGATATAATGGACTGATATAGTTGATATGCTAGAGTGAGATGGTATATTTGATTGAAATGGTTGCTATAATTGTCTGAGATAGTTGCTATAAGCGAGTTATACAGTTGCTATAAATGAATGAGATACCTCCTATAATTGAGTGAGATATTTGCTGTTATTGAGTGTTAGTTGTTATTGTTGCTATATATAATGGAGTGAGACCGTGATCCGACCGCAACCTCCACTATTTTTATGGTAAAAACTCTTATACAAACAATTTGGGTACACTTCCAGAAGATTTTTTTCTTGTTCGTACCAGGAACATATTTATTTTCATTAGATTCAGTCAGTCATTCATAAGCTCATAACCCTTCATGGAACCCTTCATGGACATATATGTACCACACTGATTATATCAACACACAGATTCTTCCGACGACCTCTATGTCGAGCAATGCGGATTAGTAATGACAGATCTTGACATGTCCAGTGTTTGATGTTTTCCTGCTCATAACTTTCTTTGTCCGATTTCACTTCTACTAACTCCGACAATATCTTTCGTTACTGCATGTTTTCCTGTGAAGGAGTGCAAGGATGTTTTCTATTGGCTATGGAAAAAAAGGTCGCTTTGGTATAGCTTAGCAGGAAGAATTGTACAGGAGTTGTACAGGAATGTACCGCGACATGTACAGGAAGAATTGTGATTGTACCTCCGAAAAAAAAATCTTGTCCAAACAATGGATTGAACCAGGGACCACAATGGTCTGAGAACAGCATTCTAACCATACAACAATGCGATCTTTATACGCTCCTTGATGCTCCTTCTGTAATATCGTCTTTCTAAAAAAAAAGAAATCAAGTTGGCACACATGTCCAAAACATGAAATTTTTCTTCGTGTCACTGTTGAATGTAATTATTTATGTAGACCTGTATATATATGTATATATATATATATATATATATATATATATATATATATATATATATATATATATATATATATATATATATATATATATATATATATATATATATATATATATATATATATATATATATATATATATATATATATATATATAATTCAGCTGCATGTGAGAAATTACGTACCTATAAACACTGCTAAAGAATATATATATATTTCTTAATGTCTTATGTACACATTTGTGTTATGTTCTGTATAGGAGATTCGAATAATGTCTCTGTACCATGTGTATTCGAAGGGATGTATCCTTCTCTCCGTGCTTGCAGTCAATGTCCAGAAGTGAATGGGGCATTACAATGATGATGGCAATTATTTGCGCCTTGTGGGCGAGTACTGTGTTTATTGTTGACTTCTGTAGCTCATTGAGTGTTAGTTAAAAATACGTATAGATTACAAGAAATTACATTGTGGAAATTATATCGCTATACAATTATTTGTAAAGTATAGTTTACTTTTTTACGCGCAGAAACCAACAGAATACACCACCAATCTCTTGAATGGGTACCTATAGGCAAAAGAGCAAGGGGTAGACCAAAATAAACACTCAGAAGAACAATACTTAGAGAAAGTACTCGTAAAACAACCAATATTCATACTATTCAAGAAATGCAGAGATTAGCTTTGAACAGACCGAATTGGAGAGATCTGACCTCTGCCCTATGCGCTAACTTCAGCGCAAAAGGAAAATGAATGAAATGAATAGTTTACTTTTAAATTCATCTTAACTAAATTTGAATCACTGTTGTTATACAAGTGAATGGACCCACCATCAAGTGTATTTGTGAGTAGTTTGCCACATGAATACTCTAATTCACAGGTACCATATATTCTCAAGGCTAATGACAAGTAGCTAATGTGTGTCGACATGTTCATTAATGCAAATACGTTTCTGTAAAATGACTTTATTTTTCTTGCACCTTTCATGCCATTACACTATCAATTAATGAGTGTATTGTTTATTTTCAGAGCGGCTATCAATGTCATAATATTAAACATTGAAGAGAAAACAATGTGAAATGTTGACAGGTTGACAGAATGTAGATAAGAGAACGGATGATGTTGTGCCATTGTTTCCAATGTGGCTGCATGCCTGCGATTTTCATCCCTACACATCCGTGACTTTTTGGTCAGTATGAAACTCTCCAGGATGGTAAAGCTGACCACTCTGAAATCGCATGTGTCCCCTTTTACAACTGGCATGGAAATCAAGAGGGAATCACAGTACTGCTATTGCTCGTTTCTCTTTATGATCCTGGAAAGACACTGTCATCTAAATTCTTTCCAACTTGCATATTGTATGGCAGGATAATGTCTGTGCCGTACTGTTTAAGACATTTTCCTTGTGCAATCGCACGATTGAAATTGGTTTTGTCGAAAGGCTCTGAGATTATCGCACTCAATATAAGGTAATACTACGTTAAACGTAACAACTGTAGTACTTACGTAGAACACATGTTGTTCAAAGTTTCACTCGAACAAGACGGACTATCGCTAATATAAGGGGTTATAAGATGTAAACAGGAACAAAAATTGTAATACACAAAACATGTTCAACGTTTCGAACGGTTATGTCTTTCTCAAGAATATACAAAACAAACTGTGAAAAAAAGAAAACATTAAAAACAATGTTACCAACGCAGACATATTTGGCAGAATCACATAACGTGATGACATTTTTAAAACTCTGACGGATCGTCCTGTTGTAGTAGTTACACAGTTCGTTTTGTGTTCAAGGTGGACTGTGTTTGAATTCCGCCCCTTACGTCTTATTTACAATAGGAATCGTGTGGACGTTCCTATGGGAAAAGCGTTTGAATGTACGGCGGCGTGCCGCTTCGCTGAGATAATCGGATGGCATACCAATATTCATATTACAATGAGGCCAATCATCTACCTGTTTACAACGATATTCTTCAAACAATTATCACGTCTGACTATTGTCAGATGAGCTTGCTACTGTCCAACTTGATGTCACAAGACAATATCATGCAGTTTATTTGTGTGCAGTTCAAGGTTAATGATAAGATAGAGAGGATATAAGATAGGAGATCTGCACAGTACATCAGGTAGTTAAAATAGGTGATATATCACGTACAACAGATGGTGGAAGATATAAGATCTACCTTGTAGAGGAGACATTGGAAGATATAAGATATGCCTGGTAGAGCAGTACGTGGAAGATATAAGATATACCTGGTAGAGTAGACAGTGGAAGATATAAGACATACATGGTAGAGGAGGCAGTGGGAGATATAAGATCTGCAGAGTACATCAGTTAGTGGAAGATATGATTACCTCGTACAGCAGATAGTGGACGATATATGATCTGCCTGGTAGAGACGATATTGGAAGATAAACGTGTGGTTATTCGAAAGTCTATTCTATATTAAATCTATTCTATATTAATGTTTGGCTCAGAAACATGGACACTAAATAAATTATTAGAAGACAAAATCGATGCCTTTGAGATGTGGGTATATAGAAGAATAGTGAGAGCATCATGGAAAGAGAAGAAAACAAATACGGAGATACTAAAACACTTAATATGAAGAAAGAACTACTAAGAGAAATAAAGATCAGGCAAATAAAATACTTTGGACTCATTAAAAGACATGACACCTTATTGAAGACCTTACTTGAGGGTAAAGTCAAAAGGAAGCGAGCAAGAGGTAGGCAGAAATACAAGTGTGAGAGTAACATCATGTGATGGACAGGTTACGGTCTAGCAGAGTGCACCACAAAGACAAGAGACAGGAGATATTGGAGATACGCTGCAGCCAACCTTCGTTGCGGAGACGGCACTTAATGATGATGATGATGACGATTATTCGAAAGTGAAATTCTATAATATGTTAGGGGATTGATAAAATAGAATGTTAACATTAACTACTTAAAGTATGACAGAAAAACAAGTTAAAATTTGCTTAAGTGAGACTAGAGCTAATGTGACTATTACATTATTCCTAGCCATACACGATTACACCACACACTCGCGCACTCAACATACACGCTTACACCACACACTCGCGCACTCAACATACACTCTTAATGATCAATTGATATCAGATCGATAAACGTGACAAGCAGATTGGCGATTACATGCCTTTAGATAACGTTCATTATAAAAACGTGTCATTATATAGCCCTCCTATTTTAAACCATATATTAAGTGTTAATTTTCCTCGGTTGAACAAGTTTAAGATATAATACCGCGTTATACCATGAATAGAAACCTAACTCGGCTTCTAGTGGAAGGCATATTCTACCTTATTAAGAATAAAAATATATTTAGAATACCTGATCTTTAACTACCTTTGATCTAGTTCTTTTTTAAACTGATTAATCGCGGAAGCGGTCATCAGACCACAACTTATTGATGTCGTCAATTATGTTTGAATACTATTTATTCTCTTATCGATACCAGACGGTTATTATAGCTAGCAAGTTTCAAGGTCTGTTGTTGATTTATTGCATTGGAAACTACATGCAATAGGTTGTTACTGAGTGTAGAGTTACATAGTTATCAGAATAAACATCAGTTTTGTGTTTGATCTATCTAAAAATACAGTATGAGAAGTATGTGAAACTCATATCTTCAGTAAGTGGTTGTTTATTTGTTGTTGTTGTTTAGATTGCTTCCCTCTTGATAATAACATCAAAGGTGTAATCGAGTAGTTAGAAAGATGAGTACGCAATTAGAATGTGGATGGAGCTATCAAGAAATAATGTCAACAATTGTTTACACTTATCCCCCTCCTTGTATGTAAACATCTACCAATAAATAATAAAAGTTCCACCCTCCCCCCTATTGTGTTGTTCGTCCATCACAAGTGATGATAACCATTTGTTACATCCACTTTTGAAAATTCAATTTTAGTTATGTCCTTGATTATGAGTTCGTAGATGGCTAATGAGCCCTATTCGAGCTGTAAATGTCCTTGGACAGTTTGGACATGGAATAACGACTGTAGACGGATCTTGGTCTATCTGTGACTTTCTAGCTGCTCTCCGCTGTTGAGCTGCTGCCTCCCCCCCCTAACACACACACTCAAAGACAAAGTATGAACACACAGATAGGACAAAAAACTAAATGCTATATGTCAGATTCACAGAAAATAAGTTTGAACATTTATAAATACATTTCAACTACATTTTAACTACATTTCAACTACATTTTAACTACATTTCAACTACATTTTAACTACATTTTAACTACATTTCAACTACATTTTAACTACATTTTAACTACATTTTAACTACATTTTAACTACATTTTAACTACATTTTAACTACATTTTAACTACATTTTAACTACATTTCAACTACATTTTAACTACATTTCAACTACATTTTAACTACATTTTAACTACATTTAATAACAAATTTGACACATGTTCCTTGCTATGACATTTAATATATGTAATGTCAAATATTACAAATATATGCAGACGACACAGTCATCATTATTACATGTTCTCAGAAAATGTCATCCTTATTACATGTTCTCAGAAAATGTCATCCTTATTACATGTTCTCAGAAAATGTCATCCTTATTACATGTTCTCAGAAAATGGCATCCTTATTACATGTTCTCAGAAAATGTCATCCTTATTACATGTTCTCAGAAAATGTCATCCGTATTACATGTTCTCAGAAAATGTCATCCTTATTACATGTTCTCAGAAAATGTCATCCTTATTACATGTTCTCAGAAAATGTCATCCTTATTACATGTTCTCAGAAAATGTCATCCTTATTACATGTTCTCAGAAAATGGCATCCTATTACATGTTCTCAGAAAATGTCATCCTTATTACATGTTCTCAGAAAATGTCATCCTTATTACATGTTCTCAGAAAATGTCATCCTTATTACATGTGCTCAGAAAATGAGACAACGAATCACAGAAAACAATACAGCCAGATCCAAAATCTTGATCTAAACGTACAGAAAACAAAATTATGACAATAGACAAAACAAAGTTCAAACTAATAATCAACATATACAAAATAGAACTAGAATGTGTAAACAGATTCGAATATCTGGGAGCAAATATAAACAATTCTGGAGATTGTTCAGTCGAGATTAGAAGAAGACTCGCAATTGCAGCTCACAATGTAACACAAATGAGAAAGCTGTGACACATTAATAGCAAAGTAATGACATTATAATAATCCTTTGAAGATCGTGTGGTTTTTCATTAGCAACATACAGATGCGGATATTGGACGTTGGACAAGAATACAGTACAATGAATTCATTGAAAATAAAGTGCTACAGAAGGATCCTACGAATGTCATGAAACAGAGAAATAGAAAATATAGATTTTGAAATTACTGGAAGTAAATGAAGAGTGGCTTCTAAATACAATAAAAAGATGGAAGCTACAGTTTTGTGGGGTTTTTTTTTACATCTTAAAGTTAGAGAGACATAATAGCAGTGATATCCAAACTCTGGAAGGTGGAATGCCAGGTAGGAGAAGAAGAAGAAAACCAAAAATACGATGGATCAATAACATGGAAAATAATATATGAATAAGACTGTGGCCAATGCATGCCTTCGTGTCAGAGATACGTTCAGAGTACCCACGAAGAAGACAATGTTCTGGAAAGAACTTATCAGGAATATATGTAATATCAAAAACAATACTGCAGGGAACTGCCGAGGGTGGAAGAAGCA